>CM067520.1:4845047-5015047 GCA_034509495.1 Acestrorhynchus altus
CTGAATAATTCAGCTCAGATGATCTGATTAATAACTGAATGAAAGAAAGAGGGAATATCACCTTTAAGGCCACATCTAAGAGGGTTAAAGAATGCGCATTCATCACCATATGGTTATGTTTTGGTGAAGATAATACAAAGATAAACTAAACGTTGACACGCCCCATGTTTTATGTTGATTTTCAAAGTGAAGTTTTTAAATTTAACAATATGAAATTAAAGCATATCATTAAATGTCCAGTATTCTTTGGAATTTTTTTATTTATAAAATGGTTAAATAAAAAAGGCCTTCTTAAAAGTTCGCTTATTTTCATTTAGGAAATCAATCAACAGAGATGCTAAAACTTTTGCATATTATTATTATTATTATTATTATTATTATTATTATTATTATTATTATTATTGTTTTATTGAATCATCTTATTATATTCTTCTCTCTCATCAGGGCAATGGTGGGTACAGAGCATGGAATCAATGGGAATGAGGCAGGAATACCACCTGGACAGGGCACCAGTCAATTGCAGGGTACCACACACACTCATTCACTCACACTTAGGGGCCAATTTAGCACAGGCATGTGGTTTTGGAAGATGTGAGGAAACCAGATTACTTGGAGGAAGCTCATGCAAATACTGGGACACACAAAACTCCTTACAGAGAGAGACCGGAGGGACCATCAAACCAACAACCCCAGGAACTGTCAGTGCTGCTGTGCTGCTCAGTACTGTTTATTAAAATATGCAACTATATGAACTTCTGAATGTGCATGTGACTGATATGTGTTAATTGTATATATTTATCATACATACAGAACTCACGGTGTGATTATAAACAGTGCTGATTACATTTGAAGAGAGTATGACAGACTGAATCTGGACTCGTATGAGTTAAGCTGAAACACATGTTTATATCCAGTGTGTGTGTGTGTGTGCGTGTGTGTGCAGAGGAGGCTAAAAGCAGCTGTGTGGACGCCTTGCTGTGGAGATGAAATCTACAGAAAGCCTGTGATTCACCTCCACTTACATAAAGCACCACTCTATATTTAGCCGTGCCATGACTCTGGATTTCTGCACCAAAACGATCGACCGCATCGACGGGTGTGTAGGCTTGAGCTGCTCTGCCACACTGGCCTGCGCTGCACTGATTCAAACGACAATCCAGTCCTCTCTCCCCCCGACTCGGACTTACCTGCTTTCCCTGGGTCAGAGTGCACATCAGCTGTGTGTGGACCTTCATTAAGAACCAGTGTGCTCTAGTGATTTCACCCTCTGGAGTCAGGGTTTTCCCCAGTTCATTTCTTTTTCTCATTCACTTTCCCACATGTATGCCCACAGGACTGAGATAATGAAATCAGGATAATTAAGTGATGGCCTTGCTTAGTAAAGCATACGAATGAGAATTTATTTGTGATAATTAAAGATTTGTCATCACTTAGTAAGACACGGCAATTACTTACCAAGGCACAAGAAAATTAAGCTGCAGCTCCAACTTAGAACAGCATGGGAAACCATGGCCACGACTTAATAACGATAAATAAAAAATGAGAAGAGCATGATTCACCACACAATAATGTTGCCACGATTTGTTATGACATTTGTATCATGTCTGTATGTTACTTTGATCCTGAATTACGAAGCCTAGGAAATGGTGTGTAACTGCCTGCAAAGTGCAGAACTGTTGTTATCTTTTACATATATATCAATCATATCTCTCTTCGGGACTTTTATTCTGAAATTTGAACATCGTGTTAGCAGGAAAAAGAGGCACACAGCCCCTCCCTTCTCGTTTTCCTCCATAACCCAAACTCTGAGTGACATCATCAGCCCCACCCCCTGTCTCTGATCAGTCAGAGTCTGCATGCAGGTAGAGGTGGACAGATCCCTGTGCATAAATAAAGCACCAAAGGTTGTTCTACAGTTATAAGCTTGACATTGTAACAATAAAAACAAACACATTTGATGCTATATAAACCGTTTCTACAGGGTTCTGTATAGAACCCTATGCAGCACATTCTCCATCAATCTGAAGAACCCTTTAATCATGCAAAGGGTTCTTTTTTCATATTCCTACATTTATGTTTTGTAAAAAATAACCCTTTAGAAGTCATCATGTGTTGCGCTGTTATTTCAGGAAGTTGCAGAGATGTTGTTAAGGAAAGTGTTGATTTTACACAAGCAGATTTGCTGTGTATGGACAAAAGTATTGGGACACCTGCTGATTCATTGTTACCCAATCTCATCCCCATTTCTGTTACCCAATCTCATCCCCATCCCAGAGTTCCTTGATGGAGCCCCATCATTCAGGAGGACCCAATTCCACTGCTCCACAGCTCATATATACCTCCAGCCCTGTCATTAGGCATGGTGCCAATAGCCCCATGGTTATCTGCTCTAGAGTCCTATTGCATTAGCTGTATTTGTGTAAAGGGCCTAGACAAGCTGTGTGTACAATGTCAGTGTCAGCAATTAATGCAGTGCTATAAGTCTGAACACTAACAGCCAGTTGTCATGGAGGGTGGGTATGGCGGTGGTGTCCTATTCCATCCACTTACCCAGAGTAAATTATGCCAAATTGTGCAGTGGTGGACCCCGTTCACACCTGACATTAATATGCTTCCAGCCATGAATATTTGTGGCATCACAATAAAGGTCCCGTGCTTAGACAGTTATTCTACAGGTTTCCAGAACCTTCTCCATCTTTATTTTATAGGGTCTCAGTCTGAACCATGTGAAAGTGCACAGAAGTCATTTCTTAGAGTTAATTGTTACAGTTCTGTGCAGCCAATTGGGTTGTATTTGATCGAGTATTTCCATATTGGGCAGCGTGGGATGTCCGGTAATCTGTCATACAGCTTGTCTGAAATCACAGTAGCAACTCAAAGTAAAGCATAATCCATAATCATGGGTGGAGTATAAAAAGTCACTTCTAAAGCCTGACTGTGGAGACCATTCTTTCATACACGTGTCATTTGTTAAGCAGCTAGACAGCTGAAGCCAAAGCCAAATGGCCAAACAAATGTGCTTAATATGCCCAGATGGTGCTACTTTAAGCTACTCTGAATACAGAAGCAGATGTCTATTAAAACAGCAATTTAGCAGCATGGCCAGACCCCATTTAAACTCCTTTCAGTGCTGTTCAGTGCAGCCTTTAATGTAGGCACCTGAAAGGGCCAGCAACAGGCAGTTAGACAGTTTAACTTTAACTGGTGTGGCTGTCAGTCTGTGGACAACTTTGTGTGTGAAAGGAGATTGGCATGGCCAGGCCAGAAGCCCTGCAGAGAAGGACTGATTCAATCCCAGCATGGCAAGGGTCTTCTTCTCCCACCTCTTCCCCCTCCTCCTCCTCATCCTCCTTCCCCAGGGGCGACAGTGTGACATTGAGAGGGTGTGTGTGAGGAGAATCACAAGAGATGCTGTGAAGGAGCTAAAGGATGAGGGCAGACAAGTGGCTCCTTGCACGGCTGGCCAGCTGCTGAGGTTATTGGTGAGAGAGAGAGAGAGAGAGAGAGAGAGAGAGAGAGAGAGAGAGAGAGAGAGAGAAAGATTGCAGGAGCAGAAGTTACACTATATGTTGAAATGTTCTTGAACAGTCAACACAGAACATTCAGAAAAGGCAGGACCCATGAAAACCATCTATTAACATTTAAACTTAAATTTAAAAAATTAAAATATTGTTTATATTTTGTTGTAAATATATTTATTAGAAATGCACTTTTCTCAAGAGGAAAAGTTCTGACACCCCCACATTTATTTCTCTGTCTAAAATGCTTAAAATTAGAATCAGGTCTAGCACATCAGGTACAAATGATTATACCTATGCATCTCCATAATGAGATCCAAAGAGCTTTCTGAGGCCTTCACATAGAAGGTTGTAGATGCAGATGTTTGGGAAAGGATTTGAAAAGCTCTCAGAACAATTAGAATTCAGTAAGTGGTGGGCATTTACCACAGCTGCCCACATTGCCTGGTCAGGCTGGTCATAGCAAGTTTAGGCCACGAGTAGACCACAGGATGGGCAAAGACATCTCCAACTATTGATGTCAAAGTGCAGCAGCTTTCCAAAATTGTTATCCTGAAACATATCTGAAGAATGTTTGATATTCTATACATCAGGTCAAATATTGAGCCAGCATTTGCCTCAAAAAGTATATTGTGTCCAGACACAGCTTATGTTTTATACCCCTGATTTATGGCAGAGACAGATTATACTGGTTCAGGCATTCCAGATTCCTGAACAGCTTTTTGCTTTTCCTGCTCAAGCACACCTGATTCATCTAATCTGTTACCTAACATGTTTAGTAGGCCTTATAAAACAGGGAAATCAGAGTAAACTGTGCAGGAATCTAGCACTGCAAGTCTGGGATCTCAGATACTGTGCATCCAGGAAAGTATCCACAGCGCTTCACTGCAGAGCAAAGGTTGTGCTTGTGGAAGGTTCTCCCTTCTACACAGAACAACACTGGAGCTCTGTCAAACCTCTGTCACCATTAGGTTATTGGTCAACCCCCTTAATAATGCCCTCCAACCGCAATCACTCTTTCTGGATGGGCAGCAAGCTCTAAGAAGAGTCCTGGTGGTTCCAAACTTCTTCATTTATGGATGATGGAGGCCCTATGCTTATTGGGACCCTCAATGCAGCAGAAATATTTCTGTCCCCTTCCCCAGATCTGTGTCTCGATACAATCTTGTCTCAGAGGTCGACAGACAATTCCTTAGACTTCATTGCTTGGTTTGTGCCCGGACAACTGTGTGCCATTCCGAATCGTGCAAGCTACTGCTTACCACAGGTGTCCAATCAAGCTGTAGCAACATCTGAAGGATGATCACTGGAAACAAGATGCAGATGAGCTCAATTCTGAGTGTCATGTGAAAGGCTGTGAATTCTTATATTTTGGATTTTTAATACATTTGCAAACATTCCAAACAACATTTTCTCAGTTTGTCATTGTGGGGTATCGTGTGTAGAATGCTGACAGAAGAAAAAATGAATTTAATCCATTTTGGAATAAGGCTGTAACATAAAATGTGCAAAAGTGAAGCACTGTGAATACCTTCCAGAAGCACTGTGTACAGTATCCAAATTGGCCTTCAGAATAGAGCATTATCATCTAATGCTGTGATCAGACCATATCCAACATAGATTTCATAATATATGAGCAATGGTTTGAGATATCCATGCAGAACCATCTCTGGATTTTGGGGACAGTGTCATTTGTGATAACAGTCTCTTCAGCATTGTATTGGACTGCTATTGCTCCCTAATGCAGAATATGAAAGCCACACCTAGCACTCATGTTCCTGGGCTTGTTGCTGCCAGTCTGCAAATCTGGTGTTTGGCATTTATGGGTCCTTGGTGGAAGTAATTCTTCCGTTCATTTGTTGTGGGTCATTTGCAAAAACTACAGCCCCGGCCATATGCCCATGTGAGTCAGCTGGAGCTGAGCTGAGTCACTGAGCATCAGTGCTTGCATATATCACTCAAATACAGCGCTGTGCAAAAGTCAAAGGTAACCTTGCACATTACATTTACGGACGTCATTCATGTTGGCTAGAAGAACACAGTTAGAAAAAACACAGGGTGCTGACCTTCTCTGTGCATCTCAGACACTGCATGGATTCGTTCGGTTCCACTAACAGCTCACTTGAGTTCGGGACATAAAAGTGACAAACCGTGAAACGCCAAGTACTGTTGCATCCTCTTTTAAAAGTGAAGACAACATAAGAAAACAATCAGTCTTTGCAGTGCTAAGAATGACCCACCACTCACATAATGCCTGCTCTGTGGTGGTCCTGTGGGGTCCTGATCATTGAAGATAACAAAGTATGCAGAGAATCAAATGAACTACAGTCTGTATTTATAGAACTAAATATATATATATATATATATATATATATATATATATATATATATATATATATATATAAACACCTTCTTATTAAACCTTAAAGTAGTAATGGTTAGATATTCAACCCATATACTCATACACCTAATCTTGAGGTATTGTTTTGTTTGTTTATTTTTACAACTAATGGGACCGAACTGGTGGTGGCACGGAGGAAGATGGGAGGGGCACAGCATCTGTATGCAGCAAAGGGGCGTGTGAGTAAAGGCCTTTTAAAGGCCTTTCATCGTGAAATTTTGACACAATGGGAAGAACAAATGCCAGATTCATAATATTCCAAAAAGTGAAAAGCAAACAAAAACATTGAAACATTGTAATTAAAAATTCACAAAGAGTTACTGTGTTCTCTTTCCACCCAAAATCAGCATTTTGCAGGCTGTTATGTGCTGCTTTCTAAGCTTCATAACCAACAGACATGATACACATATATCAGCGACTCACCCAGCTTGGAAAACAGCTAAAGTTCACTCAATTCCTAATGAATGAAATAGCCTAATGATTAAAATGCCAAATGAGCTTCCAGTGCATGTTTACTGCTCTGTTTCCGTGTGCGTGCTCAATTTGCTCAATGACATTGACCCAGATATTGGGTTATAGAAGAAAATCAGAAGGGATAATAATGAATCAAACATACATGCACACAAAAGCAAAAATAATAAATTTTTTATTTGGACCACTGTAAAGTTTTATGAAGAACTTATTATTAAAAATACCCTTGTTAATCTATTCATTATAAAAAAACTGTATATCATATAAAACGATTGTCTGGTTGATCACATTCCAGTAGTATGTCTGAGGAATATATATATATATATATCATATATATCAGTCAAATTCATACAAATATATAAATTCTGTTAATTTTTACATCACAAATGACATATTTGAGCAGCCTAGGATCACCAGAGAGTAACGTCTCCTATAATTTCTTCAATTCAAATGTGTCCTCTTACACTAACCCACCAGAGTGTGGTGGCATGGATCGAAAGTTTAGAGTTGGAACCATTTTGTTTTAATGAGCCACGTGAGAAACAATAAAAAAGAATTACAACCATGTAGGGAGATGCATTACAAGGTGGATACGCCATAGGGGCCTTGCAGGGCAAAAGAATAACGATGTAGTCTGGCTTCTACCCTCCACAGGTCACGGCAGTGACTGCATCGCTGATGGATATGAATGTCCGATTTCATTGGACGTGCACATTTTTCCTTGCGATAGCAGGGGCTTGCATTTATCTTTCTGCATCCGGAACCCGCAGAGTCTTTGTGGTGCTGTATTTAAGATGAGATGTATCTACTTGTATGGTTGTCAAGGTTTCTTTTTATTAAGGTTGTTCGTGAGGAGCTTTTGTCCTTGTGTTGTTTGTGGAGAGCAATGGCTGGGAACTCTACACTCAGACAGGAAGACTGCTGTTCTTTCTGGGGAAGCAGTCTATCGTGTTTCCCTTCTAAGCCTGTCTCTTGTCTCTTTACCATCATACACGTGATGTAGGAGCTCTTACTGTGGCAAAAAAAAAGATCCATGAACTTCAGTTCCAGTCAAAACCACTTTTAATTTAGATTTCATTCAATTTTCAGCATCAAGAATGAAAGATGACACAGACGTCTCATAACGAACTAAGGCTGTGTTCACACTACCAGCCTGAAGTGACTCAGCTCTTTTTCTTTGCCTTAATTTGACACAGATGAGATTTTTAATGCATAAAAATGACCTCATATACAGAATATGAGTGTAGCGACAAGGGCATAAGTGAGATCAGGATGTTGGATGATCTCCACCTCTCCTCATTCCTAACTCCTAATTGGATAAGATCATGTTTATCCAGACATTCCTATTCTATTGGCAGTACTTCTCTACAGGGACTACAAATAGTGTGTGTGCATTTGCATATCTATGTCAGCAATGTGTGCAGCCTGTAGCTGAATGCATTCATTAGAATGGGTCCACACATATTTGGACATATAGTGTGTGTTTTGCAAGACTGCAATAAAATAAATGACGAGTGGTTTTATTGGCTTGATTTTGAGGATCAGATCTGAGGACACGACAAACTATTTACCAACAATCAAATCTGTTTGCATATGATTTACTGACATAAGACATGAGACTAGATTAAATCTAATTGCCTTATTTCAGCTCTCCATGAAACAAACCAGCAAACAAAATCCTGTCCAAATAGTACTCCGTGTTCTCTCCATGGGTCACTCTTGCTTTTCACCAATGCTCCATCGTGTCCTGAGGCTTTCTGCTGCCCACTCACCTCAGGCCGCGTCAGGGGGCCCAGCATCTTGAGATTTCCCTCAGCTTGAAAATGGTTCTGAGAACACATCCCAAGCCAGGCTGCCTGCAGTGCTGGAGCTGTAGCGCCCCAGGCAGTGGCTCCTTGGCACCTTGTCGTTACCACATTTCATCCTTGTAAAATGAGCAGAAAGGCTTAGGCCCGCCTCGGGTGAAAAGACCGGGAGTGACCAGGAGTGTTTAGCTAAATCAGCAAACATTTCTGGCCATGTCAATACAAGAAGTGCCTCTTGAAAATAGATGGAATACATTTTGGAGGATCCTCTCTCTCTCTATGGGTGTACAGTCAACTGCAGACTAAAGAACCTGACACTTTTCAAAATACTGGTTATATCTGCAGACTTTGTCCTCCTAAACTGTGCAAATGCAGCTGTATTACACTCTTATTCCCTCTACTGATTTCCATTGTTACACTACAGTCTTTAAAAACTATGCCTTTGGATGCACAATTATTTCCACAGAATCAGACCTTTGGTACACATTTCCACAACCATACACCCCTTACCATGATAGTGCAATAGTTATGCTACACCTGCAATATCTCACACAGTTGAGTACACCCCTCACATTTCTCCCCAAATATTTTATTATATCTTTTCATGGAGCAACAGGAGGATATACAGGGGTTGGACAATGAAACTGAAACACCTGTCATTGTAGTGGGAGGTTTCATGGTTAAATTGGAGCAGCCTGGTGGCCAATCTTCATTAATTGCACCAGTAAGAGCAGAGTGTGAAGGTTCAATTAGCAGGAAAGAGCACAGTTTTGCTCAAAATACTGCAATGAACACAACATTATGGGGGACATACCAGAGTTCAAAAGAGGACAAATTGTTGGTGCACGTCTTGCTGGCGCATCTGTGACCAAGATAGCAAGTCTTTGTGATGTATCAAGAGCCACGGTATCCAGGGTAACGTCAGCACCACCAAGAAGGACCAACCACGTCCAACAGGATTAACTGTGGACGCAAGAGGAAGCTGTCTGAAAGGGATGTTCGGGTGCTAATACGGATTGTATCCATAAAATTTCATTCCCAAGAAGAATTGATTGAATTTGTTGCTCTGCTTTTCTGCTTTTGTACAGAAAAAGTGCCATTAAAGTGTATGCCATTAATCTTGGTACAGCTCCAACTTTATAATGCCCCCCCACAGACACAAAACTTTGCCCAGGCCTCTGTCTGTATGACCACTCTAATTAAGATGTGACTGGGATCTGATTAAGACGGTGACTCTTACGTCAACTCAGCAGTACAAACTGTCTTTTCATGCCTCAGATTAACATCTGAAAAGCCAAGCGATGTCCCAATTGATTTATGCCCACTGGGCATAAACAGCGTGCATGTCATTCTGACCATTCCATGTCACTTGTGTTTAGTCTCGCTCATCTCTCTCCACTGCTTCTCCGCTGCCTCCTCGTCCCCTCTTTGTGGGTGACTTGTTCCTGTCTGCTCTGCTGCAGAATCGATGCTGCAAATTGCTGTAATTGAATTAAAGTAGTAAAGAAAGAACGAGCTAGTTTGTATTTACTTCCATCTTCAATTCCCGGCGGGATACAGAGCGAGCAGAGGGCGTGAAACAAGAAAAAAAAAAAAATATAAGTGTGATGACCGGAACCGTTTAAAGAAACCCCCTGCAAATAGAGCTGAGCTTTCAACATCTCTCCAGAGTGCCGAATGCAGGCCAGGAAGTCATACGAGATGCTCTCAAGGCGATTTGCAGATGCCAAAAGTTTACAAAGTCTCAGAGCAAAGCTGGGTGCCTGCCAAACTCTGCTTTCTCCCACTTAGCTCCCAATGTTTGTGTCTGTCTGAGGCCATTTGTCATTTGAATGGACTATGCTGCTCTATGGAGGATATGTCTGCTTGCTAGATTGATTTGTTCCATATGTACACCAGATTGTGCCACTGTGCCTTTATTTTTTTGCCTCAGTACCAGATTTCGAACTTGTGTAGTAGAAGTAGACAATTTCCAAACATACCAGTCCTTAACTTTTACAGCCCTAGGCTAATCCAAATAATAAATATTGATATTTAATTCATGGATATCAATGAAAGAATTGAATTCAGTTGGAAAGCAGAGAATTCTGAGCTCAATTACTCACTGAAAATTCATCACACAGTGATGCAAACACCACGCTTAGATGTGGTACCTTGTTCTAGTTTTTTATGATACGTGTGTCATATCTGTAGGTTACTCTGATCCTGAGTTATGAAGCCTATAAAACAGCATGTAAGTGCTGGCAAAGTGTGGGTCTCAGGTTCTAAGCGTTAAATGTTGTTAACGTTTCGAAAGACTGCAATTTGTTCACGTCAGCCCATAAAACAGCTCATTTAGAATTCATCAGGGTAGAAGCAAACACATTTACCATTCTTTCCATCATGCCTGGGGAGAATTTAACAGATTGTTCTACAAATTTCAGCCTGGACTAGTTTTTAAATGTGATGCAGTGTACAATACTCAGTACAGAGGTCATTTACATATTCCAGGGCAGTAACAAAAAGCACCGGCTTAATTACAAGGGAGAGAAAAAAGCTGGAAAACAGTCTTGTTAAAAAAGGTATAAATCCTTAAATTAAAAAAAATTATAAATCATAAAAAATAACCAGAACAAAGTTGAATACGGCCTCTGGGAAGGTTATAAAAGAATGCATGATGAAACTCTGGACACTGGTAGACCGTCCCTTCCTTTATATCCCTGCATTTTCCCTACCTTTGAAACATATTAGAACTTCATATCACGGGAAACTGAATTTGGATTGGTGGGCTATTCTCAGTCCAGGAGTGACACTGAGGGGTTTAAACACTCCAGCAGCACTGCTGTGTCTGATGCACTCATACCAGCGCAACCCACACTAACATACCACGTCAGTGTCACTACAGACAGATCTGTGGTGGTCCTTTGGGGTGCTGATCAGGGTAAATGGAGGCTAATAGAATATGCAGAGAACTACAGTCTGTAATTAAAGAACTACAAAGTGCTTCTGTCTGGTCAGAGGAGCTGGTAAAAGGAGCTGTAGAAAAAGGAGGTGGTCATAATGTTAAGGCTGATGTGTATGTAGGTTCAAAGTGTGGTGTCTTCACCTTTGCCAAATTTCTCCACTCAATTCAATGAGCTACACGAGCTACCCGGTTATTAATGAATAAATACAGTGTGCTCGTGTTAACGCCGCTGATATCTGTGAATTTAACCTTTGATAATAGCGATCAGTGAAAGTGGCAGATGGATCAGCTTACCTTCAGTGAATAAGCCTTTTGTTCGAGCCACTCTCCTCTTCACTTGAGGATAACAGCCATCTGTTTGCTCTTCGTTTCAATCTTGATCTCGAACTGGAGTGTGTCCTGTTGGCAGTTGTCCTAAGCAGCGGTAATTAATGCAGTTCCATTAGAAATACATGACTGGTGGCATCTCCGTTCTGGAGACGGACACGCTGGGACACCGTGGTGGAAACGAACGGTATTTTTTTCAAGGCTGCATTGTTTGCTTCTATTCTCCGACCACAAAAGGGAACAGCTGTAAACTTACCACCGCGCTCAATATTTCATGAGGGCTCATAGCTGTAGCTGGACTGCGATGAGAAGAGCTGAAGGTTGCCAAGAGTGCTCTTCTACTGCAGAAAGTGATCTGCTTACGAAACTAAAAGGGGATCCACCTCGGCAAGGCCCAGAAATGTTGACTGAACATTGTGCTGCACTAATGGCACATGTACTGTAAAAACATAAGTACTGGAAGAAATATACATGATACCTTCAGCAGCTTTTATGATATCCAGTTCTATGTTTATAGGCACTAATATAGAGTTGGCCCACCTTTGCTATAACAGCTCTAAAAGCAGGTTTGCAGTTATTGAGTCAGGAGAGCGTTGGAGGTTTTTATACACTACGCTCTTCGGCACTCAGCAACCCCACTCTGTAAGTGTATCTGGTCTTCATGCCTAAACATTTCCACTTCAATAATGCCACTTACAGTTGATCGTGGAATGTCTGGGCGGGAAGGAATTTCAATAAACATTTATCCATCCATCCATTTTCACTTCTTCCAGTTGAGGGTTGTGGTGGGTCCTCAGCCTACCAGAATCATTGGGCATGAGGGTGGAATACCCTCTGGACAGAGCACCAGGGTGGGAGCAAACTGGACAGAGGGAGAGCTCAGGAAACTCCTCACAGGCAGCAAACCCAGCAGGTATTGATGCCAGAGCTGTTGTGCCAACGTGCCACCCCTTTTCAACCGATATCCAAAGTTTTCACAAATATTTTTAATATTAGATGGAATATTTTAGTGTTTACACAGTTCCTGGACTTTATTTGGTATGGAATCTTTAACTTACACGGATGTTATTTTGCAGTTCATTCCCAGATAACTAGAAGGTTTCATCCACAGGTTCTATGATGGTCCCACATATTGATGCCCACCAGTGTCCAGGATGGGATTAGGAGGAGCCCATAGGCTTGTATATTGCTCATGGGGCTTAGATGAGACCCACTCGGAGCCTATACCCCACCAGGAACCCACCTTGTCCATGTTCCATCCATGTGAGTGAGCCCAGGTTGTGATGCAGCAAAGCATCCCTAAACCATCACGCTACCACCATCAGGCTTCAAAATCAGTACTGGGTAATTATTTAGAGCAGAAGGGTTCATATAGTTTTGCAAACTATAATGGAACCTATGTTGGTGGAAAAAAGCCTCAGCTTACATCCTCCTTCATTAGTAATGTTTTCCTCCATGCTACTTACCAGGGATCCATTTCTCTGTCTTGGATGAAGGACAGCGGTTCCATTTGACCACCTCCTCCATTTGGACAGTGTGGAAAGTGAAGTTTATAGCGGTCAAAGTAAACCTAAGGCAACATTTTCCAGAGTGATGGATCTCTACAGTCTTTGTTCTGAGGTCTTTTTAGGTCTTCTGGAGCCTCTCTTCTCTGTGGCATGTTGTGCCTGAATGGATAAGCTGGGGGCTACTAATACCGTATATACTCATGTGTGAAAAGGTGCCTCCACATCTGTCGACTTGACTAATGCACTCAAACTGAAACGTTGATTGGGATCAGAGATCATTATCCAGTCTGAGAACTTTGGTTCTCCGCCTTGAGCCATGTCCAATCCAATGCTAACATTGGACAGGGGGCTGCCCCTGGCTGGCCTAAATCGAGACTGTTCGTGAACTAAAGTGCTCAAAGTGGACACTGATATCCAATGGATCCAAAATGACTGTTCAGTTTCATTGTATTAATTAATTAATTAATTAATTAGCAGCTCCCTGCTTATTCAGGCAGGCATAACATGTCACATGACTCCTAAAGACCAGAAGAGACCTCAGAACAAAGACTTCTGGCCACAGTGAACAAATGGAGGACGTGGTCAAATGGAACAATAGTCAGGAGTAGATGCATTCTTCAAATCCTCCATGCCTGACCTGACTCGACTTGACTTGACTAATGCAATCAAACTCAACAGTCAATATGGATCAGTAGAGATCAGTGTCCAGTTTGAGCACTTCAGTTAATGACCAGCCTTGATTTAGACCAGTCCTGGGCAACCATCTGTCCAAAGCTAGCTTTAGATTGGACATGGCTGGCCCAGATCAAGGCTGGTCATTAACTGAAGTTCTCACACTGGATAATGATCTCTGATCCCAATCAACTGTTCAGTTTGAGTGCATTAGTCAAGTCAAGTCAAATGTAGGGGGCACCTTTTCACACATGGAGGTACAGCGGTAGCCCAAAGGTTATCCAGTCAGGCATAGCATCCCACAGAGAAGAGAGCTTCCTGGAAGACCTGGAAGATTCCTGAAGACCCAGAACATTTTGAAGGCTCCACTTATCTATAGCCATACCGTCCAAATGGAGAATGTGGTCAAATTGGACAGTAGCTAGTCATTCTTTATATGTGTCAGGCATGAGAGGTACCTTTTCACACATGATGATACACTGGACACCAGGGACATGAGAGATGCTTTAAGACTAGTAACCCTTAGCAACCCTAGAGTTAAGTGGGTTCAGAAGAGTGATCCACACAGAATTTGAAAGAACATGAAATGTTTCCAGACTCTTCAGAGTGTCTCCTCCTCAGTGGTCCTTATGAGAAATGAATATGCTAATGTACTCCAGTCATCCGAATAAAAGACGTCAGACATCACAGACTGGAGCAGCGTGCTTGGTAGCCAACAGTCCAGAACCGATGAGCACTCTCGGGTGGACTGTGTGCTCTTCAGGCCCTCGGGTCGCGGATTAAATCTGCCGAGATCCAGCAGAAATGACCTTCAGTCCCCTTCACACACTGCTGTCTGGAGAAACCCCACTGTGGTACAGAAATTAGTCTTTAAAAGTAGCTGAGCTGCAGGGTTATCTCTTCATTTTCATTTCCTTCAATCAGATCCACAAAATTAAGCAATTTATTAGAAAAGCAAAGTGTAGGCAGAAGAGGAAAGTTGGACCGATAGTGGACATGTGGTCCAGTGTCTGGAGACCTCAGAAAATGTACAGTTTTACAAGGAGAAGGAGGTCAAGCATGCAGAGATGAGACTGACCATTTACAGCCTTGTATGTGAGGAGAAGGACCTTCAGCTTGAGTAGATGGGTAGTCAATGACACAGAAACAACACACTTCTTAAATAAAGATGTTAGAAAGGGTTCTTTGAGCCATGCCATAGAGGAACCACTTTTGTCTCTAAAAAGGAACACTTTGTAAAGGATGTTTTGCAACATTGCTGTGAGAATTTGATTGCATTCAGCAACAAGATTGTTGGATGATAACCAGCCCATCTCACTTCCAACTCCAGATCTCATCCAGACAGTCCCTTAGAACCTCTGGGTCCAAATCTAATCTTGCAGCTGATCCAACTAAATACTGCCTACCAGAAGTTCTTGATTGGGGGAATGAGGTGTTAGATATGAAATGGAGTTGAAGCCTGCAAGAAGATAGTTATGGGAGGACAGCAGGAACCTCTACTCCATTTCAGCACCATGGAGAGCAGGACCCACTTTCCTATGGATATGGAGTGAAACCCAACCTGAAATCCAGCTCTTCCTGCAGAGTTTGAGTAGAAATGTAAACTTTCAATGCTTTACTTCAGAACTTCATGAAAGGTTTAGATATGGGCACTTCTCTTCATCTTTATTCATTTATTCATTTCAATTTAAGACTTATTGGAGGTACTTTGTGGAACCAAGCATGGAAAAATATCAGCTACTCTAACACCAGAGCACACTGAAAAACAAGAAGGAGCAGCTGTTTGCCTCCATAACATTAGCAGGAGGTCCAGTGTTCTTTCCTCGCTGGTAGGAAAATCCACATACTGAGTGAAGTTTGTTAATGTCTTGGCCATAACGACACGGTTGCTGTCACCTGATAAGGTGATAAAGGCACTTGGGTGTTGAGTTTGGAGATGTGCTACAGTTGAATGAATGACGTCACATGCCGACCTCAGGGTTGGCAGAGGGGCAGACATACAGAGCCACTAACACAACATGTGAATATTGACAAGGTACCTAAAAAGGCCATCAGCTAACAGTTCAACACCTGGCTAACAGGTTCCTTGATGGTAATATGACCAGGATGACACCAGCATTTATTAAAAAGGGGTTGCAGAGGAACATGAGAAAGAAGGGTATGTTTGCTCTCTTTGATCACACAGAGTTCAAATTTCAAAATAAAAGTCCTGAGAAGGGATAATACTGATATATACATAAATAATAAAAATTATAAAGCATGTTCATGTTGTGATATATATTTTAATTGATTTGAACAACTGTCAAGTATTTTGAACAAATTATTATTATTATTATTATTATTATTATTATTATTATTATTATTATTGTCCATCTAAACATTACAAATGTTTTGCATTTTCAGGTGAAAAACACCCCGAACTTTCCATTTCCAACAGGATTTCTGAGATGTGAAGTGTTTATTAGTCCTCATAAGCAAAAACCAAACAACAAACAAACAAACAAACAACAACAACAACACAAAACACTATAAATTGTAGGCATAGATGATTCTTTAATGAATTGTTTTTATGAAAACATGATCAAATTCATAGAATTATTTAAATCCTCTACTTTGAGACTATGATCTGAAAATAACAGTATGTGGCCTGTGTCTCCTATAAATATGTTTATACAAATATTTCGTGAAAAAAAGCACAAAAGCACATCCATCTTCAACCCCCCCCCCCCACTAAACAAAAAAAAAAAAATAAATAAATAAATAAATAAATAGCCCATGGTTGTAAAAGTTAAAGAACCCTTATAGAACCACTTTGCTTCAATGATGGACCATCAGGCGATGTTTGCTCTGATGTTTTCCAGCGGAAAGCCGCTCGCTTATGTACTGTATCGTGTCGTACGTCACGTGCGCGGTTAACCCTTTGAAGTCTCCATTGCGGCGCGCGCCTCTAAAGGAGATGAAAGGAGCGTCTCCTCCTTCACCAGGTTATCAGCGCACGTGCACCTTCTCCCCCACAGGTTCCAGGACTGCAGGTCTCTCTCTCTCTCTCTCTCTCTCTCTCTCTCTCTCTCTCTCCCTCCACGCTCTAACACCACCAGGCTCGTCGTTCCGTGCCAGCGAACGCCGTGCGCGCGCGTGGACGCCTGTCTGCTCGTATGAAGCTTTTCCTCTGTGACGAGACCCCCCTCTCCCCCTCTTTACCCTCCTCCTCCTCCTCCTCCTCCTCCTCATCCTCCTCCTCCTCCTCTCCTCCTTCCAGCCCCTTCTCCACCTCCAGCAGCACCTGCCCCACCGCGTCTTCGGCTCGAGCCGGCGCGTGCTGCGTGCTGAGAGTGCATGCGCGTGCAGGATGAGCGCGCGCTAAGCAGCCTCTTGGTTGGCTTCTGCATTGGTTTGCTTGCTGGTTTGTTTGTTTGTTTGTCTGTTTGTTTGTTTGTTTGTGTGGGGCTCACCCTCCAGCAGCAGCAGCAGCATCAGCAGCGCGTGCACCGGGTGCACGGTGCGCGCGTGGATAAAGTGCGGGCAGGGGGCCGCCACGACCCCTAAACTTAAGCGGTGCGCGCGCAGATGGAGTGTCCTCCTCCTCCTCCTCCTCCCCCCCACCTCCTCAAACCTCCCTCCTCCTTTGGATCCACCTGCCAGATCGACGTGAGCGCGCGGGGGACGCGCGGCTGAAGTCGCCCTGTAAGGCGGGGGTTGGAAGTCGGCTGGGG
Source organism: Acestrorhynchus altus (assembly GCA_034509495.1). Taxonomy (NCBI): domain Eukaryota; kingdom Metazoa; phylum Chordata; class Actinopteri; order Characiformes; family Acestrorhynchidae; genus Acestrorhynchus; species Acestrorhynchus altus. Next base: position 4,862,407 of record CM067520.1, read on the forward strand.
GTCGCCAGGCGTTTTCTGTGGATTATTGTCCTTCCTGGGTGTCACTGCTGATATTGGCATTTCCAGCATCCCTTCCATCATCATGCAGATGAGTCAGAGCGCGAGCGCCGGGCTGCGTTTCGTCGCGAGACCCTGGAAAACGAGAAGGTGCGGGTCGCTTCCCCGCTGCAGCCCCTGCGCGTGAACACCAAAGTCAAGCGCTTTTCTGGAATACTCTGGGTTTATTTTTGGCGCAGCAATAAGGTGCGAAAGGGGTCTTAAACAGCTCGTGTGCCCCTTAGGAGCCCCCCACGCCGGCCCCCCTGCATGCATCAACAACACTTTGGATGCTGTGGAAAGTCACTGAAGTCCTGGACAGTTTAAAGCTTCATTTCTGTCACAAAAAAATACGCAATAAAAAAAAGACCCGAAAAATTGCGCCTAAACGTTTCATGCCGCAAAACTGGATGCGCAGGAGCAGCGGGGGAACTCAACTGGTTCTTTTTCCTTTTGGAGATATAAGCCCAGAAGTTATGTAACACACACCTGAGAATGACATTCCTCACCGGCCCCTTTGGAGAACCCTAATTTTAACCCCTAGTTTTTGGGGGGAGAAGAATTCCTGGAAAGCAGCGTCTCAGCGTCCTGTTTCAGCTGAACAGTTTCATGACAGACGAGGTAAGGAGCGCGTTTGCATTGCGTTTCTCTGCACGTGCACTTCTTCTCCCACCAGATAGGCTTCACGTGGAGCGAAGGGAGAATTGGAGAACCCACCGAGGACTGTGGGTGTGCTGTGGGTGCTGTTCTTTGAGTGGAAGACAGAGCATGCAACCTTCAAAAGGAGGCTCTTCACAGGTTCTATGGGATATGGAGCCATGACAAGAAGTCAGTTTAAGCTGTCATGTGAATCTTTGAGTTGTTATGGTTCTGGACAATATAGAACCGATGAAGAACCACTTTTGTCAAGGATACTTTACCATATAGAACTGACAAACAACCTTGTAAATGAGCAAGTGGTCTACTCTAAACCCTCAAACGTGGTGTTCTTCACTGTATGGAATGTGTTATTCAATTGTTCTTTAAATAATTGAACCGTGACAACTCAAATAACCATGCAAATGTTTAAATGGTTCCTTATTCACTGTTAAATTTGGTTTCCAAGGTTTCTTTACTATACAGAAATATGCCCACTCACAGAACCATTTAAGTGCTTAAATGGTTTCTTCTACTCCATTAAAAACAGGTTTCCACAAGGGTTGTTTACAATACAGTACAAACAAAGACAAGATGCAGAACCATGTGAAAGCTTAAATGGTTTCTTCTACATCCTTTAAACTTGGTTCTTCTAAGAATCTTTAATAAAAAGAACCAAACCTACTCACATAACAACGTGAATGCTTAAATGGTTTCACTCACACAATTAAAAAAGTTCTTTATTTAAAGGCTTCTTAAGAACCATGTGATTGCTTAAATATGTTCTTGTACACCCTTGAAAGGGGGTTCTTCAAAGGTTATTTATTATATAGAACCATGCACACACAGGACCATATGAATGCTTAAATAGTTTCATCTACTCAATTGAATGGGGGTTCTTTAAGGGTTGTTCACTATATTGAACCTTGACAACTCAAAAAAGCATGTGAGTGATTACATGATTCTTCAATTCTTCTTTACTATTGGCTCATCGGTTTAATGGACTATAACACTATGATCAGCATTATGCTTCCCATTGGCAGCTGGAGTCTGATAGAGCACCAGTCGCTGTATTGGAGCTGGAGATCTGGCACTTTCCTCCGAGTGAGTTGGCTGCCCAGCAATGATGCAATGATGCAAAAGAGGCGGTGGCTGGCTTCATATATATGGGAGGAGGCATCTGTTTGTCTTTACCCTCCTACTGTTGGGAGCGTAGTATGTGATGGGAGAGAGTCCTAACAGGGTTGGATATTTGGCATAACCCAAACATGAAAAGTTACTCTAAAACTATGTTCTAAGCATCATTCAGTATCTGAAGGCATTTTGTGCAAAAGCTTTCATCGTGGTTGTTTGTAGTGACTTTAAACATTCCTGTTTCTATTTCCAAACACTGTGAACAGTTGAAAAAATGTCTTCCCACCTACATCAGTAGACATTGGTATCTGATGCAATGTAGGTTGACCCATATTTTATGTTAGAATAATGTTAACTGGGTGCACAATCCAACATCTTCTAGATGTCACATCAAAATACATAAACATTTAGTTGGTATGGTGACCAAAACCCAACATTTGCTAGACTTATATAAACTTATGTAAAGTTTGTGTCAAATGCATCAAAATTCAACATCTGTCTAACATTGGAGCTTAGTGTCAAATCAATATTGGGTTCTTGACAAGTATGTGATTTTAATTACGATTGGGAATTCAACAGACAACACTGGGTTTTGAAATCAAACCAATTCTAATTTTTAATCAAAATTCAACGTAAAATATAGGATTTTGACATCATTTTCAACAAAACACTACAATCAATGTCGCAAATACAGTTACATTCAATGCACCACCCTTTTTCATTCTGACTTCAGCACCACGGACAGGGACCGTACGAATCAAGTAAGCATCGGCTCAGTGAAGTCTGTGTGTAGGACCAGCATGGGTAAACCCATTAGCACATCGTCACATCAGCTGCTTTATACTGTTGCCTAATGTGGTTAATGTCAGTGACGAAGGCGGCATGTCGTCATGCATGGACTGGAGACTCATAATCCAAATCACACCGCTGCTCGGGCCACCCACGCTCCTGCCTGCCTGCGGGTGTCAGCACAACTCACACAGTCACTGAGCATGTGCCGTACCTGGTCCTTATTATAAATGTTATACTATTTTAATGCCGGTTCCTTATCCTGACATTGGATTCCTCTCATCTGCCCACCACTGAGCCCTCCATGAGGTTGGAATGTGCGTGCTACAGCAGGAAGGCCAGAAATGATGACCACTGCCACAAAGCATTAGGTCCATGTGAATTATAGGGCTCATATCCTACATCATCCCATAGAGATCCACTTTTTTTATGCAGAAAAGTCCTTTGATTCCTTTTTTGAATGAATGAACAGCCAATCAGAGTAGTGGTTACTTACATACACTTCATGACCACATGTTTGTGGACATAATGAACGTGTTCGGCTACTTTAAGTTGCAACAATTGCCGTAACAGATCTGCAAATGCAGACACAGTTTGTCTAGTCCCTGTAGAAAGAAAATGCCAATATAATAGGACTTTCTGGAGAAGATAAACAAAAAGATTGGCACCATACCCAATGCCAGGCTTGGGCTAGAGGGCTATAAAGCACCCCAGCTTTGACTTGAGGAGCAGTGGAAATTTGTTCTCTGTAATGATGATGCCTTATCTAATACTACTGGGATGAATTGGGGAGTGAGGGGGCAATGAGGTGTGGTGGTAATTATGAAATATCCTGACCTCTTTAATTCTCTTGTGGCTGGATACACAATCAAATTCTCACAGCAATGCTCCAAAATTGAATAGAATGGACAGTAGAGACTCCAACAAAAGCAAGATAAACTCTTTTAATGCCCTTGATTTCAGAAGAAATGAGCAGATGTTCAAATGCCATATAGTATATATACTGTATATATATATATATATATATATATATATATATATATATATATATATATATATATATATATAGATAGATAGATAGATAGATAGATATATGTGTGTGTGTGTGTGTGTGTGTGCGTGTGGCCCTTTAAATACTGAATAAACACATTCCATGATGCATTTGCCAAAGGTCAATCCAGTGTATTTTTAGCATATCTTTATTTTAAGAACAGTTTCAATAACAGTGGCCTAATCATTAACATGATTACCATCATCACGCAAAATTAGCCCAGTGATCAATAATAATGGTGTTTGTTTACTTTAATTGACTGAGATTAAAGCACTGTGGAGAGAGCTGCTCTTATTGACCCAGATGCCGCTAATCTAAAGCTCTGGCTTGCAATCAATGCTTAAAGAGTAGAAGTCCAGTGGCCGGGCAAGAGCTGGCCACATGGATATAGACAAAGGCTCGGCAGGTCAGTCATTACAGAGTAATGGAGTTACAGCCCCAGAAACATGGGGTCATTCACATTTGTATTAAAGGGCCCATACATTCGCAGAGAAACTAAGCGGGTCACTTGTATTTTTGTGCTTTTGTAATGTCGCAAAAACGAGTCATTGACATGTACACATTTCTTTAGCCTACTGTAGGTTCTTGCTGAATGAGAGCCAATCAAATCAGTGTTCTTTTACATATAGTATCAGGCTAAAATGCAGCGTTCTTGTGATGTCACAACAAAGCATTTACATGTTCAGGTTACAGCAGGTTAGCTCCACCCACTCATGTTTTTTAATTCTTGGACTGCTTTTTGAATGAGGCAGCCAATCAGAATGGGGTCATTTACATATAGTATCAGTCTTAAAGGCCCAGTAACAAAAAACAGCCAGTTAAAAATGCTAATTGTGTGAATTAAGTGTATAACTGTATAAATGTAACAATAAGAGTATATGATTAAATGGTGAAATATAAATGGGCCTTTTAAAGCTTGTGACAGACACTGGGTTTAGTGGTATTTGGATGTTTTATTAGGTGGTAATGTTACTTGCTTTAAAGGGTTTATGTTCACAATAGTGGTCTATTCTACTCAGATCACTGTGGAGAACATAAGGCTAATGGAAATGGTTCCACACAAGAGCCTAACAATTTCCATTGAATTAGCTGAATGAATGTATATAAACGGCAATCAGTTTGAAAGCACACACCAGCCAGCCATCTGTCAATGAAGCTGTGAAACCTTTAGCCAAGTACTTTAGCCAGGCATCATACATACTTAAGCGTGTAAAAATTCCTCACGAATTATTTCTCATTTGTGTCTGATTAAAAAGATGACATTTTCTGTTAAAAATGCAGATTATACACCGCTTTCCAAATGATTATGCAAATGATATTTTCCTAAATGGTCATTGCAAAAGTCAGTTCATCAACCATTAGAGCATAAATCAAATTTTATTGAACAAACCTCCAAATAATTCTAGTTTAAAAAAAAAAAATCAAAAGCTATTTGAATCAAAACAGGATAACATAGGACCATTTTTCTGAAATCACCTTCACAATTCTTCCATCCATTGAACTTGATTTTGGGCTTTTGGACATTTTCAGCTTGAATGTTTTTAAAGCATGTTAGGAAAACCTCCCAGAGTTACTGATTTGATGTGAACTGCCTCCCACCCTCATAGAACTTTTGCTTGAGGATACTCCAAATGTTCTCAATAGAGTTGAGGTCAGGGGAGGATGGTGAGCTTCTCTTCTTTAGGAGAGAATGTCACAGTAGCCAATGACACAGGTATTCTTTGCAACAGGAGATGATGCATTTTCATGCATGAAGACGATTTTGCTTTGAGGCATGGTGCTTCTTTTTGCACCTTTGCTATGGTCATTTTCACACCTTCATGGAGCCTTAATTGGCATACCAGCCCTCTCCCCATGATTCCAGCACAAAACATGACTCTGCCACCTCTTGCTGAAGTCACAGTGTTGTTGGGATATGGTGCTATCCACCAACCATCCATGTCTCCATCTGGACCAACCAGGGTTGCATGTCACTCATCGCTAAACAAGACAAGTTAAAAAATTAGTCATGTATGTCCAGGTCCACTGCAACCGTTTCTGCTCATGAGCATTGGTTAGGGGTGGCTGAATGGTTTATGCACAATAGCAAGCCTCTGGAGAATCCTACACCTTGAGGTTTATGGGACTTCAGAGGCACCAGCAGCTTCAAATATCAGTTTGCTGGTTTTTAATGGCATTTTTGCAGTTGTTATCATAATTCGATGGATTTGTATGTCAGGAACCTTCCTTATTGTGCCTTTATCTAAATGAACCTCTCTGTGCTCTGCATCAGCCTCAAATCTCTTAATGTATTTGTCCTTTAATTGGGCTCTCCTGGCAAGCAAAGTGTGTCTGAGATTGATTTCAATGATCCAAGGAGCCCTGAGACACAATACAATCCATGAGTTTAATTGAAAAACAAAATTAATTTACATAATAATTTGGAACACAGTGTATGTATGTTTGTGATGGTGAATCATATGTAAATATGGGAAACTAATTAGTTGTTAGAAAACTGCATTTCCAGGGGGTTGATCAGGTGTTATGAGGTGGTTGTTAGGGGGTTGCTAGGCTATGGGGTGTTCCAAGCAGTTGCTAAGGTGTTGCTATTTGGTTGCTATGGTATTCCATGTGGTTACAATGGGGCTTCTAGGTGGTTACTAATAGTGACACTAGGGATGAAACATAATATTGTTTATATTGCATAAATGAAATAGACTGTAGGAGCCTGAATCATTTTATGTGTTGACATTTTGCATTAGAAAAATGAACACTCAGTGATAGTAATGGTTAAAAAAAGAATGCATATAATAATGGATAATAACCTCTTAAATTGGCAATTTTGCAATAGTTGCTAAGGGTGCTTTCACCCCTACCTTGTCTGGTCCACACTTTCAAACCTTTCTGTTTGGTCTGAACCACATTTGCATGTGTCAGTGGTGATGCAGATCTGACATCTCCAAACATACATCCCAACATGTGGCAGCTTAGCCCCAGAAAATTTGAATATATGAACACTGTCATCTACGTAAAGGTCAGAAAATGCCATTAATGTAGGAGATAACGTCACATAGCAAGAGGAGTAGGAGTCACAAGCCAGGCCAAGACGTTGAAGACATTAATACCTCCATGGATCCTGCTGCATTCTCCCTCTTTTGATATTGTTTACCTTCTGGTCATGAGGAAGCTGGACTGCATGTTATTAAGGTAAGGTCCAAAGGGTCCGGAGTGCAGCCTGCCGGCTATGTAGAGTTGGGGAACCAACCAGTGAGTCATAATCTCATAGGCAGAGAAGAACAACTGAGACAGGAGAGAGTGCAATCCACTGTGTAAGTCCTGCCCTTCAGGACACGCACACACATTCATACGACACACACCACACTGCAGGCTTTCTTAGTTTAGCCTGCTTAGTGGCCTTCTCTTAGGAAAAATGACTCATATCAAATGGGCATGCTCCCCCTGCCCTTCCACCTGACCAGATAGCACTGCAGTACTGGGTTGAGTCACTGGTCATGGTATGTACGTGCATGTGAGTATTTGCTTTTGTACGTTTGCCTCAAATTTGTTGGAAAGCTATAGTGAGAGATGGCCTGGTTTCCAAAAGTCATGGAGTTTTTAAATATTTCTTTAATATTTTACAAAAGATTACTTTTTTATGTCCATCTTTTATAGTTTCAAAATAACAAGAAACCAAAAGGGCTCAAAGCACAAGGGCTCTAGGCTTGTAAAATTCTTGGGCCGTCTCACTGCTCTGCTCCTTTGAGGTCTATCCCCAGATTTTCAGTGATGCTTAGGTCAGGGGACAAGTTGTGGGATAGGTTGTCCCCAGGGGGTGGGGACAACATGTTGAGGATAGTTTTCCTAATGTAGAAACTTCTTCTCCTATAGATAATATAGCCTGGATACAACATTAGCTACAGTTAGGCATGGGAGCATACACGTTCCATAAGGCATCCTGCAGCACATTTGCCCAAAGATGTTGCAGCTTGGGGTGTAGATCCTGCACCCTTGTAGGCTGCTTGTAGGCAGCATCCCAGCTGGCCCATAAGTGCTTGCGATAAATCTGGCAATCACTAGATATGACCATCAGTCATATGTAAAGGCTCCCCAGATCATCGCACCAGCCGCTTCACAGTTGCTTCACAATCCAACCAGGATTGAAGGGTTCAGCAGGAGACCACCATACTCGAACCTGACCATTGTCTGATCCCAAACAGAATCTGGAAGAATGCCTAAAGATGACAAGATTCCAGTCTGTGGCAGTTCAAGGTTTCTCATTCATGACACAACTGCAGATGAAGACAATGGTCACATGGTCAAAACAGCCTAGAGGGCAGTTCAGTCCAATGATGTGCCTGCTCTCGAAGTCTGTCAACTGGGCAAAATGTCTTTGAGTGTGTCGTAGAAGCATGTCTAACAGGCAACAATCTCTCCCTACCCAAAAGCAGCCTCCAAGAGCCTTTTTAGAGGGCAGTGGGAGCAGCACTTCTATGCCTTCTCGTGCAAAGACCCGGTTTACATATCTACTTGAGACACAGCTGCATGCCACGTTTTGCAGTAAGCATATTAGGGTTAAGGTTAGGGTTTGGTACTATTGATAAGATAAGATAAGATAAGATAAGATAAGATAAGATAAGATAAGATAAGAAAACAAAGATTTGCATTGTACAAATACAATAAGATATACAATAGAAATAAATAAACAAGGTGTCTTTTGGCTAAATAAATAAAAAAATAAAAAAAAAGAGTTAAGAAACTATACAAATTTACAGTTTACACATGGAATTGTACTGATATTGCACGTTTTTGAACAGGTAAAGCATAGCTATACACAGAAATTGTAGATATTTGCAGTTATAGTGTGGAATTTGTAGGCACTCAGTACAAGAAAAGAGATAATAGATAAACACACAGCGTAATAAATACAAAATACAGTATAAACATTGCAAATAATAAAATAATCACTCTGAAGAACATTATTTATTAATTTATTATTTATTATTTATTAATTACCATCCATCCATCCATTTTCTGAACCGCTTATTCCTGAATAGGGTCACGGGGGAGCCGGTGCCCAGCCTGCAACTCTAGACAGGGCGCTACACCATCATAGGGCTCACACACACTTACACTTACACTCACACATTCACACACTAAGGGCCACTTTAGAGTCACCAATTCACCTACCACATGTCTTTGGACTGTGGGGGAAACCGGAGGACCCGGAGGAAACCCACGGGGAGAACATGCAAACTCCACACAGAAATTCCCCAGGTGGCCCAGGTCCTTCTTTATTTTAAGGTAATGGCATGTGGGAAAATGGAATAAGTAGTGCACATTGTTGTTATGTAATACTGTAAAAAGAAAAAACAAAAGATCATGTGCAAAACTGTGTGAAGATAAGTGTGTATCCGTGGTTTGCTGAGAGCAATGCTGGTTGTGCATTCTAAGAGCAGCAGGGAGGAAGGACCTTCACACACAAGGAGCTGTCCAGTGCTGTCAGAGTCTTACACATGGGGTGCGAGTCGTTCCCCAGCATGGATGCCAGTTTGGCTAACATCCTTTTGTCTCCCACCATCTGCACTTGGTCTAAGGGGCTTCCCAGGACAGACCCAGCCCTCTTTATAGGTTTGTTCAGTCTGCCAGCAAACCACACCATAAAAGATGATATGTGCCACCACTGTGTCAAAGAAGGTCTTCAGGAGTGCTCCCTGCACTCCAAATGACCTCAGTTTCCTCAGTAGGTGGCGTCTCCTCTGGCCTCTTTTGTAAAGTGCAGTGGTGTTAACTGACCACTCTAGTCCGTTGTTTCAGTGAAAACCCAGGTACTTAAAAGAGTCCACTCTCTCAATGCCCATTCCCTGTATGTTCACTGGTGGAGGGGTGTGTCTGCACATGTGGAAGTCCACCACCAGTTCTTCGGTCTTTCTCACGAGGTGGCTCTTCAGACACCAGTCCACAAAGTCCTGCACCAGTTCTTTATACTAGCTGTCCTCCTCACCTGTTATGAACCATTCCTTGAGGAACCCTGTGCTACTGACCACCTTATCTGAAAGACAATCTTGTGCCCTTACATACTGTGGTCGGCTGGTGAGGTTGTCCAGTATCCAGTTGCCCTACCAGCCTGTAGCTGTTTAGGTCTTTTGGGTGTTTTGTATTTGGCACTGGTATCACACAAGATGTTTTCCACAGCTGTGGTTCTCTGTGACGTCTATTTACACAAATCTATTCTTTACCAGTAAAATGTTCTCTGTGCCACTGGCTGTAACACAAACCCAAAACATGGGCCATCAATATAAATATTCATATTTAGATATAATATGCAGTCAGATTGCTATCAACTGGCAGTCACATATAGTTAAATACGATGCATATACTTTAGGATCAACCATTACTCCATATCGATACATACATATGATATAGAGTTACTTCATGTCCAGACATAAAAACAAAATGTGCATGTATCTATGCATGACGTGTAGACTGTATATGATTTTTGAAAGTGACCTTCTTTGTCCTGAGGGAGCTGACTAAAGCTAAACACACTAAGCATTACTAATGGGACACATTAGTTACTCAGGCGTTTAAGCACTGTCGGGCTTCACCTGGCACGTCAGACGCTGAATCCCCCGGGTGAAGTACACGGCTGTGTTTCCACTCAGCATAAATGAGTCCCATAGCCGCTGTCTGTTTTTATTTTACGTGCTGTATTCTGAAACGCGACTGGCCAGCTGGCAGCGAACCTTTCAAGTTTTAATATTTAGAAGTGGATAGTTATTACTATTACACGTTCTGTTTACATTGCATGGTTACTATAAACAAATGACAATTTGTGTTCATGAATTACGTTGTTATGTAATGAGTTCATTCCCCTGAGAGGCTTCCGGAGTCTGCTTCCAAACAGACTCTGGTTCGGTTCATTTGAAGTACGTATGCAGTCAAATACAGCAGGAATCCTCATTTCCTTTCTGCTAACCGTCTGTGGTACAGTTGTTTTTTTGTTTTTTTTCTTTTTCCAACTCAGAAGCAATAAAGCACGTGTTGCAAAGCCAGACCTGATTTTCACAAACTGCAATTGGAACTGTCACCTGGATCCAATTTCCCAACTTTATATTAGGACTGGGCACTGTGGTAAAATATTTCAATATTTACTAATTACACAGTGTTCTTTAGGCATTGAAAAGATCCACAATATTCTCAGAGACATTGCGTTTTATAGTTTGTGTTTTGCATAGTCATTCCCAAGCTAATAAAGACCCAACCCCCCCGCCCCCCAAACATGAAAAATCAATGAAGGAGGACCCTCCAGGGATTCACCCCCTACTCTCACAAAGAGGGACCTCCCCCTCATCAAATAAAAATAATGAAAGGGAGGGTCCCTTCTAAGGACCCTTCTAAGAGGACCTAAGGCCTCCAGACCGACAGTGTATAACAAAACTGATAAAGAATTCCATTCCATAGTCAATTTTATGACCCTTCCACAAGCTGCGCTCGTTAAACATGGGCTCCTTTAAGCAACTGTCTTAATATCTGAAAACAGCAATCAGTGGCCACAAAGCAGGGGAGTCTGTAATCAGATAATCAGGCATTTTCAGTTTATGTCTTGGCAATTCATGGGAACTGTGGAGGTCAAGATGAGATCCGGAACACCAAGGACACTCTCAAAAATTGCTAGTATGTTATGCAACTATGCACTGATTCTGTAAAGTGTCCAAGCTTTTCTACAGACCACACTGTTTTCTGGCATTGTTTATTTGGCTTGGGTGCATTTGGGTCCATTAACTAATATGAGACATTCGCAGTGTGATCAAACACACCTGCTATGGTATGTGTTAATTAGGGGTGTAAGGAAATGTTAAGATTTTAAATTAATAATTTACATGTAAACATGTCATTTGGTACAGTTACACTGTTCCGATTGGTGGATATGTGTTGAGGAGGAATAGGGGATATATCGGACAGCTGCTGAGCAGAAGGAGAAGAGGGAGACCTCAGAGAAGGTTTATGGATGTAGTGAAGGTGGACATGGAGGTGGTTGGTGTAACAGTAGAGGAGGCAGGGGATAGGGCAAGATGGAGGCAGATGATCTGCTGTGGCGAGCCCTAAAGGGAGCAGCCGAAAGAAGAAGACGACACTGTTCAGACTGGAAAACTTGGATTGGATTTACTCAGACTATATGAATATGGTGGTATGTTTTCCTAAAGTCTGATTTTAAAAATCACAATATATTGTCTTCCTTTCAGCATCAAAATATAACACAATATATTGAATCATGACACGTATCATGTTGCCAGGTTGAGAACAACCACACCTGTTTAAACTGTTATCAATTATTGGTGTTGCGTGAAGCATAATAGTTGATGCCAGATTTGCAGGAGAGGGTATTTAACATTCCTCGATTATATAGAGGTCAGTGACATGTTTTGATGGACCAGTGGACCCAACTCATGCCATATGAATATAACCCACACCAGTATAGAATGACCACCAGCCCACACAGTGCCTTGTTGACCACTGGGATTCACGGCGTTGTGTAGTCTGCGCCTCACACAAACCGTAACATCAGCCAGAAACTATTGGTACTGTGACTCATTGGACCATCACACGCCTGTTCTCTTGGGTCCAGTTAGCAACTTCACAAGCCGTGGTGAGGTGCTGTGTCTGGTGTTGTGGTGTTAATAGAGGCACACTGGTGGGTCTTCTGCTATCAAATCTTCACACTGACGTGTGGGACATGCTCCTGCATTGAATGTGGATGTGATTTCTGGTGGAGATGTCTCCAGCCACTGTGCTGTCTGCTGTGGGTGGTAATACCTTCTATGGTGTATTCCCAATGTACATGGAACACTGTAGATGGAGAAATAGACAATGGACGAAATGGACAAAAAATGGAATGTCCCATCTGCCACCCACTATCATGCCTCACCTGAACTCCAATACTCCAATACTCCATCACTAAAAACCTTTAACCGAAGAATTCATGAACGTCTTCTAAGTGAACATGCTCCTGATGGCAATCAGCACCTGGCCAATGGCTTCTTTGATTTGCGTTGAAATTATTATCCATGGTAATCAGCCACATGCTGCAGATACAGCAGATAGAGATCAGGTTGAGCACACAGCGAAGTCTTCCTTTAAGCAGTCCCAAGGTGTTCAGGATCATCTGTTTACTAGATTAAAAACTGCATAGCTATTGATCTGATCCTTATCTCTTCACTGAAGTGCAGGCCTCTGCTGGTGTACCTGCTGTGTTGCTCCATAGAGAGCGTGGGGTGCTGCTCTGTTAGTATAGCTATATTTACAGTGAGTTCAGTACTGGTGCAACCAAAGCAGCATTTGAAGTCTGCTCCCCTATTGTTACTGCCCTGGAGTCTCACCCAAAGGCTGTTGTCGGTACAACAGTGTGCTCTTGCCCAGTTAAAGTATTCAACTCCAATCTGCAGAAGGAAGGTAAAAGTGTTATCCTTTACACCGGAGGGCATTTGTTTTGTAATGAAGTAGTCTAGAAATAACTGGAAAACACCTCCTCGGATCCAGTTGTATCCCTCCTATGTTAGTGCCCTGGAGGGGCATGGGACCCCCCAGACTAATCTCAATTTATAAACAGAAACATGAACCATGAGAGGAGTACTGTGCATATACTGCCACGTGACAAGTGTGCACATGAAGAGGGAATCAGAATTGATCACAACAGCTGTACCTTTTGAACTCTACACCATTTTTTGAGTAGTTTCACATACTTTTATTCACCAATTTAGAAAAGTATTTATGAGACAGTCAATAATGTGTTTTGTTTGCTTATAAAGATAAAAAAAACCATTTTATATGTCAGAAACAATGTTGAAAATGGATCCTCTCAAGTGTTTTGCAGTTATTTTGATTAGTTATTTGAATTAATTCGATTGACAAGGATATTTTATAATATATCAAAACTCTTGGCAGTGGTCCAAACAAAAATAAAAAACAACCTGAATGTCCGTTATTATTTTTATTTATGCATGTATCAGTATTATCTAAATAATAGTCTTTTCCAAACAGAACCTTGTTCCAAAATATTCTATGTAGAACCCTCGGTAGCGCTTTCTCCCACAGCTTAAAGCACCCTTTAAACTTGTAAAGGGTTATTTGTTGATGGTTCAATGTAGATTCAGTTTCTTTAATACAGAAGCCTTGAAGAACCCTAATTTTTTAGACTGTAGAAGACCTGGTTAAGGCCTATACATTATACTTAAAGAACCCTTTGTAACACTTTTATTTTGACTAATGCACGATTGTGAGGTAACCAAATGTAACAGTTTATTATTTTTTGTTTAGATGTGGTTTATAATTTTGTTTACTGTTGGAAACGATGATGCTGATGTAATGCAGTTCCTTCAAGTGGAAATGATGCACACATATTTTGGGTTAGATTTGTGGGGCCGTTTTTGTTCATCTGAAATAGCTAGAGGTGACTGGGGCCAGTTAATTAACAGGATTATCCATTGCTTGCTGTCAGCAGTCCACTCTCTCTCTCTCTCTCTCTCTCTCTCTCTCTCTCTCTCTCTGGCACTTTTTTTGTTACGTGTTTAAACAGTGTGGAAGTGAAAGGACTTGCTGGATGAGCGCTGTTAGTGCGATCTGTTGCATGGAGATATTTGCTAATACGCCCAAACAGAATTTTCTCCTGTTATTAATTCAAGCAATTCACTGCAGACATTAATCTTCCAGAACCATTCCAGTTTCTAAATCAGCATCTTTAATCCTGTCCCGTGCACGAGGTGCACCCGTTGCTGACAAAGACGTTGACTGGGAAGCTGCTGCGGCCAGAGTAGTACAAGCTACCAGTGCATTGAGCATTGTGATGTTGGATTTGCCCAATTATGTTTTTCACAAATCCAAAAAATGCACCACGAAATTTCATTACTAAGACGTTTCTAAAACATTGGCTTTGATCAGAATCCAGTATTTATTCGTATAGGACACCACAACCAACTGATTTACTGCTTACCTGGGTGTTCCTCAAGGGTTCAATCCTAAGCCCACTGTTGTTCGTTCGTAGCTACATTTTAATGAACTGCTGATCCAGTAGAAGGAGAAGAACTGATTTTTTGGTCTCAGCATTAAAGAGGTCTTTCCCCCATCATTTACCTCCCACCTTGGAAAGGCCAATTACACAACCCCATTATGACCCTCCCTCGTCACATATGGTGCTCTAGGGTGAAGATAAGCACATGTCTCCTCCAATAAATGTGAACTCTTTTTGAACTGCGGCCATTGCATCATCGCTGGGCAGCCAACGCCGAGCCCACTCAGAGCCCTAGAATTAAAGTGATAAAACACCTTATCTCTCTGCTGTTCAGCAGCAGGCCTCCTGTGATCCAATATCTCCAGTAACCACATCTAATTGATCAGATTATAAGGTGACAAATGTGAAATATTCATTGTGACCACCAGCTGTTTGCTCTGGGGAGTGCTCTCTCTCTCTCTCTCTCTCTCTCTCTCTCTCTCTCTGTCTCACACACTCCTTCTCTGTCGATCCCTCTCTATTTTTTCCTTTCTCTCAATTGCTTCTATTGTCCTATCCCTCTTCCAATCTGCCTTTCTCTTCTCTTTATTTGAATGTTTTCCCTCTTTTTCATTTGCGTCTTTCATTCTATCCTTCTCTGCATTTATCTTCTCTTTCATTTCGCGTTTTCTCTCCAATATCTCTCATCGTCCCTTGCTGTCTCTGTCTGTCTCTCTCTCTCTCAACCTCTTTCTTTCTCCCTCTCCCCTTTTCTCTCTCTCCCTCTGTCTCGGCATGCAAATTTGCCTCAGGTGATGAGAGGGGATAACTGGGTCCTCATATCGGGAGTGTGAGAGCACTCGAGTGGCAGAAAAAAAATACCGTATCACTCCTGCGTCACATTCATTTTGCTTCGCAAATTGATTTGGTCAGGTCTAAATTGGCCGCCGCGACTCAACCTAACAAATGTTTTACAAGAGTGCTCTGCTTGTTAGAGCAGGGCCCAAAAGTAGTCAAATGTAATTGGTGAACATCACTGGCTCTTGAGAATGAAAGCGGACGACGTTATTATCTATGGATTTTTTTTTCTTTAGTGCTGCATAAACTATAACACAGGAGGAGGTTACCTTTGGGCTTCGGTCAGTTTTTCAGTGCTTTTTGAAAATCTTTTGATGTTTTGAGTTGCTAATATCTGTGTGTGTGTGTGTGTGTGTGTGTGTGTGTGTGTGTGTGTGTGTGTGTGCATGCAAGCCAGAGTGATTATCAGAGTGGCGTTCAGTCATGATCATGTATTCAAAGGCCCAATCAGTAATCACGGCACTAGCAGACTAGGTGCTGGCCCCTCAGTAGCAGTTCACACCAGACAACAATGCCAGAATGCTTTTACTATTATTATGATTATTATTGTTATTTTGTCTGTCATTTGCTCTTTCCTTTTTCTGCTTTCCACTATTATTATTGCTCTTTTCTAATTTAGTCATCTATCCACCAAATATACTTCTTTTCAGGCCTTGCCATTGCATCCGCAGTACAGTTTCGCCTGTGCTTAAGGTCTGAAAATATGATTATATGACCAAATGACTGTGACTGAAAAGTATAGAATATCTTCTGTCAGTGAAGAGAACCACACTGAAAGCTGTGGTAGAACCTCCAGTTGGGGGCTCTTCTGGGATAACTCTTAGAACTGGAGTTTCATCACTGAAACTGTGAATTATGAGCAAGTAATCCAGTAATGCAGACTCCGACTGATCAGCCAGATAGGGCAGATCTGGTGATGTCACTGACCCAGTTATTTGGTTACAATGGAAAAAAATGAAGGGATGGGGCTGTTTGCTCTCTTATTTGCACCACTGCCAACGATTTTGAACAAATTCTATCACAAACAGTTAATCAAAACTGTTGCATTTTCATATTATAATCACTCCAAAACAGGATTTCTGAGATGTAAAGTGTTTTCACTTTTTGTTTTTGTTTTCTAAAAAAAACCCCAAACTGTAGGTGTAAATACATTTTTGATCAAATCTGCATCAAATTTGTTTATACATCTTAAATAAAGACATATATTTGACTCGCCTAGGATCTAACACAATTTAATAACAACATTTGGCACTTTGCTGTTGTGAATGCATTAACACAGTCCATCAAGTCCATTTTTCTTGTAAACGCTAGATCTTCCTGTCTCTTCCAACAATACTGGAACAGTGAGGCCAATTTCATTTATGTACAGTGAACTGTTTTGTGCTTGACATTAAAATAGGAATATGAGACAAAATATCAACAATTAAGCTTTTATTTCCAGGTTTTTACACCTGGATCTGATACACAGTTCAGAAAATAGCACCCATTTTTCTTGTGAGCAAAATTACTGGATCAGATACTTTAAAAATAGATTAAAGTGAATAAGACTTAATATTTAATTGCAAATCCTTTGCTTTCACTAAATGCATCAAGCTTGTGGCCCACTGATATTACATTTTTGCATACTTTTTTTTTTGTGATGCTTTTCCAGGCTTTTCACTGCAGCCTCTTATAGGCTGTGTTCCTCCTCAGTCAGTCTCCTCCTTAGCACATAAAATGCAGCTCTATAGGGATAAAGTCAGTACCTTGACTGAGCCTTCCATTTCTTGCCCCTGATGAACTCCTCTGTAGTTTGGCAGTGTGTTTTGGATCATTATCTTGCTGCATAATGAAGAATCTCCAAATCAGTTTGGTTGCATCTTTCTTGAAACGGACGGACAAAATGTTTCTGTAGTTTCTGAGTTCATTGTACTGCTGCCATCATGTGTGACATCATCAATGAAGATTAATCAGCCCAAAATATGCACGCCCAAGCCACAACATTACCTCATCAGCAGATACTTTCTTTCTCCATACTTTAGCATTTCCATCACATTGATAAAGGTTCATTTTTTGTCTCACCAGTCCATAAAACTGTCCCAGAATTTCTGAGGATTGTCTTTATATCACTTGGCATATTCCAAGATGGCCTTCCTGTTCTTCTTGCTAATTAGGGTTTGCATCTTTACTGAACTTTGCAGTCTTCTGTGAACTGTAGTTTGTGAAAACTTCACTCCTGCCCTCTAGAGGCTGTTTTAGTGTTTTAAGACAAGGTTTCTGTCCTTGATCTACCTGTTTAATGTTATGTTTAATTCAGGACATTCTAGGCAGTTGTACTGCAGTGGCTTTGATTTACATTTATGGCATTTAGTAGATGCCCTTATCCAGAGCAATTAGTTACATTACAGAGGAGTGTTAGGAGTCTTGCCCAAGTGTGGTGTGGTGTGGCTGAGCACAGTTGTCCAGACAAGGAATGGAACCCCAGTCTCCCACATGGTGTGGTGGCTCACTGGTGGTGTTATCTGTTGCGCCACACCAACCACATTGATTGATTCATCTTCTATCTTTAATCAATAACCAATGTAACAGGACATGTTCCAGTACTTTTCCTGATAAGAAAAATTGGTGGGTTCAGACAAAATGTGCTATCTTCTGACCTGTGTATCAGATCCAGATGTATTCATTCATTCATTTTTCCAAACCGCTTATTCCTGAATAGGGTCACGGGTGAGCCGGTGCCCAGCCGGCAACTCTGAGCGCAAGGGCGGGAAACAACCCTAGACAGGGCGCTAATCCATCGTAGGACGCACACATGCACACACACATCCACACACTAAGGGCCACTTTAGAGTCACCAATTCACCTATCATGCATGTCTTTGGACTGTGGGGGAAACCGGAGTACCCGGAGGAAACCCACGCGAACAACAGCACTATCCACTGCGCCACCGTGCCGCCAGATGTAAACACCTGGAAATAAAATCTGAAATGTTGATCTTTTGTCTCAATCTTTTAATATCAACCCCAAATGTTTTCAACAATGGGATTGAAATGGGAAGAATGAACTCTTCTACTATTTATTGGGATCTAGGGTGTCTAGTCTGATCAGGCATCAATATCTTCTGGGCCAGAAAACTGTTTCAGTTTTCAATATTCTCACAAATTCATGTTCAATTTAATATAAATCAGAGTTATTTATATAGCACTTTTCATAACAGATGTCACTAAGCGCCTTTGAGAGATCAGGGTTGAATCCTAAATAAGCAAACCAAAGCTGACAGGTAGAAGGGAAAAAGGAAGAAACTAGAGGAGGAACAGAGAGTCAAAAGAGGTTGTCCTCTGGTTGACCCTGGATAATGCAACAATTTTATGCTGATTTGTTTAGTATTTGTTTAATTAACAACACTGCCTCTGAAGTGATCCCAGATTTGATCAAGTAATTCTGTTGTTAGAGAAACGATCTTTACTATCTTGACAGGCATAATTTGTGAAGCATCATCAAGAGCCTTCTGATTTTACTGATATGTGAATTAGCAAGCGGTTGTCATGCTCTGACATGCCATGTATAACCCCATACACCCTAAACAACCTTTACTGACATTAAAACAAGGCCGAGACAAAGCAGTCAAGTATAAATGCTGTGTTACTGAGTATTTAATTAAATACACAATTACACAATACACCAATCAGCCATTACATTAAAAGCATTGATTGTCTGGTTCCATTGAAATTTGTCTAGAGTTGGACATATTAGGCAGCAAGTAAAGTAAAGTCAGGCATTTAGAAACATTTTATTCTGGCCAAAGATGGTCCCATAGTTGGACCAGGTCTTCTGGGGTCTCTCAGATCCTGCCGAGCATGGAAGGCACGGGTGTGGAGCTGACCCTTTGATGACCAATGAGACCAAATTGGTGGTAGCAGGGATGAAGGATGGAAAAGCAAGATGTCAGCATCTGTAATGCAGCAAAGAGGGCATGTGAATAAAAGCATTTAAAAGACAGGCAGGGGCAAGTGATTGGATGAGGAAGGAAGGAAGGAAGGAAGGTGTGGCAATGAAGGCTTCTGAAGCATTCATTTCTTGAAATTAGATGTGACAGTGAAACCATCTCAGCCATTTACACTGGGTTAAAGTATCAGCAGAACAGCAGCCAGGTATTGTGGGTACCTTACACTAGTGCTTCAAGGAAGGACAAATGGAGGCCCCACCTCCCAAATTACAGGACTTAAATGATCTGATACTAATGTTAGTTTTAATGCCACAGACCACAGGGGACCTTCAGAGGTCTTGTGCAGTCTAAGGCTCAACTCTTTTGTTGGTATCACGTGAAATCTAGTCTTAAAGAATCTGTTTGTCATCTCCCTGTGTAAGACAATTTATTCAATTCATGGTTTTATGAAACAATACTTACCTTTCTTACCAGCATATGAGCAGTTCGCTCTGCGAGTTTACTTGCTCTTCCAAGTCACAGCTTGACTTCCACAGTTCCCCTGAACTGTTACTGCGTTCATTCATCGTCACATAACATCATACAGGACAGCTGCTGTTTTCAACTGGTATTAACCCATGGGAACTTTCCCTTCTATACCAGCACACAAATTATCTGGTCAACCTAATTAAGTCGCAAAAGCTGGTCCTGGATCAGCTCTCCAGGGCTTGTCTGAACTTCCTGCATTGACTGATGGCTGTAATCCCTCTAGGCTTGGGTTAATTAGATCCCCTGCTTTAATTTCACCCCTGTTAATGGGCCTTGGAGGGGAAGAATTGGCCACCCCTCCCCCATATAACCACCCCCACCATCTTTTCTTGCTTCAAGGACCCAACAGGTCCATGCTTGTTGATTGTGGCCCGGCACAGCGACCTCACTCTATGCATTGGTAATTTCATTGCCGATCAGGCCTTCATGCTCCATTTTCCAAATCAATCTTGGCCACCATGATCTAGATTCAATTAGAGACATGTCTGGAGATGATGATGTGTTGGTTGTGTGTGCATGCTTGTGTGTGTGTGTGTGTGTGAATATGTGTGTGCATGCGTTATGTAGTATTTCCAGGTCCATGATAAATATAGGCATGGTGCGTGGCGTCTGGGCTCATATTTGTGGTTTCTCTCTCACTGTTTATTTTAGCGTGGGCTTTTTTTCCCTTTATGCGGCACGATCTCCGAGTTCCCCTGAGGCGACCGTGATGAATGTAAAGGAATTACACTTTGCCGTTCAGATAATTCTGCTTCCGCTGAACTGCAAGAGGCCTACTCATACTCTTCAGCAACACTGCCATAGCTGCTTATCTGTGGCCTATGCAAACGAGTAGGACAAAGAGACCAAGCAGGAGAGTTGTTTTTTTATATGCATCAGATCTTTATCATCATAAAACCAAGCCAAAAGGCTTCCACTGCGCTGTTCGCGCTGGATCGGCCTTTGGTGATGTCTTTTTTCTCCACGGCACTGGCGCTTCTGCTCGCTCTCTCCTTCTTGCTTTAATCTAATTATCCTCATTTCCCATGTGCGCCGGTCAATAGAGGTGCTTAATGTATGCAGGCACTGGAACAGCCAGCAAGAGATGGCAACTTATTGAAAAAAATCATTGTTTTGACCTTCATTTTTAGCTGCTTTATTGCAAAAATGCTTAGAAGAGTTTATGTGGATAGATGCACTGTCATCCGGCAGTCTGTTAGGCTTCGAGCAGTGTGTGGGCTTTAATTACTAAATGCCAGTTTGATACAAAGGGACCTGATGATGAACTCTCAGAGATGAAGGTGTTGTAAATGTAAGTGATGCCATAGGACAGAAGTAGTTCATTGAGATCCAATAAAGTCCACTTTGAGAAAATCTCCTCAAGCCAAAGATTGGAAAATCATAATGTCAAACCTGCTTTAGTGTTTTTAAAAAGCCTAGTAGTTTTATCAGCATTGTATGTTGTCAAGAACTTAACGTCAAATCAAATTCAGTATACACTCTACTATGGCTTTGGGTATAATGCAACATACGGAGTTGTAGAGGTTCCTTTGTCTTGTTGCTTCATTGCTGGGCAGCCGGCACACTCAGAGGAAAGCACCGGCTCCCCAGCACTGAAATAACAGCTTACAACCAGTATCTCACTGGACGTAATGTGGAGAGAGAGCGCCATCTGCTCTCTCGCACTCCAGCTGCTGATGGCATGCAAACCTTCGATCCTTTGATCATACTGATCATAGTGCTAGTGCCCCACAGAAGTTTTTAATGGTGTCCTGTGATAATCCATCCCATGCAGCTTGAATATTTTCACTCCTGTAGATTGTGCGATAGGGGTGCTGATAGTGAGTCCAATAGCATCCCACACATTTTCAATCGGGGGTTAGGTCCATCGATGTGACACACGTGGATTTGTTGGTCATCTCCACCAACACCAAAGCGGGACTCGTCACTGAAGATGACCCACTGCCATTCTAAATGACACCATGGCAGTCTGCCACCACACCATTGCAGTGTTTGTGAAACATACAATTGTGCGATAGGGGTGTTGATAGTGCGTCCAATAGCATCCCACACATTTTCAATCGGGGTTAGGTCCATCGATGTGACTGACCACTGCATTGTATCTGTGTCCTCATTAATGTTTTTTTTATAGTTTCTATAATATATATTCTTTATATTTATATAGTGTTTTTTTCTTATATAGTATAATAATATATAGTATAATAACCTTTATTTCCCTGAGGGACCCCTCCCAAGGGATCAATACAATTCTATTCTATTCTATTCTATTCTATTGGGCTGCAACAGGGCCTGTAATGAAGACCAATGCACTCCACACAATGACACCAGGACTTCTGGATGTGTGATGTGTGACAAACTGTTGATCCTGCTGCCTCCACTCATGGATTTGTTGGTCATCTCCACGAACATCAAAGCGGGACTCATCACTGAAGATGACCCACTGCCATTGTAAATGACACCATGGCAGTCTGCCACAGCACCATTGCAGTGTTTGTGAAACATACTGGTGTAGATCTGGCCATGGGAAGAATACATGTTTACAAAAACTTGGTTTCAACTCCACATTACTCTTTTTAGAGCTGCCATGTGAATGAACTTCCCTCTGATTCACTAAAGTCACCGTGCTCATCATAATGCACTAATCTGATTATGAGCTGAGTACGTGACATGTACATGTGATATGTGCAACACATGCAAGTGGATGTGGACAAATGTACTGGGACACCTGCTCATTTTTTCTTGTGACATCAAGGCTATTTATTATTAGGCTATTGTTGGAGTAACTGTGTCTACTGTCCAGGAAAGACCTTCTACAAGATTTTGGAGCATTGCTGTGAGGATTTAATTGTACTTAGCAGCAAGAGATTAGGGAGGTCAGGATGTTGGATGATCACCACTCATCCCTAAAAGGTGTTGGATGGAGCTCTATCATTTCCAGTTCCACTTCTCCAAAACCCAAAGATAAGGGACTTTATACCCCTCAAGCCCTACACCTGGCATTAGGCATGGTGCCAATAGGTACATATTTCTCTGCTCCAGAAAGTCCTATTTTATTAGCAACACTCCCCTACAGGGACCTTCTGTTTTAACATGTGAAAACACTGGTCTGTGATTGGTCAATTTTCACAGCATTCAGATAGCCCTTCCTGATTCTTGGTCAGAATCCTCCAGATTCTCTGACAGTAATGGCAAATCTGGCCTGCATGGCTGCAGTGTAACACTGGGCTCTCTCCTTTCCTTGCCTCAGTGTAGGCTGGTACAGGCATCATTATCATTGGCCAGTGTCACGCAAAAGAATGCTGATGGTTAAATTCTGCACCCTGCATTTTCTCTCTCTCTCTGCTACTTGAGCTTCCAAGCATTTGACTGCCAGTGCTAGCAGATGCCATCTGTCCCAAATCAGCTGGGGACCTGCCAGCTCAGCTGAAAGAGAGAGAGAGAGAGAGAGAGAGAGAGAGAGAGAGAGAGAGAGATGAATGATATATCGCCTTTCATCCCTCCCTCTCCCTCATTTTGTCCACCAGTCTTCAATCGGACAGAGCAATCTCATGACGTCATCATTTCTCCTGTAGGGTTCTCTCTCTCTCTCTCTCTCTCTCTCTCTTTTTTTTATCTTAGTCTCTCTCTTTCTCATTTTCTCTCTTTAGAGATTTGAAAATGTGAGGCTTGAAATAATAAGAGCTAAAATTTTCGGCCACCATATGTCTGTGAGTGCAAACACACCAGACAGTTCTGGGAGAGCGTAGTGCAGAGCCATTTTTCATACCAGCTTTAGAGCTGGCATTTCACCATAAAATACTTGAGGCCTGGTCAGACCATCTGCAGGGCCAGTCGATAAGAGAATAATGTGACGTACTGCTTGATATGTCATTGTTTATTTGCACAAAGCATTTTTTTTTGCTTTAACGTAATTCTAAAATTCAGCTTTTATGAGCATTTTCGTTGGTGAAAAATGCTCTCTTGGTTTTGTTCTATCATCTGTTGTGTCTCGTTGTCTCTTCTCCTTCTTACTACCCCTTTGACTTAATGCACACACTGAGTTACTGTACATGGGCTACAGTGATGGATGGGGTGGGGGTGAAGGTACTGATACAGTAAATTGTGCAGCAGATGAGCTGCGGTGTGTAACAGCACTCCTACTGTATATAGTAAATCTATATGGTGGGTGTTTATAATAAAGTGGTCAGTGTTGATTTATAAGGCTGGGGGTTGTGATAAAGTTGACAGTGAGCGTATATAGGAGCTGTAATGGGAGAGTGAGAGACAGGTGTAGGTGATACCAGCACGGAGCTGAAGCTCCATGAATCTAGAAAATCAGTACAGGAGGGGGTGGTATGAAGTCTTTTTCATCTTCATACCTTCATACCTTATTTGTTTCCACATTCATTTGTCATAATGTATTCTCCTACTTTCACTCTGATCTTCAATGATCAGGACCCCACAGGACCACCACAGAGCAGAGAATTATGTGGGTGGTGGGTCAATCTCAGCACTGCACTGACACCAACACTAACTGGTATGAGTAGATCAGACGCCACAGTGATGCTGGAGTGTCCATTCAGTGTCCACTCTATTAGACACTACTACCTAGTTGCTCCACCTTGTAGATGTAAAGTCAGAGACAGAAGCTCATCTGTTGCTGCAGTCTGCTTGGTCATCCTCTAGTCCTTCATCAGTGCTCACAGGACGTTGTTGAGTGGATATTCCTGGTTGGTGGACGTTCTCAGTCCGGTAGTGACACTGACACTGCTGTGTCTGATCCACTCTTACACAGCAGTACATTTACACTTACAAGTCCAGCTTCAAAATAGCTCAACATGTATCACCATGTCTCACAAAACAGGGTTAAAACGACTCTACTGGGGTAGAAAAATAACACTTTTGTTGTTTTACTATTTCATTAATCTTCATTTAACTCCATAAAATGATGCAAACCATAAATGGTTAAATATTTTTTCCCCTCTACATTTATTCCAAACACACTAGTGATACACACACTGGGGAGTTAAGTGCTTTGCTCAACACACTTCAGTCATGCCCTGCCAGTTGAGGGATTTGAACTGGCAGCCTTCTAGTCCCAAGGCTAGCTCCCTGACCACCAGGGTATGGCTGGCCAATCAGGCAACAGCACAAACTCAGTGCCCCACTATCAGCAATTATGCCTTTGAGATTCACACATTTGAGGATAACTCTAAAATTAACATTAATTAACACTAAAACTAACACTAGTTTTAACTAAAATGAACACTAAAGTGAATCTGTAAGGGTCAGTGGAGTTTACTTAAATCTGAGAGTTAAACAGTGCTGGATTGCTCTGACCTGAAATAGCTCCAACCCTGAACACAGTTTAAATCCCAATGTGTTAAAATGACACATTGAAAGTTAAAACCAAGTCCAAAATGTTTAACTCTGAAAACCTAACTCTCCAGTTTTCGCTGTGTTCCAGCCAATGCGGTATATGCGGGAATACATCGTGGAAGGTATTACCACCCACCCATTTAGCTACATTTAGATGTGCATGCTGTAAAGTCTTCTCAGAGATGGCTGTATGCCTTATACCTGCACCTACATACACAGTGCTGCACATGCATGCTTCTGAAACATGCTCTCCCCCCAAACACCGTTTTTACTTCTTAAAAATTGGTAAAAGAAAAGTAGAACAACACATTTGTTCCTATATTTTATATTGTGAGTCACATTACAGTTACACTATATAAACAGCTCGTTCCGTGTTTCTCTGAAATCGAGGGTATCAAAAAGAGGTTTTCCTGCTTTCGTTGGAGTAACCCCTGCTAGATTTTAGAGCATTGCGGTGAGGATTTGATTGTGTTCAGCAAAAGGAGTTCAGGATGACCAGGAGATCAGGATGTTGGATGATCATCACCCCAAAAGTACTGGATCGAGTGCCGTCTTTCCAGACAAGAAATGTGCTTTAGATACAGACTTTTTGGAAGTGAGTCCTTGTAAACAAAGCTGAACAAGTGCAGAAGTGGGGTTAGCTCATCCTGCCTCATCCCGCCTGCCTTTATGAGACGAGGCACCCGCAGTGCGTAGTTCATCGCGTGAATCACCACAAACGATTAGAGAAACTATCGAATCTGCTATCATCTCAGGGCTTTCATAGTTAAATAGACCATGCCAAGCAAAGCACTGCTATTTCCACTGTCGAATTCCCGAGTTCCCTTGGGGCCGAGAAACCATGAATACAAAGGAAACATTTGCACTTCCTTTTCTTTCTCTCTCTCTCGCTCTCACACACAAACACACACTCGTCTTTAGTTTAATTCTTTGTGATATTACAGTAGTCTTGCAACGTTACGACAATGTCTCAAGTTAAACCCTTAAACCCTAATAAACCCACTCATAGATCCAGAGAGTGTGAATCCTGGTAAATCATGGAATTTGGAATATGGAATTTTTTTTTTCACCATTTGACTGCAATCGTGCCATTTTAGACTGTCATGGATTCACTCATTGGCAGAAGTGGTTAAGCTGACCAATGGATCTCTGTGGGTCAGCGCCAACATCACATGTCCAGAAAGCCTAGTGTTGTGGCGTGGGGTGCAATTTCAAACGGTTCTAGATCACTTTTGATCTTCATTATCGACACTTTCACAGAGCAACGGTGCTCTGGTGCACTATAAAGTGATTATAACAGGACTATAATAGAAAGGAGGTTCTAGTACCCATTTGGGCCTCTAGTCTTGATAAAAGGTGAGATACAGTCGGGCATGGAGGCATTCAGGTTCCATATGGTATCCTATGCCATATTTGCACATAGATGTTGCAGCTGGGCCTGTTAATCTGGCTCACTAGTAGGTTACTGAAGCTTGTGTCCCAACTGGTCTCATAAATGCACAATTGGTGGTTAAAATGGTGACCAGGAAGATGAATACATTCCTGGAAAAATCTTTGTGTTGGTGAGCATTATCCTGCATATAAATGACATCCTTCTGCTATTAGACGCTGTAGGATGTCCTGAACATATCGCTGAGCTGTTAGTGTCCCTTCGCATTATTACTAGGGGTGACCAACTGTCATATGCCAATGGATTCCCAGATCATCACCCCGGCACTTGGGGCAGTGTGTTGCTCCACAGCAAAGACAGGATTGAAAAGCTGACCACAAGGCCTCCATGCGTCAAGCCGTCCATCATAAATACAGTACGGTTCTGGTCCGTCGCAGTCCAGGTTTCTTGTTCACTGCAATGCAATTCATCAAAATGATGTGCCCTCTTTCAAAGTCTGTCATCTGGGCACAGTGCAGTGTGTCACAGAGACACGTCTAATAGCCAATGACCGCTGGTAAAGAGGTACACTACCCAGAAGTAGCCAATGAGAGCCTTCAAAAATTGTATTTTCTCACATCACGTTAACAATTATTAATATATTTAAGCTATTTTGTGCTTAATGCAAAATATTATGGACATTTATTAGAATGACTGTCATAGTTGTATGATCATTGGCGACAAATGCAACTTTTAAATGTTGAAAGATTTTGCTTTTGATGTACAGTAGCACGCATGTGTGTGTACCTCATGGTTTTTCCTCTATCAACCCCTCTGCTTCCCTTTGCTGTTTGCTTTCTTCTCCCACGTCAGCCCTAAGCATCAATATTTACCCAGAAGCGGACTAGACCCCTGTGCTTCACAACAACAGGCCAGTCCCCATGGAGGGCCTCAGTGCTGTGTGGGTGTCTGGAAGGTACCAATCCCATCAGCACAGGGGTGTCCTGTTTGCCTCAGTCGGGTGCCTCGGCAAGAGAGCTTTTGGATAGGTTGGCGTTTTGGGATAAATCACCTAAAAGCCTCAATGGTAGATCATCCCGCTGCTGCACGAAAGCACAACTCCCACTTTGTCCTGAGGTTGCTTTCTGAACCGAGCCATAGGCACCTACAGCTGTTTCTTTCCCTCCTTCTGAGAAAAGGCCTTATGTATATTATTGGTCCTTTCTTTGGCATTTTAAAGCCGTCTGTGCACAATAGTGCACAACGAGCTGCCGCACGAGATCAGAGGGTGAGATCAATCCCACTTCAAAGACTCAATCTGAATCGATTCATCAGAGACAAGCCAGCACCTGTTCCAGCTAAAACTGAATATTAAAGAATAATCTCTGACAAATAAACCATTTCAAAAGGCTTCAAAGGAGGAGGGAGGCATGCCCACCATTACCAAAAATCCATAAGAGTCTAATCCCAGTGAGAATTGTGTGGTCAGAGATGTCTGAATTGATTTGGAGCCAAATAAGCAGGTCAAGAAGGCTGTTTAATGGAAGTACCACAAATCTATACCTCATGATTTTTTGTGTGGTTATGGGGATAAGCACACTTGCATATTTCACAACTGACAAAAAAGGCCTTTAACCTAGTAGACCTCAGGAGGGCTCAGGCTACAGGTCTTCACATTTTCCAAGACAGTCCAGGTTTACTTTTTTTCAATGTGTCAATGTGTTGTGAAATGACTTAAAGCAGAATCCCTGGACTGTCTTTGGCTCCCCGAGGGCCGGTTTGAGAGCCGCTGTGCTGTTATTCATTACCTTTGAAAATCCATAAGCTGTTCCAGAGATGGGAATCCTCAGATGTTCTAGACCTTCTGAGATGGTCTAAGGTTTCCAGATTAAAAACCAGTATTACTCATGGAGTGTCCATATTTCTGTTTGAAAACCAAAGCCTTACATAACTGGGTGCTAGCTCAGTCACTATGTGTGAAGTGAGGAAAACACCAAGGGTGAAGTTTTACAACATAAATAACCCTTCACATTTTAGTGCTTTCTCTGGTCCCAACACCACTGATTCAATGATCTTTCACCAGCCCTTTCAGAGTCATACATCCATTTTTTAAAGAAAAAAATGTTTCTCGCATGGCATTGCATGAGCAGACAGACTCGTTGCAGCATCATCCTGGTGAAAGACCTTATAATTTGTGAGATCGTGTTGCTGATCAGTAATGAAGTCTACAAATCATAATCATGAAAAGATTCCCAATTACAAGACAAGAGGTTGTTTATTGTAAAGAGTGCAATGATCTGATAAAATCGATTAAGGTCATGTAGTAGGAATTTGCCATTACATGTCACATTAATTACTGGCATAATTAGATCCTGATGGAGTAATCAGCCAATCAAACAATGTTTTGATTTCCAGAGGATGCAGGGAAATTTAGTGCTAAAAATAAAGGTAACTGTAGGCTTTTGGAAAATGATAGATATGTCAGATGTTCATAGCTATTTGTGAACAACCAAAACATTTGCCCAACAGGTTTGGTCCGTACATGTACCAGGTTTGGCAAAGCACTAACATTGAATTGAAGACCTTGTAAAGATGCGATTTCTTGTCTTTCTTAATGCAGGTTTGGTATTTTCAGACTAGCTAAATGTTAGAGTTCACCTTTCTTAAGATATAGAAATGTTGAATGAAGATCTGGACCCACTGGCAACTCCCAGACCTTTCCATCCATCCATCCATCCATCCATCCATCCATCCATCCATCCATCCATCCATCCATCCATCCATCCATCCATCCATCCATCCGTCCATCCTTCATTCTGTCCATCCGTCCATCCATCCATCCATCCGCCATCCATCCTCTGACTTGCTTCCATCTGGTGATGGTTGCAACCAGTTTAGTTCGTGGTTGGCCTAGTGTCTGGAGCCTACCCGAAATTATGGCAGTTAAAAGGTTTATTTAAAGAATCACTCACAGAAATTTGTGACAATGCTCCAAAAAAGTACATTGCAATGTTCATAGTTTCCTGATTTCCCTGGAAGATGTGTTTGGCTGGATCTTAACTTGAACTTCACCAGATCTGTTGTCGTGCATCACCTTCATTTTGTGATTTTCACATAAAAGTTGTTTTATTGACATGTGTTTGCCCTTAGAATTATTGCCTGCTATATTCCTGGTTTACCTCACATACTCATTCTGATTCCTGGTGGAACGGCTCTGCCGTTGAGTGTTTTCCAGCATGTTTCACACCCCCGTGAATAGCCATTCGGCAAACTCTTGTTAGCTCATTGCGGTGCACTCCTCTCCTTATGAACACAACCTGATTCTCCTTATAAAGTGATTTTCGTAATGGACCACGTTTTGGGACATGTAAAAAAGAAGTTAGTGGGATAAATGGAGGGAGGCTTGTACAAGACTTGTGTTAGTAGCAAGTGAAAGATGAGAATGCTCCTTCTCTGTCTTAGAGTAGAATCACTTTTATCCCAAAATATGAACATGAATATCCAGAAATTGTAAACATTTTAAAAATGAGCTTTTTGATGATCATTGCAAGCTCACAAACATCCATGTCCCTGCCTAATCAGGACTATGCAGATGTGTTAGATCACACTCAATGATTGAGACTGGTGCATTAGCTCCACCCCTCTCACTGATCAGTCAGAGGCTGTATGCAGGTCGTGCTTGTTCACATGAACAGAGCAGTAAACATGCACTGGAAGCTCCTTTGGCATGAAACCTAATGGTGTGTAACTGCCCACAACATGCAGATCTTGGGTTCTAAGAGTTAAAAGGTTCTTGACCTAGTTAGATAGATCTTCTCTATAATGGAGATGTTACACTTTGCAAAGACAATGTTTTGTTAGATTAAAAAAAAAAGTTCCATATAGCACTGTTTCCCAACCCTGGAGGCACACCTGCTCTGCATGTTGTAGAGCTTACCTTCCTCCAAACACACCTGATTCAATTATTCAGCTCATTAACAAGCCCTTCAGAGTTGCAAGGGTGTTTTCAAGCTAAAACATGTAGGCAAGTGTGCCTCCAGGAACAGGGTAACTGGTTTAGTGCTATGTAGTACTTAAGAGTTTCATTATTGTTCTAAAACGAAATGACTCTATAGAACATTAAACGGAACCGTGAAACAACTGTAGTGTTTTGACAAACCTTTAAGAAACTAACCACTTCTATTCAGTCAGACAGTCATTATCTTTTCCACTTCATCCTAAATAGGATCACAGTAGATCCAGAGCCTTCCTTGAATCTTGGAATACCCCCTGGACAGGCCGCCAGTCCATCGCAGTGTATCCCACCTCTATTCTCGTGTCAAATATCTTTTTTCCAACACTATATGGAACCTTTTTTTTACTAAACACGTAGCGATATGTTTATATGCAGATTTATTCTGGTTCTTGTCGCCCTGTAAGTGTTCTTTTTGGGCTGGATCAAGTCACAAGCAGGCTCTCGGCTGATTTGTGAGTGAAACTGAACCCGGGAACGCATCAAGGGGTGCCATTCTTCATTTGATTTCTCACGAGAGAAGATTAGAGGGTATATGAACCAGCAGAATTCTGACATGCATTTCCAATAGGCTCCTATTTTTAGCCCGATTCTGGTCCCATTTCATATTTTCTAGTCTTTGCAGTATTTTGCTTATTAGAAAAGAAGAGAGGGAAGGGGGGGGGGGGGGGCGAGAGTGAGATAGTAAGAGAACGAGAGTGCGAGAGAGAAAAGGAGAGTGTGTCTGACTCATGCTGTAGCTGAGAGACTAGGAGCGAATACCAACAGGCAGTTTCGGAGCTTGAAGCCTATTCCACCTATGCGTTGCGCTTCATTTGGAAGAGCAAACCCCTGTTTGTTTACCGTCTCTGAGAGGCGTCCAGGCGAAGTGGAAGAGGCAGCGTCGACAGGAGAGTGGGGAAGGAAGGAAGGGAGAAAGGACAACTTGGGATGGGAATGCTATGAGTTATGGGGCTGTCAAAATTAATAACAGTACAGGGTGAAGGTGAACAGGTGGGTTTTTCCCCTTTGATATGCAAAGCTGTTCCCTTTAAGCGGAGCCACGCTTACTTGTCTCTGCAGACACGCCGATGACTACGACCCTAGGCCTTACCTAAAGAGCTTGTAATAATTTATTACAGCGAAGGGGCAACGGAAGGCCGTGTGTGAAGAGGGTGTGAGAATGGATTCGGCTCCCTGGGGAGAGAGGGAAGGGATGTGTGCACATGAGATGAAATTGTACTCGTGAAAATAGTCCGACACAATCCTGCCAGGGAGCGAATAAACACTCCTGACAGCATTTGCTTAAGCGGTACCTTCTTAAGTTACCAGGAGACAAGGACAGCTCTCGTCAGAACATTGATAAACAAATAAAAATAAATAGCTTAATTATTGTTGCATAATAAGGCCGCATTTCCACTGCAGCACCGAGTGGTTACTAAGGCTGTACTGGGCTGTTCATTGCAGTGCAGACTGGTAAGACTGGTTACTGTTTCTTTGTCCATGTGCTTTGTTACTAAACCAGGATCAAGAAGGGCACTGCTTTTCGTAATAATGCTATGTTCCATTTACTTCGGAAGTTGGATGTTGGATTTAGGAGTATCGGAATTCCTAAGTTAGCAGTGAATCAGTTGAGAACAGGGCTTCATGCTGTATTTTGCACATTCGGAACACCGTACGATAGTATTGGCAAATGGACAGAAGTCATAATACTAATAATAACTAATACTACTACTACTACTACTACTACTACTACTACTAATAATAATAATAATAATAATAATAATAACCTATATTATACTACTGCTTTTGCTACTGGTAATGTGCTGTGCAACCATCCCGGCTCACCCAACATTCCCGAGTAGGAAATAGAAAAACCGCCTTCCCATTAGCACAATGCAGACAGTTGCTGTCATTGAATGTGTCCAGTCTTTTCCCCATAATTTAGAAGTGCCAGATACACAATGCCTATCAAATAAAATGCTCCCAACACTAGGTCATATTTGTGAAACTAGACACCACCTCTTTTCAACTGCCACCATTGCATCAGTGCTAGGCAGCCAACGCACATAGAGGAAAGTGCTTGTCCCCATCTCCAATACATTGCCCCACAGGGCCACTGGGTGTGATGTGGATAGAGGGTGCCATCTACACACCCAGAGAGAGCACCTCTATCTGACACATCTCTATCTAACTCTATCTGACACAAAGACTAATGTTGCAGCATGTTCCATTAAGTGCTGTAAGTTGTGAGGTGGGATCTCCATGAGCATCAATGAGCCTTGGACCCCATGATTGGAAGACCTTTTGGAAGACCTGTCTGATGTCCTGGAGATGTTCTGTTCATCCTTAACATCACAGTTTGGTTCCTGTCAAAGTGGCTCTGACTCAACAACACCGTTGTGGAGTAATGTGATGATCCAAGCCTTTGACTGGTGCCACTGTACCCTGATAATCAGTGTCATTAACCTCGCCTCACTTCTGTTATGGTTAATCGGTGTACATGTCTCCATGGTACAAAGGTCTACGAAGGAAGCAGCAGAGTACGATCACAGAGCAGAGAGAGAGAGCGAGCTGTGTGACGGTGGAGGGTTATTTAGGATGATAGTGTCTCTGACGCTGTGAATAGCTCCAGGCTCTAAAAAAGCCTGTTTTGTAGGTGGAGGCTAATTTGCATATGAAGAGCTTCTGAAGTCTCGCTGTGGACAAAAAGGCTTTGGTGTTGTCAAGCAAACGTGTTCAAGATTGCTAAAACTCGCCACGTGTCGACGGAAGGCGCAGAAAGCAGGCGCTGGGTGTTTGGCTCAGCCTGTGAATCCGTCTGAGCATTAACGGAGGCTTTAAACTGTCTGTTTTCCTTAAATACTCGGAAAGTGTCATACATCATTGTGGAAGATTCACAGATTAAAGAATGCAATGGACAAAAAGAGAATAAATTAGCGCAAAATAGTTTTAGGGAGTTTTATTTGCCTGGGTAAATGAGTCAGTGCTTGTGTACAGACTCTTCATCACAAAAATACATGCACAAATAGTTGCACCTAGAAGGAGGTATGGAATTGCAATGCTGTTGAGAAGGAAGATGCAAGTTATCAGGATCAAAACATGATGAAAAGCAACATGCCAGAAGGTTCCTAATGGTGTCCTGGCATAATCCATCCTAAACAGCTTGAATAGGATTTACAGCAGGTCTGGAGTGTTGATAGAACATCCAAAAACATCCAACACATTTTCAATCAGGGACTGTTCTCGAGATGGGACTGACCATAGCATAGTATCTGTGTCTTCAAGGCGATTCTCGAGGTGGCACCTGTATGCGGACGAGCATTGTCCTGTTGGAATAGTGCAGCAGAGTGTGTGTTAAGAGAAGGTACGGCTACAGGTTGCAGCACACCACAGCATGACACCAGACCTTCTGGATGTGTGAAGTGTGACAACAAACCATTGATCTTAGCGCTGACCACGTTGCCTCAACACAGATTTATTGTGCGTCTGAGGCAGCAGTTCGTCATGGGTCAGGCCAGTGTGGGAGATTCCTTTTGTGTCTGGTGGCCACAGTGGTTCGGGGTCAGCAGATTGATGTGGTGTGTAGGGCTGTCCAAAAAAGAGGTGGTGAGCACCCTGGAGGGTAGAAGAACCCTGGAAAAACAGGCAGGTAGTGCATGAACATTGGTGGGATCCACAACCACATTTTGGAGTTACTATCTCTACTGTCCAGGGAAGGGTTTTTTACTAGATTTGGAGCATTGCTGTGAGGGTTTGATTGCATTCAGTGAGGTCACAATGCTGGATGATCTCCACCCCACCTCATGCCCTCCCTGGCTCATCCCAAAAGTACTGAATGAAGCACCATCATTCCAAAGAGCACAGTACCACTGCTCCAGGTCAGGAGCCTACTCAGAATCATTGGATGTAAGGCAGAAATTGTACCCTTCAGACATGGTGCCAGTCCATGTCAGGGTACCACACACGAGAAAGGAATTGAACCCACCACCCCAGGCCTCTGGAGCTGTGTAGTGACACTAACCACACACTACCTGCAGTCATTAAGATTTCTTTCCTGCACCATGCTTCACAGTTGGCTCATTGTGGTCAAATGCAGCATGTCTTCTGTTGCCCAAATAAATTAATGTTGGAGTCATCTGTCCAAAGCACATTGTTCCAGAAGACCTGGTCTTTGTTTAGATCTTCTCTGGCAAACTTTCGTCTTACTCTGACGTGATGCTGGCAGTAATGCTTTCCTCCTTACACACCTCCCATGAAAATCAAACTTGTTTGGTCTCTTTCTGATGGCAGATGTTGCACTTTTTATATTTTTGGAGACTTTCTTTACACATCTTGTTGTCTGCTATTGGGCTGAACTTGCTGGGGTTATGAATATGTTGGCAGTTGGTTTAAATGTTCTCCACTTCTAAATTATTATTAGATCGTAATAAATACTGCAGGAGAAATACTGGAATGTCAGTTTTTTTTCCCCCTCAATAATTCACAGTCCTACTGGATGGCAGTTATTCATCTTGGTTCTCTGTGGTTCTACGTGTGTGTGTGTGTGTGTGTGTGTGTGTGTGTGTGTGTTAATGCATCACTGCACTTTTGAGCTTTCATATGTATCACATGCATCACTTGCCAATTTGGATGCGTCTTTCTTTGTGTGTGTGTGTGTGTGTGTGTCACCATGCACCAGAAGAAATGCCAGTTCACCATGTGTTTTCCTGGTGCCTCTAGGCACACAGACGTGTGTGTGTGTGTGTGTGTGTGTGTGTGTGTGTGTGTGTGTGTGTGTGTGTGTGTGTGCTCACTGACATTTCACCTGACGCATATGTGTGTGTAAACACTGCTGGTTTATTTTTGCTCTGTGATGACTGTATATTCATATCAGATATTAGTGCGTGGGAGCAGACAGAATTCTGGGGAATGCTTTATTTATCTGTTTGATGCACTGATGGAGCCTTAAAAGAGGAAAGCATTGCGAGAGGATTCGGAGTGCTCCTCAGTTTGACGTGAATCGATATTTCTTGAGAGATTTACATAGCAGGCAAGAGGCCAAACACAACCATGCTGCCAAATGGAGCGTCAGTCGCTGCAGCTGCACGGAGTGATTTGGATTCACACTCTGAGCTGAATGAAAGCAGAGTGGACTGTGAACGTGTTCCTGAGGCCGACACTCCAGCATTATTCTCTCCAAGGACTGAACTGTGTGTCCATTTAGATCAAAGAGCTGTGTCTTCTACTGTTGCATATGTGTGTGTGTGTGTGAGAGAGAGAGAGAGAGAGAGAGAGAGAGAGAGAGAGAGAAAATGAGAGACAGTGTGTGCGTGTGCGTGTATGAGAAAGTGTATGTGTGTGTGTGTGTGTGTGTGTGAGAGAGAGAGAGAGAGAGAGAGAATGAGAGACAGTGTGTGTGTGTGTGTATGAGAAAGTAAGCGTGTGTATGTCGGTTTGCGTATGAACAAGTTAAAGTCAGACTACTGACTCAAGTGATGTCACTGAAGATGTAAACAATTTAAGCACTGAATCCCACAGGGCTATCTATCTATCTATCTATCTATCTATCTATCTATCTATCTATCTATCTATCTATCTATCTATCTATCTATCTTTCTTTCTTTCTTTCTTTCTTTCTTTCTTTCTTTCTTTCTTTCTTTCTTTCTTTCTTTCTTTCTTTCTTTCTTCAGAGCCTCCTCCTATACCATCTTTTCTACCTCCCCTCTCTTACAGCAGACTATGTGTGTGTGTGTGTGTGTGTGTGTGTGTGTGTGTGTGTGTGTTAGACATGCAATGGTGCATGTGAGTGTGAGCATGTATTTAAAAGAGAGGTACAGAGGCAGAGGTCACCAGAGAGAACCCTCTAAACTTTAGCTGAGAGTAAATCTCTCTCTCTCTCTCTCTCTCTCGCTCTCCACTACGTTTGATCATCAGCCTTCACTCTAAACAGATGCAGTGTTTTCCTGTGCTCCACACACGCACACACACACACACTTCACTGTAACAAAGCCTTGCCATCCTCACGGGGGCTCCACTGCATCTGTCTGAGCTTTAGTGGTCATGTTTGACAATTCCCTGATTTCCCTCTGACCTTCAGAGGAGCATCACGCTGCTTTTCAGTGCAGCTGCTGTTCTGATCTTCTCATCTTGGGCTTCGATACAGAGCTCTGCACATGCCCTCAGTGCACCCTTGAGCTTTTGGGACAGGCCTAAAGCGAGCTCGGTTGGAATTAGGGGTTTATTTCAGTGCAGGAAACGTGGGCATCTTGTCTTTTCACACTTATCACCAAATATGTGTTTTAATTAGTAACAGATAAATAAATTAATTTATTATTATTATTATTATTATTATTATTATTATTATTATTATTATTATTATTATATCTAATTAACAAACGTCTGATTAACATTTATTAATTAGTAATGGATAAACACTCCTTCATTCAACAAATAATGAAACACTGGTTAATTAGTAAATATCTAAATAACCTTATTAATTAATAACTTATTAACAAATATCTGATGGAACACTTATCAATTAGTTACTTATTACCAGACATCACTTTATAACTTTATATAACTTTTTTTCTTTAGCAACAAAGGAACAAATTTCTTTGTAACAAACATCTGATCATCTATTAAACACCTGATAAAAATATCAAACTGAAGACTTAGTTCATTAGTAACTCATTGATACATTTCTGATGAAATGCTTATTCTGTATTATAAATGTAAGAAATCAATTAGTAACTTATTAACTAATGTTCAGTGAAAAATCAATTATTAACTTTACAAATATTCTCTTATACACAACTTATCAGTTAGTAATGTATTAACAAATATTTAATGAAATATTAATATGTACATTTCTTATTACATTTCTGAAGAAACCATGGTTTTAGTAAATGATTAAATATCTCACGACACACTAATTTGTAACAAATACTAATTGACACATTAAAAACATGACATGAACAAATATTGAATATATCTTTGTTAATATTGTAGCTTAAATATTTAATATATTCCTTGGAAGCATCTTAATAAATATCTAATCAAATAAATCTAACAATAAAAATATATCATCATAAATGCATTATTTATATATGATTCATTCATTAGTAACTTATTTATACATATTTAATTAATACTGGCTGATTATATATAAAGTTGACTGTGGGAGCCGAAAAAATAAATATCCAGTGTCACCTGAAACAGAATACTGTCTAGACAGAAGACCAGAAACAGATCAATGATGCCCTTTTGAGTTTATTTACATACCACAGCTTATTAATAATGGATTATTAATGGTTTTATTAATACTGTTTATGACCTGAAAAGATCATTGGAAACTATTCATAAACTCGTTATACAGGGAGTTTAATTGTAAAGACATACTCCCCTCTGTTCTCCATGTTCACGATACTGCTGTGCTTTTGCACAACCCCTGAATAATTCATACTGGTTATTGAATAAAAAGCCTCATGAATAATAGAGAAGTATAAGCTGAGGGTTTAAGCCATTAACCACAGATATGTAAACAAATATATGGACATACATGCAAATGTGCTTATGGTCATTACATCACAACCATGATGAATGTAAATGGGCTGTTTTTGGTTCTTTAAGACATTACACAGAGTTCTAGGCTGGTAGATCCCTCTTCAGGTCCTGCTCTGAGAGAGACAGCAGCCATTAGCCCATGCGGGCTGCGGCCGCCGGTCATTTATCTGTTCTGTGTTTGCAGCCTAATTGCCCAGACAGCTAAGAGTCTTAGTGCACTGCCAAATAATCCTCGGCTCGCTCTTCACTTTGTTTTTGGCCCACGCCACAATGCTGAGCTGGGCTGGTGGAGAGAGAGGGGGAGCGGGAGCGAGAGGAAGGCAGAGAAAATGATTGGGTTCGCTTGAGTTTCTGTGTAATGAGTGTGAGAGTGTAATCCAGAGAGGCCGAGTGCATGAATGATCGCAGCCTGCTCAGAGCCGGACTCTCAGAGGAGGACCAATGTCGCATACATTTGTGTTCCAGACCCAAACTCTAGAAAGCAAATAAAAACACAGGTAAACAAGTCCACGTTTGTGATCACATCCATTTGCTAAACTATACAACTATGTGTAACTGTACACTAGGCTATGACTACTCCAGACTAAACTATGACTAGAGTGGGTGGAGACTAATGTCACCCAAGTGGCGTAACTGTCTAAGCGCAAGAATTACTGTGGGAGGACTGTCGGTTCAGTCAGTTGAAGGTGATGCTACTGCCATTTTTGGCTGGTGTACAATAAAAAGGCTCATATTTGAACTATACAAAGGTCAGTTGTAACTTTAAAACCACTGACAAGTCAGGAATTACTTGTCATGAATAAACTATTAGGCAGCAAATAAACAGTCAGTTCATTTGACTTAAATTAAATTAAATTAAAGCATGAAGACGGATTTTGGATGGATTTTGTTTTATGTAAGTATATATATATATATATATGTGTGTGTGTGTGTGTGTGTGTGTGTGTGTGTGTGTGTGTACTATATATTAGGCTGGAGAATTTGCTAAATTCTGAATTTGCTAAAACAAGTTCCAGAGTTTTAGCTCAATCTTCAGTTCCAAACCAGATTTTAGTCCCAGACAAGACTTGGGACAAGAGACAGACAAGACAACCCCTTCAAGCCAAACTTGAATACCAAACTTCCAAACTTGAGTTTCAGATCAAGCTGGAATTCAAAGTCACGCTTTGGTTACAGAGCAGAATCAAGTTCGAATTAAGTTCCAGACCAAACTATAATATCAGACCAGGCTTGTTCCAGGCCAGACTTCAGCTTCAAACTAGATCTGACTTCTAGATCATGCTTGAGTTCTATAGTGGGCTTCAGTTCCAGACCAGACTTGAGTTCTAGACCAGAAGTGAGTGCAGAACACACTTGAGTTCCAGACTAAACTTGAGTTTCAGGCCAGGCTTGTTCAAGGCCAGGCTTGAGTTCCAAACCAAATTTGAGCTCCAAACAATACTTGAGTTCCAGTTTGACTTGAGGGTTGAGTTTTACATTGGCTGGTTTCTGACTGCAGGACCACCAATGACCTGCTCAACAGTGAGGCTGACATTTCATGGCATATGATGTGTGTGTGTGTGTGTGTGTGTGTGGGTCAAGACAATTGTTCCACAATCCAAAAATAATCTTTCTGGTGAAACGCTAGAAGACAGCCAGCATAAATAGTATTTCTGGTTGTTCGGCAGTTTCTAATAAAGTGGACAACGAGTGTAGGTATAGTGTGATCTATAGCTCTCTGTTACCTGATCTTCTGCACAGCAAATGTTGGTCTCCCTGTCCTATAACTCACCTGAAGCTCTCCGTAATGGATGCATAATGATGGTGGGAGTTCTCTGCACTGACTCATCTGTCTCCTTCTCTAGTCTTTGCTTTAGAGCCTGTATTCTTATGTGTTAAGCTTCATCATTTTCCCATCTGATGCACTGCAGAGACCTAATCAGCTGAGACGCATCCCTTATTTATTTACAAAGAAGCACTATCCTAATGAAGGACGTCTGCTGGGGCCTGAATCATTTTCCTTGCCTGCTTTGATGATTCTGCAGAAGCTGGCGGTCCAATTTGGAGCCCAAGCCTTTTACTTTCTTTCTGGAATCATTCTCCACTCCATTCTGTCAAGGCCAAATTGAGCTAAAGGTTGTTGTCTGCTCCAGTGATTTGATACCGACTCACCTTCCTGATGGCTTCATGCCTTCAGTCACAAAGATCCGCAGTTTTCCTTGCGTGAGTCCCAACCATCCATAGCAGTCTGTGTTATTGGGAAGACTAGGCTTGTGCAAAAAATCATGGAATGCCAAAAGTCATAGGATTGCGTTATGCATTATGTACTGAGTACAGCCTGGAGAGTTTTCTTGTCAATGAGCTTGAACACCATTCAATTTTAAGGCATGGTATTTGGGACAGTCCTTTATTTGAAGTTGTCCAGGCATGGTCCATATTGTCACATGTACACTGGGAATACATGATAGAACCAACTGTGGATAGCTTGGGCCCAATGGGACACGGCATTATCATGCAGGAATATCCCATTATTGTGGGGGTACATGAAGTCCACGAAGGACTGTAAAATGGTGGATACTGGTCAATGATGTATTTAGGCAGACCAGTGGACCCAACCCAAACCCCATACCAGCATGGAACCACCGTCAGCCTGCACAGTGCATTGTTGACAACTAGGGTCCTGTGCTACCCAAGTCCTACCACCAGCTCAAAACAGTTGGTACTGTGACTCATTGGACAATGCCACATTTTACCAGCCCCCTAGGGTCCAGTTAGCAATGTCACAAGCCCATGTGAGGTGCTATGTTTGGTGCTGTGGTTGTAGCAGAGGCACTCCGGTTGTTGTTCTTCTGCTTTTGTTGCCCATGGAAGCTAAAGAACAGTGCACCAACCTGTGGCATATGTCTGTAGGTCTCCTGCATTAAATTTAGTTGTCATTTTTGCTGGAGTTGCTTGTCTGTTCATAGACAGTTCTATACACACAGGTGGCCACTGCGCTGTCCACTTTGGGTGGTAATGCTGGCCATTGTTAAACCTCACTCCCAAGATAACACCTCACCTTGGGTGGGCCGGTTGATACATGACTAATGTGTGGTCCCAGTCGGTTCCTGTCCACTACACAGCTCTCTCCAGGCCTCCCCTGTACAGGTCCACTCTGCTGGGCTGAGTCGACACCTGGTTGCTATGGCAACAAACTGCTAATTGGTTGAATTGTCACAGATGTTCTATGATTGGTTGGGCTGTTTGTTTGTTAGTGTGTGTGTGTGTGTGTGTATGTGTGGTCTCAGCAGTGAAGTATTAAGTCAGTGCGGATTTCTAAAAATTAAAGCACTGCACAACACTTAATCTGTACAAGCAAGTCTGTGTGTGTGTGTGTGTGTGTGTGTGTGTGCGCGCGCGCACGCGTGTGTGTGTGTTTAGGTTTAAGATTATGCTTAAGTGCAGTTGTGGGGATGTTTTTAAAGCATTTTGTGTGTGTGTGTGTGTGTGTGTGTGTGTGTGCTCTATACACATGCTGAGGCTTATACTTTGCTGCATTTGTTGGGTTGTTCTCGAAGATGGAACATAGCCGTTTTACCTCTACAAAGAGGAACATCAGCACAGAACAATGAAACATCCCCCTCAATAACATCAGTACAATAAGTTTGAACACAAATTTGGTGGCCAAACTTTAAACCAAAAATTCAACCTTCTCTTCAGGTCACATTTTTTGAGCAAATTTGGCACAGTCATAGAACCAGCGATGTGGAACCAGTAGGGTAGAACCAGTAGTGATGTATGCCTTACGCATTTAACTGATTTTTTTTTTTTTAATGATTCCATGATTAATGATTGATTGTAATCATCATGATGATCATCAATCTAAGCTAAGCCATGGATAGGGCTGCCCACCACTCCGGGCACATGTGCTCACTGCCCCCTTGTGTGTGTATTCACTAGTACGTATGTGTGTGTCTCTGCATGGATGGGTTAAATATGGAGAACAAATTTCCCTGTGCATAAGCTCAGTGGATCTATATGCATATTGATGTTTACATGAACTATCATTGATCTTGACCAACCTACCAGCCTACCAGCTACCAGCCTACTCAAATATACCTTTGCTGCAGACCTCATCCAGAACACCTGGTGGGGTGTTAGAAAGCTGGCTTCCAGGATACTCCAACGTGCTGCCGTGAAAGTAGTGCCACCTGCAGCCTCCATCCAGAATTGCTAGTGCAATGTTAACACGCTGGCTACTGGACTGGAAACACTACTAAAGACCCACAACCAGCTACCAACCAGGACTGTGTTTCTGCCTCATTTTTAAGGATCTAATGTTGCTTTTTAATGTCTATTTTGTGACCCATTTGCCACACATTGAATGAGACGTTGATTACATTGTACCACCTCTTCAATCCCATTGCACACCCCACAGCTATTTATAGCCTGATCATCCTTGTGCAGAACCATCTACAGGTGTTACTGCTGAAGTTACTGAAGGTCTCCCCTCTCCTTCTTTGCTCTCTCTCCTTTTCCTTCAGTTCTACTTTCTCCACCTCACCTTTAGTTTCTTCCTCTCTTGTCTTTCTCTCTACTGGTCTTCTCTCTCAGCCTCTCCTTTTTCTCTCAGTCCTTTCTGCCTCCCTCCCACTCCTTCTTTGTTTCTTTCTTCCTCCCTCTTCCTTTCTTCTTGTTCTTGCACTTGCTTTTCTCTCTTTGTCTCACTGTCTCTTCCTTCTATTAAGCATGAACATAATGTGCATATAGACTAAATGTGTCATCCACATTTAACTGATCCACACAATGAAACACACACACATACACACCAGTGGATTCAGGCAGTTTGGGGCAGTGAGCAGACATGCCCGGAGAAATGGGCAGCCCAAACCACAGCGCCCAGCAACACTATATACAGCACCCGGCAGCCCTATCCACAGGGTCCGGCAGCCCTATCCACAGGGTCCGGCAGCCCTATCAACATCACCCAGCAGCCCTTTTCACTGTGTGCAGGGAGCAGTTGGGGGTGTCAAGCAACCTTCCATTGACAGGACTGGTTCTCTAACCACATGCGTTTATAACCACATAATATTTCCAATTCTGTCTTTCTTTTCCCCTTACATTCTCTCTCTCTCTTCTATGATCTCACTTTTTCTTTTTTACGCTGTCTTCTGTTCCCTGCATTTGCTCTTTCTTCTCTCTCTTACTTTTTCTCTCTCAGACTTCCTCCCTCTGTTCTCTCCCCCCTACGTTCCTCTCTCTGTCCACCTCTCTTTTTCTGTCTTCTACTCTGTGGTCTTTCTGCATCTCTCTCTCTCTCTCTCTCTCTCTCTCTCTCACTCATGTCCTGGCACTCTCCCATGTGCATTAGTGTCAGGAATCATATATGCAGAGCTTGTTCCTTCTTTTATTATTTAATTTCACTTTTCACCTGAGTGCAGCTCCATCAGACTCACAGGGAGCAACCTGGCAATGCCGCCGTATGTGTGTGTGTGTGTGTGTGTGTGTGTGTGTGTGTGTGTTTGTTTGTGTGTTTGTGTGTGTGTGAGAGAGAGAGAGAGAGAGATGCCACCATTCTTAATCTTTATGACTGTCCTTTTCATGAGAGAACGCTTCTTCTCCAAATCCATATTCAAAGCCAATTTCACAGCAGTGGAGGAGGGCAAGAGAAGTGCTGACACAGCAGAGAGAGAGAGAGAGAGAGAGAGAGAGAGAGAGAGAGAGAGAGGGATGAGGGGTGGAGAAAGAGAAGAGGAGAGGAAATCAAGAGAGAAGTTCAAGAAGAAACGACATTGTACAATAACATGTCTCATTGTTAAAGGATACTTTGTCCAATAGTACAGACAATCGTTAAAGGGATACTTTGTCCAAAATCACAGGTAATCATTAAACGAATACATTACCTGATAGCATGTATAATTATTAAAGTGATACTATGTGCAACATCCCATACAATACCCCATAGACAACTACAGGTCTGAAGGAGGGGCTTAAATAGACATGCTCCATCCTTTTAACATTCTGCTTAATATTTAGCTTAAGGACAGTTTGAGTCTCTCTGTCTTACTGGAGAAGCTGTTGAACTTAACACAACCTGAGACACTGACTGACTAAAACAATCACACGCTCAGATAGACATGTCGGATCAGCATTCGGTCCTGTCTCAGGCACACACAGCTCTGGTAAGAATTAAGAGACCACTCCAATGTTAAATCAGCTTCTTTACATGTATGGAATCTGTTTATTTCCATCATTAAAATCTACTTCAGTTTCTGTGCCAGAAATGGTATAAAGTCCTCCAACAGCAGTGTGCAAGACTGGTGGACAGCAGGCCAAGACAGGAAAGCTTTGATTGACAATTAACTATCGCTGACCATTGATCGTTGCCCTGTTGACAGACTTTGAGAGCAGGTGCATCATTGGACTGAATGATGGACTGGATTGTTCTTACAAAAATCTCACACTGTCCATGTCATCTAAGCCTTTCTGACTGAGGTGTTCAGAAGATGTTATTAGCAGTGACTACGTGAGGACATGCAAACATAGACAACAGGATTGGAACCGTATCATCTTACTGACAAATTCAGGTTCTGTTTGGGATCCAACAAAGGCCGGGTTTGACCATGGAGGCCTTGTGGTGGGCTCTTCAAACCTGCCAGTGCTGTGAAGCAACACACTTCTCCCAACCGCTGGTGTGGGATTTTTTTGTTTGTTGGTGTTGCAGAGGTGTTAGCAGGGAGGCGTTGGTGTTTTTGTGTGAAGTTC
Organism: Acestrorhynchus altus; assembly: GCA_034509495.1. NCBI lineage: Eukaryota > Metazoa > Chordata > Actinopteri > Characiformes > Acestrorhynchidae > Acestrorhynchus > Acestrorhynchus altus. Next base: position 4,907,313 of record CM067520.1, read on the forward strand.
TGCTGTGTGAGAGAGAGAGGTGGAGGAGTAACGGGCCCAGATGGAGGTAAAGGTGGAGGTAGAAGATGGCAGACGACTGGAGGACTGTGTGGGGTGATGGTTGTGTAAATGGAGGGAAGGAGAGCGGGATAAAGAACAGACGGAAGCTGCACTAAAACTACCTTGCACAGTGTGTTTGAGTGTGCGTGGATGCATATGTGCATAGCATGAGTGTGGCCTGCTGCCATCCCACCACACACACACACACACTCACACACACACACACACACACGTGCACATTGTCTTCACAGCCCGATTATATGCATGTTTATGCAAATCAGGTCATTAAGGAGATGCAGCGTGTTCTCTTCTGAGGAGAGACTGACGAGCAGGGGAGGATAGAGAGAGAGAGAGAGAGAGAGAGAGAGAGAGAGAGAGAGAGAGAGGGGCAATTCTAGGATAAGAGCATTAAGAAGACCATTAAAACCACCACCTACACTGAAGGTTTCAAAAACATGTTTTGATCACTGATAAAATCTGACAAAAACATGACTAGTTTATAACATTTTATTCAATAATACACAAAAATACAATCTCCATGTTGCATGGGTTTCATCACTTGTTCTATGCTCTCTGCTTTAAGAGCAATCACATTGGCTCTGTGTGTTGACTTTATCTGTAATCACAGCATAACCTGCAAGCTGATTGGCTATTTTTGTTGAAATTTGGACCTTTATCTGTAATTGCGCTGTAAGCGACAAGCTGATTGGCTCTATTAGTTGAAGGGTAGGACTTTAAATGTAATTGCGGCATAAGGGATGCTGAGACTTTATTTATTTATTTCTCTATTTATTTATTTATTTATTTATTTATTTATTTCTCTATTTATTTATTTATTTATTTATTTATTTATTTATTTATTTATTTATTTCTCTATTTATTTATTTATTATTTATTTATTTATTTATTTGCTTGAATACTGCTACAATGGGTCTAGACAGGCCCATGGAGAGAAATAGGGAATAGAAGGAGAGAAAAGGAAAATAGAAGGAATTGGAGAGAGACAGAGAAAAGAAGAGAAAGGAACAGGAGAGTTGAAGATGTGAGAGTCGGCAAGAAAAATAGAAAGAGATAAACGTAACAGAGGGAGTAGTAATGATGAGAGAAAGTGAGAGTCACTGCCGAAGCTCTGAAGTTCAGCATCATTCTCTTTCTCTACTGTCTAGAAACGAACATGTATGTTTCACGATGTGCATGCATGCTACTGTGTGTGTGTGTGTGTGTGTGTGTGTGTGTGTGTGTGTGTGTGTGTGTGTGAGAGAGAGAGAGAGAGTGTGTATGCACTCGCGTCTGTGTATGTAATGCTTATGGTCCAATTACGGCTCTGTGGCAGCTCCTCACTTCAGCACTAAGCTGCTTTCTGATCTAGGTCCGCTCGGGTTTTGTACTGGGACAGAACGCTGTGGCACATTGAGCTCACACTGAGTTAAGCAAGCTTTGAACCTCTCTCCCTCCCTCCCTGTCTCTTACTTTCACTCACTCTCCCTCTTTTTCTCTCTCTCTATCATGTTATCCCTCCTTTCCTTTCTGGATAACCCCAAACCAGCTCCTGCAATGACAATCCATTGAAATCTTCTCAAGGACACTAACCCGTCTCCTTTTCTTTAGTGCATGCAGTACACACACACACACACACACACACACACACACACACACACACACACCCTTACACTTCTACTATTCCATAATGAGGATTATTGCATATATTTGAACTAGATTTAATTCTTTTTTTCCAGAAGACAATGGACCAGTCGTGCACACGAACCCGTATGCATTTGCATGGACACACACAAGTGCATTCATGCCCAGCTGTACTGCAGAGACTGGAATGGTCTCTCCGTCTTTCATGTCAACCTCATAAAGCATTGTGATGCTAATTCACTCTGACACTGTTGCCTTCTCTCCATTTGCTTTTTCATTCTCATTTCATTTTTTTTTACATCAATTAAAGTTTATGCAAAGTCTGCGAGAAGGTCTTCACAAATAGGGTTTGAGACCACTGGTGTAAACTGATTAATCATGGTCTTAAAAATGAAGATCCCTGAAAGACTCTATGGTCACTATCGGTCACATTGACCAAAGTCAGACATGTTTAGAGTTAAAACAAAAGAAGCTTTAACAGTCAAAGTGCAACAAGGCTATAAGAGAACAGGAGTACATTAGTACATTAGATGAATGAATGAACAACACAGACTCAAATGAAGGTGTTGGATTTCTGTTCTTGGTCATTATTCCCGTACGGACACTGTTACAAGAGCAAGGCCAGATACAGATGCAGATAACAATTAAGGTTTTGACCAGCAGGGGGTTTGTGTGCACATGAAGCCTCAAGAAATTAGTGTTTTTTTTGTTTAAACAAATTGGATGGAAAGCTTCACGACTTCACGAGTCTTCAGCTGGCCTTCAATAGAGTTCATACCAATATGTGAAATGTCCAAAAAAGAGGGCAAATGAGGCCAAAACCAGTAAATCCAAAAACCAAGGTCAAAACACAGAAACAGGTCAGATACATAATAAACGATAGGAAGGTCATGGAATGCTTTGTGATACTACAGGGAGACATGATATGGCAAAGGACAGGAATTAAATACACAGAGATACAGAGGAACAAACAGGGGACTGGGAACAGTATGGAGAAGTCTTGTGACACACATCTGTATGGCAATAAGTTGAGTTTAACTCTTAGACTCCAAGATCCACATCTGTTTCATGCTGTTTTCTAGGCCCCATATCTCAAGATCAGTGTAACGTACAGACAAACAACAAAAATTTGGCATCCATATTTTTTATTCATGTCAATCACATTCACCACAGTAGAATTCAAGCAATGAGATGCTGGTCCCATGGAGGACTGTGTGTACTTTGGTCATTCGAGTTTCATTTCAGAGTTAAATGACACAATTCAAAAACGACCTGTTAGCCGATGTTTGTTTCCCAACAGGAACATGGAAAATGGGACACCTCCTCTGAACCACTGATTTCTGATTTTACATAACAAAACAAAAAAATTTGCTTTTAATTTGTCTGTCCTATTTCACTTTTATTAGGCAGAAGAGAGCTGAGAGGTGAAGCACCACAAACCACAAACATTTTCAGGTGCTTTTAGTGTTTAAATTGGGATGAATGCATGCGTGCATGTCATGCTGCTGTATGGGCACAACAGATTCTATCCACCCAGGGAACTATGATACGTCTAATTAGAGACCAAATATGGTGGACAATGGTGGCCAAAATCCTCTATTGTTGATGTGAGGAGACATCAGCCTGGTCAAAAAGAGAGATGCGAGACCTGGACAGACTAAATTAGCAAATGATTGCGGAGTGCAGTGAAAACAGGTAATTCAGTGAGATATTTTGTCAGACAGACATGAGAAGTCTGGATGGGAATAAAATCACAGAGGATGGAGCTCCATAAAAGAGAATATTACACCCTTTTATTCCCATCTAATAGAAATGTATATATATGTGTGTGTGTGTGTGTGTGTGTGTGTGTGTGTGTGTGTGTGTGTGTGTGTGTGTGTGTGTGTGTGTGTACACGTGTGTGTTTAATTTACTTTAAATCCACTTTTGAGATTCTACCCTTGATCTTCACCACATGTTTGTTAACAATCTCAGCGTCTGTAGATGATCTACAGAGGGATAAAGCAATCGTATGGCCTTGTTAGCTACACTATACGGCAGATATTGCTGCAGTAACAGCCTCTCCTTGGAAGCCTTTCTTCTAGATTTTATATCTCACTGCGTTCAGCCAAGACATCATTAGTGAGGTCAGGTGCTGATGTTAGATGATTAGCTTTGGATCACAAACGCCACTCCAGGTCATCTCCGAAGTATCGGATAGAGCTCTATCATTCCAGGGAGCGCGTTTCCAGTGCTCCATAGTTTAATTCTAGGGGGGTTTGCACCATCTTAGCCGACACTTGGCACAGGATATGATGAGCTTTCTGTTGGCAGTGCTATGGAGGTTTAACAAGCTGTGAGTGCTAAATTGAATGCCTGTGTCAGCAGTGCGTGCACTTTAATGTGGCTAAATTCATTAATTAGAAGGGCCATCCACACGGACGTAGTGTTGTTTCAAGAGTTTAGAACATTTCCACAGTCTAAACAGCCAACCGAAGCCCCCGCTGAAGCTCCACAATGGTTTTATTGTTCTTTATATGGTTAACGCTGCATTTTGTAAGAAGTTACATGCCGTTTTCCAGGCTTCATACCTCAGGATCAGAGTAACTTGCAGATTTGTTATCAGCACGTAATACAGCTCGGAGAACAGCAACAGATCACTCGTTTCCAATTGCATTACATTCCAGTTTAAATGCCAAAGCAGCGTTCCAGTGCATGCTGACTCTGACTGATCAGTGAGAGGGGGTGGGGCCGATGATGTCACTGGTGCAGATATTGAGTGATAGCTGTTTGCTCTCTTTCTTTGCATACACAATGTTTTATTTCAGAATAAACATTTTGAGAAAACCTGTACATACATTAATATAAATAATGTATTATTTCATTTAATTTGGACTATTGTGAAGGTTTTTGAAAAACATATTATAAATATCCTTGTTCCTCTAATCAGATACAGATAAGGCAAGGTCAAGCTTGGTTATGGTCAACCAGCATGACTCGTATCATAGATACACAATGCTGGTCAAGAGTTGATCAAAGTTTTCACCTGGATGACCAGCTTTCAAACACAATGACCAGCTTAGACCATCTGAAATCAGCCAACAACGAACACTGGATTAACATTTCAGACCATTTATACATCATTTAATATGAATGTACTTAAATGTATACATTTAACTGGTACTAGAACTGACTCGCGTGGTTGGGAACCCTGTGTTAAAGTTGAATATTAGCATTTGCTATTAGTGTCCAATGGCATACATTTAGTAACTATATACACAGATTGATTTTAGAATTTGTATTGGGATTAAACTCCTCTTTGGGTCGGCTCTATATTGGCGTTCCAATGCTACTGGGAGCTGAATCGTTTGGTTGATAGCACAATATTGTTAATTGTTCAGTATTATCATTTTACTGTTAATAGAGGCTATTTCAGTAATGCAGCTTGGTCATAATCATCATAAGCCCTTATCTTATTAGGATCAGTCTACAGTTTTCGGATCTGTGCATGCCTGCAGCAGAAATCAACACTGCCATCGAACACTGAGCATGTCAAACCAGTATCATTTCCCACACGCAGTGTGGCTGCTTTGCTCTGCTGTTGAAGTGGAACAGGTCTGATAAAGTGCTCTATTGAAATAGCTCCTCCAGCTCGGGCTGACCCTGCCAACCCTGGTACCAGCCATGTGTCAATCATAGCCAGCACTATGGAGATAGGCCTCTCTGGGGACAGGATTAGTGTATATACTCTGACAGGTAGAAGGGTTCTGTTTTCCCAGCATACAATGTATCATTTGTAGCTTTAATGATACAAAAACAGAGTAAAATGGACTTCAGGGACCTTACAGGTTACAATGGCTTTAACGTGGTTAAAATCGATCAACCAATGGTCAACCAATCCAATCCAAATAAACAAGCCTTTCACCAAGCACTTTGACCAGTGTAAGTCATGACTGTTCTAGGCATTATCTAGGGATAATGATGACATACAAATACATAACTAAACTATTTGGGACCCTGTAAACATCCTTGTCAATATACTCATTACAAATGATTCACCAAAATTATTGGATTTTTAACAAGATGACCAATTGTCAACATGATTTCTGAGATGTAAAGAGTTTTTCTGTGAACAAAAAAGTACATTTTTTGATCAAAAACAAAACAAATTTAATCTGATTCATGCAAACATTTGGCATATGCAACTGAATAACACCAATCTTTATATGTAAACTATTCATTCATATCAAAGCTGTGGTTTATAGAGTCAATACAGTATTGAAAAATGATCTTGGTACTTTCACTCCTGGCTTTGATAGTGAAGAAAATTAAAAAAAAAATAGAGTTCAAATGTTGAAGCAAGTCTGTCAAAATGAAATCAGTGAATGATATCTGCCTTTTTCAAGTGGGACCCTTCTCATTTCAGGTCCACCGGCAAATTGTGTGCTGCTGAATACCGTGGATGGGCTTCAGCTCACCTGTGTGCACACACTTACCGAGACTTTCACTCAGCGTTTGAAATCAGCGACGCACCAGTAAGAACTACGTAGGGTTAGAGATCTAAGGAAAGGCATTGTGAATCTCACCATTACAAAGCACAGGCTTCAAAGCTCTTACTTCACTTAATTCAGAGGTGGAGCAGACTTTGAATCTTGATGTTCTGAAGACCTTAAATACTAATAGCATTTAGTGCTAAGTATGCTAATGGATTACTACCAGAGGTTGTTTTCTTACATGTATGGAAAGGTTCTTCTGTTCAAAAAGCAACACTAATCACGAAAAACTGCCATCATTAACACTGTGGTGAAGCGATACCTGCTAAATTACTCCGATAAAACACAGCAGTGAGCAGTCCAGCAGGTTACCCTCGCCTCACTGTGAATAATGTGGGGTGAGGAAGCAGGGATAGGGTCATATATCTGCAGATACATTTTATTCACACTACTAACCCTGGAAAATGGATCCCCCTGACACTGAAAAATGGCTTAAACCAGTGTGTTTCATACTCATTCTAGTTCCCTCCACATTGTAGTGGATTATCTGCTTTAACACATACCTCCGCAACTCTGAAAGGGCTTGTCAACGAGCTGATTAATTGAATGAGGTGTGTTGAGAGTAGGTAACCCACTAAAATGTGCAAGACAGGTTGGCACCAGGACTGACTGTGAGAAACTGTGGTTTAGACAACCCTAATGCTTCACAGTTGGCAAGGTGTTCTTTTCATGAAATACAGATTTCCTTCTAATGATTGAAAATTATGTTTGTGAAAACAATGCCGCACAGTTGAAAGGTGCACCACCTTCATGATTCACTGAACCTTCATGTTAGTTCTCGGCAGGCATAAGGCGATTTTGATTTGCCTTTCTTACCAGCATAAAAGCAGTTCTCGAGAGTTTTCTTGACCTTCCAGAACTCATCCTGACCTCCATAGTTAACTTTCTCTTAATTACAGCCTACTGTAGAAACCACAAGCTCAAAACACTCTTCTTCTAACTGCTTTGTAGTCATTAATTCGATGTTCAGCTCTTTAGTCATTTTCTAAGAGGAGCTGATTATTGATCAATGATATTTAAGAAAATGTATCAAATTTGAAGTTTATGGATGGATCAGGATTTGTCGCCCACATTTGAGTGAACAACCATGGCTGGTAGTAGATGTCTGCGCAGGACCCATTTTTAAAATCCCACTTCCACAAGCTTTCACTAGAATTCATCTTGATCCCATCAAATTCTAGCAGCCTTTGTCCCATTCCTGCTCTTCACCTTGCAACCCGGTCTCGTCCACTTGTCTTTAGATGGCTCAACTGTGGTGTCGTCTCCTTTCTTTGCAACACTTCCCACAGCTGAAGCTTTACAAGCTCCACTGTTTCTGTAGACACTTCTGTAGCACTTACTGGATTGGTTACCCACCCACTCCTGCGTTTGACACTGAAATTTAGTGCTGCGCAACAAGATATTGTGAAGCGACCCAGAAGTCTCACGGACTCCTGCAGGCATGCAGACCTCTAGTTGGCAGCGTATTATCTTGCCTAATAAAAAGTATTTCAACATATTTTTCAATGTATTTCAGACATGATCTGTAAATATACATTATATACTGTTCCTGACTCAGTGCTACACCTGGGATCAAGATTTGCTGCCGAATCCCCAGAAGTCTTTAAAATGTTAAAGTATTAGTGTTCTTCATCCAGCAGACATTATCATGGTTTCCCACTGACAGAAGCCAGCTTTGCCTTTAAGGGCCGAGCCTGTCCGTCTCCATATTACTTAATTCACCGCTGCGTGCTGGCCTAGAGCAGGGCCACAGCTGATGGTGTCTCATGCTGCTGAAACAGATCACACTGATGGTGTTACAAATCATTTTAATCCGCCAGCACCCACTCCGCTGCGGCCTGCTGTGACACAGCTCATTACGGAGTCCATCCCGGCTTCAAAAACTGCGCATGGACGAGGAACAAGTGAACATACAATGATTTATGCTAGCCTTCTCCGACCCGCCTCGCGCACTTCCGTCCCGATATGTCTCCGATGAGAGCCTATCCTTCTCAGCAATGTGTATCAGTCTAACGAGCCCATTTTATCTCGACACACTCTTCAGTGGAACACTCGGTGGCAGCCCCTGACAAGCATGACAATCTAAAATTTGCCTTCTTGCAGATACCAGCAAGCCTGGCTTGAGTGTGAGTTTGCCGCTGGTTAAGTTCCCTGCTGAGGAACGTGAAGGTAAACACGAATTGAGTCCAACTGTTCTGCTGCTGCTGGTAAGGCTATATTCCCTGGCAGCTCATGCATTTCTAAGCGGTGCAGCCCCGAGTTTTTTAGTGCACAATTACAGGCTAGGCTTGTTACTGTGGAGAGTTCCACAGCCTGAGCACAGACCAAGATGTCATGGTCTCGCTTTCTTTTCACCCTCCCAACAGTTAAATTAGCGTACACATTACTTACGTTGACAGTCACGACCCAGCATCAGAGCAGTTCTTCATGCTTCAGTTCAGCTCACATTTTTCTGCATTAATATTTGTTTATATCCATTCTAATGTCACCTCTTTAATTGCCACATACATCATCTCCAGAAGAACGGGCTGCTTGGCCACCATGTCCATTGACCCAATGCCAAGCATGGGTTAGAGAGCAATAAAGCCCACCAGCAACGATTCTCTGGAACTGTCAATATCCATCCAAAACCATTGGAATGAACTGGAGTGGAATTTGTGGTCTGCAATGTTCCAACGTCTTGGGTAAAACCTTGTCAGAAGAGTAGAGGCTTTGTGAAAAGGTGGATGGCGGGCTTTGATTTCAGATGAACTACTGGTCCATACTGGTCTGAGAGCTCCATTCAAATCCTATGGAACAATTGAAGTGCTGTTTTGGTCCAAAATGAATGATTTAAACTCTTGACTTGACTTCATTTGACTTGACTTGACTACTGAAGTTGCCAGAGCTTAACGCAGCCCAATGTTTCCAGCAATGTTTCTAACCTTGCATTCACATTATCAGATGACAGCACAAGTGGCCAGAAGAAATGACAAGTCATTTCCTATGAGAGTGCTCAATCTGTAGCTGTGATTTAGTGACAAGTGGCGAGCGACATGGTGACATAGTGACAAGTGACAAATCGAGTTGTTATTTTCTCAACCTTATTCAAATTATGTCACGGTGAAGTGACCGGATGATGATTGGCTCCATTTTTCTTGTTGAAAGCTGGACCTTGCACTGGTCTGTGGAACAGTGGATGTGATCACAGAGCTCCAATGTGGCTATGTATCATCCAATCTTAGCACTTTACTAATACTGTCAGACCTGAATGCAACCCAATCCTTGCAGCAATGTTCAAATATCTTGTGTAAGAAGACTAGAGCCTGATACTGCGGCATAAAGGGACAAACTCCCTACTAATGCTGGGTGTGAAGGTATCTACAGACTTATGGACACACTCCTTACTAGGCTGCAGAGCAGCTTCCTTTTACTCTGATTTTCAATGGTCAGGACCTCACAGGACCACCACAGAGCAGGTATTATGTGGGTGGTGGGTCATTCTCAGCACTGCAGTGAGTGGATCACACAGAGACAGAAGCTCATCTGTTCCTGCACAGTTTGTGTAGGTCATCCTGTAGTTCTTCATCAGTGCTCACAGGATGCTGTTGGCTGGATATTTCCGGTTAGTGAACCATTTTGAGTACTGAGGTGTTTAATCACCCCAGCAGCACTGCTGTATCTGATTCACTGGTACCAACACAACAAACACCAACACACCATCACTATATCAGTGTCACTGCAGTGCTGAGAATGAACCACCTCTCGTATAATACCTGCCCTGTGGTGGTCCTGTGGAGAAGAGAACAACGTATACAGAGAAACAGATGAACTACAGTCTGTAATTCTTGACCTACAAAGTGCTTCTGTATGGTCAGAGGAGCTGATAAATTGGACAATGAACGTGGAAACAAGGAGGAGGTTATATTGTTATGGTTGATCTGTGTATATGATCTCGTGTAAAACCTTCTCAGGAGCTCTCCATAATAAAACCATTGTTTTGGATGAGAATGTGTCTACAGACCTCTGGACATATATCAGGAGTTCTACTTAAAGATCATATAAAACTACACTGACATTTATGGAGTTCAAACAAGTTGATGTGCTGCTCAGCCTCGGGCCGGATGATGCAGTTGGTTTTGGTGTGTTTGCTGCTGCAAATTGAATTGCGAGGCTGCCAAAAACTTGATGATGGGGAAAAAAGGTGTCCGTCAGCAAAACTGAAGACCGCCTCTGTGACTGATTTCTCGCCGACAAACTAAACAACAATTAAGTTTTTATGCTTATATTTACACCACCAGACCCCCGCAATTAAATGTTGGAGTAGAGTCTTAAAGGTGCCATTTTCTAGAATGGAAAACTGTATTTTACTTGTTATGGTTGAATAACGAGAGCTCGGAACGTAGAAGTCTGACATAGAACATCTAACACTGTTGATCCTCCTTCAGAAGAACATTGTTGGATCAAAACAGACCTACAAAATGAACCAATTCCAAAACCCATGAACTGTTACATAATTTCACTCATTATATTTATGCCCACAAAAATGCCCACTAGTGAAAACTATATGAAGCTAAACAGCTGCTCCAGAAGAATCGGGGAAGGCATATATACAGTATATTGGACCCAATTTGGAAGTGTCAATTACTCAACCTTTACTAGGACTCTCCAGACATGTGGAGGGTGAAGACACCTTTATGTGCTGCTCTCCTCAATCAGAATAGAATACGTCCATGTTCACACCTCAATCAGAATAGAGTAGTTTGATTCAGGCCATTCCAAATACTATTTCTTTCCAGATGAATGAGGTGCGTAATCCTTTAAATAATCCATTAAAATAAAAGAATAAATGCCATTAAATCTGTATCTAATTACATTCTCAATCGGAAGAGTGAAGTATGTTCTGGTTGGAGACAATGCTGTGTTTCCCACAAGAAAGGGGTGTCAGGGGTGCCCCCAAAATTAAACAAGCCCCCAACATTAAAATGCCTCCACCAAACCTACTCCCCACCCCCTGACCAATGAAACGTGAAAATGAACGTCCATCACAATTGTAAAAAAAACAAAAAAACAAAAAAAAAAAACCTTCTGGGATGAGCCCTTGTTGCAACAGCCTAATACAACAGAAACACCCGTTATTACTGGAACACCAGAATGGTCTCAATTGTTCTTATCGTACGTTCTGCAGGGGTGGAGTAATTTTTAAATCAGGAATGACTGCCATGTCATTGCATCTCATTCCCACCAGTCCTTTCTGCTTTTTGTGTCATCAGTGGTGAGACTGGCATTCAGCTCACCAGTCGGACATACAGAACCTGTTCCTCTTGCCCCTTGTGATGCTCGTTGTCATGGAAACATGTTTGGTGTGTGAAGTGATACTCTACATATGCGTAATTTTAGATTGGCACAGTCGATTGTGCTGTCTCTGACTCAGGTTGCTGAAGGTTAAGGAGGATGGTGCAGGATTCGAAGCAAACTCTTTAATCTAGCTAAATGCACAGTATGCTGACGGGACATGGAGAAGATCCAGACTGGACAGCAGCACAATTCAGTAAATACTTTTTGTAAATCATTACAAAATGTTCTTGGTACAGTCTAAAGAGGATGCTAGACTAGGACTAGACAGTAAAGGGGTTGTCTCAGTGACATAAACCATCCAAAATTACAGTGTACTTCTGAATTAGAATAACAGGCTTGTAAAATGACATCATTGATGGTTCTCAAAAAAGGCCTGGTTGGGAGGTTTTTGATTTTCACCACTTTTTCATCCATGGCATCACTCTAAGAAACCATGGCATTGTTCTTTTAGGCATCACTTCCATGACTTTCTGTAACAGCCATCTTCACACACACACACACACACACACACACACACACACACACACATTAGAAAAGCTCCATTTGGTTTGGTCTCATGGGGCAAAGTCCCACTTCTCTCTTCTCTCATGTCTGGACTCAGCCATATTCTCTCACTGTAACCAGAGAAAAAAAGAACAATTTGGTTCTAATGCAGAGTTACTCACAGGTATGCTATATGGACAAAAGTTTTGGGACACACTAGTTTTTGAAGCATTGCTATGAGAATTTCAATGCATTTATTGACGAGAGCATGTGGTTGATAATCATCACACCTCATCCCTAAGTATCATTATTCCAGATCATGGTTCCAGAGCACCATTATGGAGAACTCAGTTCCGAGGTTTTATGCTCCTTTTGCCCACACCTGGCATTAGACATGGTGCCAGTAGGTTCATGTGTATCCAGAGTCCTATTCTATTGGCTATAGCTGAATGTACTCATTAGAAGGGGCATCCAAAAACATTTTAAGAACATGAGTATTGTTACCATTGACAACTGAACTCAGAAAGATCAACAAGTACCACAGCTTGAGCAGTTCTGGTGTGCTGACAGAGAAAGAGAGAAAGAGAGAGAGAGAGAGAGTAAGAGTGTGGGAGAGAGAGAGAGAGAGAGAGAGAGAGAGAGTAAGAGTGTGGGAGAGAGAGAGAGAGAGAGAGAGGATGAAAATGTGGAGATAAAAGAAGACTACCACACTAATAGGCGGTGTGTTGGACCCGGCAGAATGCAAGTGGTATCGAGGGAAAGGGGTGATAAAACACTCAGTCACTCTCGTCCATGGAGATATAAAGGGCTTTTAGTGTGTGTGTGTGTGTGTGTGTGTGTGTGTGTGTGTGTGTGTGTGTGTGTGTGTGTCTTTGAGCTTGCCTCAGGCCTATGAAAAATATTAAGTTGTATTAATATCCCCTCTCTCTGTAAACAAAACAAACAAACAAATAAAATAAAAATAAATATGTCTCTCTTGTGATGAAGTAAATCAGTGATGAAAGAGTTTTCTGACTGGCTTTGTTGCAATAGCTGCATTGCACTGTTAACAGAGGTGACAGGGTCTAAGAGCTTTTCATTGGGTGATGGACTCACATTTCCATTTTAAGGAGGCACCCAAAAAAGCTAACATTGCCCACTGCTCAACAAACACCGCCCCAACTGTGAAACATGGGGGTAGTGGCTTTTCACGGGGGGGTTCTGTGGGGTTCAGAATGAATTGATCTCTTTCGTCTGTATGTCTCCTGGTGGTGTTTTAAGGTGATCTGTATGTGAAACTAGAAAGGGTTAGGTGGTTGATCTAGGAGGCTCGATTTTTTGCTCTCAGATATGAGATTTTATCCTCTAAAAGTGTGTGATGTGAGTCTGTGAAAGCTGAAACACTGTCTGTACTAAAGGCTTTACCCTGAAAGGTATCTAATCTAAGCCTAGATATCTGGCTACATGTCCAAACACAACATGACCTTCTGTAACATGACTTGTGTGTCACTCCAACACCATCATCTATCTCTACTCCAACACCATCATCCATTTGTACTTGTGTCAGAATAACAGCTGTTTTAAGGTCAAGTCCACTCTTGTTCAATTCGATTCATTACTGTCTAAATATTTAATGGATTTTCGGTCAGCAAGACTTAAAAGTGTGCTGTGGTGACCTCAGCTAAAGCGGGTCAGATTTGTCTAGTGTGGGAACGACTGGGAATGCATGCCAATTTTAGATCCTACAGTTCCATTGTCCCCTCCCACTTTTGCACAGGTGAAATAAGCATGGGGTACCTGGAAATAAACATCAGGGACCCCCCACCCTTTTGAACAACTGAAATGAACATGGGGGAACCGCCTTTTGAACAGATAAAACAAGCATAGGGAACCCTAAAATGAACATCAGAGACCCCTTGTTTTAAACAAATGAGATGAACGAGAGGGAGCCTTCCTTCTGAGTAGGTGAATCGAGCATGGGGAACCCTGAAGTGAACTTCACCGTTGGCCAAAAATGACTTTCTTTATCTATTTTGCAAAGAACATCCTTCCAGTATGTATAGATATTTCAAGGTTCCACACTGTGACCTCGGAGAGGTGGGATATTGGATATTCAGTAGATATTTGCTCTTGTTCACAAATAACTCCCTAAAATATGTGAAACTATTTAGTTTAGTAAAATATGATGAACTAAATGTACATTATTTGTAATATAATAATTTGTAACTGTGATACGTCCATGTTTGTTTTAACTTTATGGATGATAATGGATGATTACCTTTTTTTGAAGGTCCGTGGAACGTTTCATGGTAGGTTAAGTGGGTCACGAGCAAAATGCCGGTACATATTTTATATACAACTGGGATGCAGCCTGGAAAATACACTGCCTGAAATGACGAGACCCACCATATGCACTCAATGTACCTGTGTGTGTGTGTGTGTGTGTGTGTGTGTGTGTAGGTTGCTCGCATGTACTTATGTAGTTGTGGGAGCACACCTGCTATCTAAAGAAGTGTCATCTTCACACAGCACTTGCTGTTTAATGTGACGTGGCAGACTACGCGAGTGTGCGTGTGTCTGCTCCCTCACATTAAGGGTGTTAATGTCTGTTAGTGATAAAAGGCAAGAGGGTGAGACTTATACTGTCATAATAGCGAGAGAGAGAGAGAGAGAGAGAGAGAGAGAGAGAGAGAGAGAGAATAAGGACTTTAAAGAGATGATATAGAATCATTAGTGCCCGAATGTGACACTAATCACCTGACTTAAATATAAAAATAGTCTTCACTATTTATTTCTCTATAAATAAATTCATTTCTGTGAAAACATCAGAAACAACTAACGTACATAATACATGTAACAGAAAATGTCACCAAAGATTAGTGCAATGGTCTCCAACCTTGCTCTAACTAAGCACTGCCTTCAGAACTCCTTGAAGTGGGTTGGAGTTGAAGCCTTACATTAGTTAGAGGTTTGGACCACTGGAGTGGTGTGTCTACCCTTTACTTTCATTACCATTTACCTTCCATTTTTTTCAAGATGCTTATGTACATTTTTCCACACAATCATCATTCTTCATAGCTTCTCAGTAGGCCTGTCATGATATACATTTATGTCCTAAATCTAAACAATAGCATCATCATTTTAAGACCATTTATGATGTGATATGATAACAGCATAATAATGCAATTATAACCTTTTTAAGAGGAAGGAACTTTGAAAAGGTTATTCAGACTATACAATATATATAATTATTATATAATATAATATAATATAATATAATATAATATAATGTAATCTAATGTAATATAATATAACATAATATAATATAATATAATATAATATAATATAATATAATGTAATCTAATGTAATCTAATGTAATATAATATAATATAATATAATATAATATAACATAATGTAATATAACAAAATGTAATATAATATAATATAATATAATATAATGTAATATAATAAAATGTAATATAATATAATGTAATATAATATAATAAAATGTAATATCATATCATATAATATAATGTAATATAATATAATAAAATGTAATATAATAAATATAATATAATATAATATATAATGCAATGTAATATAATATAATATAATGTAATATAATAAAATGTAATATAATAAATATAATATAATATAATATAATATATAATGTAATGTAATATAATATAATATAATGTAATATAATAAAATGTAATATATTATAATGTAATATAATATAATGTAAAGTAATATAATAAAATGTAATATCATATCATATAATATAATGTAATATAATATAATAAAATGTAATATAATAAATATAATATAATATAATATATAATGCAATGTAATATAATATAATATAATGTAATATAATAAAATGTAATATAATAAATATAATATAATATAATATAATATATAATGTAATGTAATATAATATAATATAATGTAATATAATAAAATGTAATATAATATAATGTAATATAATATAATGTAAAGTAATATAATAAAATGTAATATCATATCATATAATATAATGTAATATAATATAAAATGTAATATAATAAATATAATATAATATAATATAATATAATGTAATGTAATGTAATATAATGTAATATAATATAATATAATATAATAATATAAAACACTGTTATTAAACAAAGTCCTGATGAGTTATGCTACCATAGTATGTGTTTAAAGTTAAAGATGCCTAGTGTAATTAGACCATTTCTATAAGCTAAACATACTGTATCAGAAAATACTGCTGACACACGTGCAAATGCACACACAGTTTAGTAGGAAAGTACTAAAAGTACCAATAGAATAGGACTCTTTGGCTCAGATAAACCTGCCATCATCCAACATCCTGACCTTGTTAGCATGTCACCGAATGCAATCAAATGCTCACAGCAATGCTCCGAAATGTGTTAGGAGTTCTTCCCTGTAGAGTTACTCCAACAAATGCAGGATCATCTCTTGTTTAATACCCTTTGAGGTTCAGCTTCTCAGGGACAGTTTGGGAACATATGTGAGAATTAAATTGGCTTGTTGACGGCAGGTAGAGAACGTGGCGTGTTCAGGCACAAAAATGAGGAGTCCTGTTTATCAGAGTAGACAGGGCTAATGATGCTTTCAGACAGTCCTCTGAGATGGTCCAATGACATTGTTCATTGCTAAAAATAATTTGTTGTAGATTGTTTACTGGTAAGGCCTGCTGATTCATCTGAAGGCCAAACATTAGAATAATTCGTAATAGAGAAATTGAAGGGTCATTTTTCATCAGCTTGACCAGATGTGCTCACACTATATTGGAATACACAGATGTGTGGCTGCAAAGCAACATTTCGTCCCTCAGATGTTATGTCGTGACTATACCATACATGTATCAGCCACAACATTATGACCACCTCCTTGTTACACATTTTAGTAAACGCCACTGACCACACAGGAGAACTTTGTAGTTCTATAAAGACAGACTGTAATGACCCTGATCTTCAACGGTCAGGACCCCACAGGACCACCACAGAGCAGCTATGATGTGGGTGTTGGCTCATTCACAGCACTGCAGTGACAATCACATGGTGGTGGTGTGTTAGTGTGTGTTGCGCTGGTACGAGTGGATCAGACACAGCAGTGCTGCTGGAGTGATTAAACACTGTGTCCACTCACTGTCCACTCATAGATAATCATATGTAGTTGCTTCACCCTGTAGATGTATTATCAGTCCAGCGGTGTCACTGAAGGGTTTGAGCACTCCAGCAGCACCCCAGAGCACCCACACACACACACACACACACAATGAAATCCAATGACTGCCACTTGTATTAGGAGACTCAGATCAAATCAGGGGTCAAAAATAAATGTTTATTTCTATAAGACCCCTAATGTATATAATATGACAGCTTTTCTCATCCCTGGCCCTGGAGGCACCCCTGCCCTGCCCGTTTTAGCTTTAACACTCCCCCTGCAGCTCTGAAGCTCTGCAGCTCTGAAGGGCTTGTTAATGATTAACTGAATCAGGTGTGATGGAAGCAGGGAAAGCTATAAAATATGAAGGGCAGGGGTGCCTCCAGTACCAGGGCTGAGAAACACTGGTGTAAGATGCACTGTTTCTTGGCATTGCTTGCACTTGTGTTTGTTTAGGTAACCTGGACTCATCATAGCTCCTGGTTTGTTGCTGTTGGCTATGAGATTTTAAGTCCTGCATTTTCTTCCATATATTTCTGACCATGGATCTACATTAACGCTGGTTTCAGGGGACATGTTTGAATTTATTGTCTCTCAATAAAAGCTTTGAGAGGAAGCATAAATAATAATGCAATACCCCACTGTGGGTTGGATGGTACTGTGTTTTTTACTTTGAAACAGGGTGCCGTTTTCTCCAAAACCACCGTCATTTCTGCTGAATCACTGTAAATTATAGTCTCCACTGACTTATTGCTTTTAAGAAATGTTGACATGATACCGTACTGAGCAAACACAAGTTCACAATAAGAAAATGACTCTTATTGGGTGATTCTTTAACTCCAGGCCATATTGGCTGTCATCTTTTCACAGGACTGTATAGAGTACCTGTGCAATACAACTGACGGACAACCAAGAATGATATATCAAGTGTATATTTTATAATCCTTTCAAACTAGGCTCAGCCAATCAGCTTTTAGAACCAGAACTTTTGGATACCACTGCATGACTTTGCATATACACCTCCTACTGGCTGCACCTCCTCCTGTGAAGTCTATTTGCTGCCCACAGTACTTTCCTTTCCCCACTTTTGTACTTGCCTGACCAAGAGCTGCTCTAGTGCAATATGCTGTTCTGCATGCATTATGGATTCAGAGGTTGTTTTTGTCCCCTTCTGCTTAAAAGCCAAATATGTGACGAGACCGCTCGACTCTGGCACTTACACCCTGGAAGAAAATCCTCAGCAGATTTTTAAGAACGGACCAGAGCGCAGTGGTTTAATGCTTGAAGTTAGCTCCACTTGCTCTGAAGTGCTAGGCAGGTCTAAACCAATCACCTATCAAGTGAAGTGAATAACATTGATTATCTGATTTTAGTGCCACCTGTCAAGAGGTAGGCTGTGAGTGAACGGGCAGTTCCGGAAAGAGCCACTTTGACAAGAACCAAGCTGTGATGGCTAGATGACTAGGCCAAAACATCTCCAAAACAGGCAGTTGATGATTGTTTGAAGTGAAAAATACCTTCTAAAATGTCCAAGGAAGGACAGCAGGTGCACTGGTTAAGGCCTCCTTCTTGAGCTCACTGAATGATCAAAGCTGTTTCTCTGCAGAAAGATCATGCTGGTCCACCAGTATGACCTGCTTTACCCCTACTAGCTTCAGCAATCCAGCCAAAAACTCTGTAAGCACATCCTCACATCCTTTTCTCTTTGCCTTCTCCTACCAGGCTCCTGCTGCGTCGCCATGACGACCGAGGAGTGTCCCATGCCGCTGGGTGTGAACCAGGCAGGTTCTGGGCTGTGCGAGGACTACGGCCCTGCCCAGGGGGACGACATCATCGAGGAGGTAGGGCCCGATGACGCGGCCAGTGACCTCAGCACACTGGTGGTTCCGTTTCCGGAGCTGGCGCCTGTGGTCTTTTTCTGCCTCAAGCAGACCACCTGTCCTCGCAACTGGTGCATCCGCATGGTCTCCAGTCCATATCCTTTTGAACCATCAAAGCTGCAGTGCTGTAAGTCACGAGATTCCATATTGACCCACCTGGGGTCACTTTTTCCAGAGGTTCGTGGTTGAATGATGTCAGACGAATCCCAAAAGGTCTACCACACAGTGTCACATGCTCCATCACATGCTATACACACACATCCATAATGTGCATATATAGACATATAAAATATGATGGGTTAAGTGTAGAAATGCTTATGCGCAACAACTGGTCTTGAGTGTGACGACTTGCGGAAAGAAGCTTCTCTGCAGTCTGATTGGTTTAACCTTCATGTCATGTGTTGTTTACTTTACAGTAATGTGCTGTTCTCCCTGGTGACATAGTGATATTAGCTGCTTGTGTTCAAAATCACGACTCAAAACAGCTCTGAAGGCAGCACTACCTTTGAGGCAGAACAAAGGCAGTTTAGGGACTTGAACCGGAGAGTGGTCACATGCGTGCTTTGCGTATTAAGTGATAGCATCTGTACAGATCTGTGTCTCACCACACCTCTCACTTCAGCACTTTTGCATTTTATTGTAGAACAAAGAATGACCATTTGACCTTTGACTTACACTCTCTGCACTATAGGCAACAAGTAAAGAGTCAGTTCTTGAAGTTGATGTGTTGGACGTAGTAAAGGAGGCAAGCATAAAAGAGCCTGTGTAGTTCTAGGTGACTGGGTCAGAACATCTCCAAAACATCATGCAGGATTTGTGGGGTGTCCCTGGTATGCAGTGGTCAATACCTACCAAAAGTGAAATGTTGACATGGTAATGAGGCCCAAGACTCGGTGATGCTCATGAAGTCTCCATCTCACAACTTAATTGGACTTAAACGTAACATCTTGGTACCAGATACGGAAGGACGCCATGAGAGGTTTTGTTTGCGTCCGTGCCTTCAAATGCGTTCATGACAAGTGGGAACTCTAAACTTTCCATGCAGACCGTTTACATGCAGACTAAGACTAGGTTGCTATGGACTGTAGACCAGTTTTGATGGTAGAGGATTGAGGGATAGTTGAGGTTCTACCATTTTTGCCTTTATCAGATTATCTATTTTAGTACCATTAACAATACAACACCTTATTGAGTATGAAAAAGTGCACAACACAGAGGCTCCATCCCAAAATACACACTGTTCCCTATGTAGTGCACTTTGCAAGTCGGGGTTCTGAATCAAAATAGAGAACTGCTGAGTAAGTTTGCAATAAAGCAATATCTGCATTTATTCATATGTGGAAATTTGAAATTCCAGAGCTATCTACATGTAGACATTGTAGTTTAATTCCTTATGTTCACTATATAGGGAGTAGGGAGTTCTTTCACACTCAGCTAGAAGCATGCATGCGTGGTGGCATAAGCATTTTTTTATGTCCATTATAACCATTCCCAAAAATGTGCACCGTGGAGAGCATTTTAGAAAAGCTTTCAGCAACTAAAAACAATGTTTTCCGTGCGGATAGGAGGTGAAAATGCTGACAAAACCTCTGTTTTTAAAAATAAAAGCTGAACTTTTTTTCCCACTTATCCTAAATAAGCCTAATCAGCCTGTCTGGTGTCAGACTTTGCTACTTTAATTTGGCACTGAAACTATGACGTGAATGTAGCTGAACAACACTAGAACTAAATACTAGAAGAAATATTTTCCATAAATGAATGTCCATACTTTTCTCAAACCAAATGCAGATCCTTATTAAAGTTACTCAGGCTTGTAAATGTGTTTTAGGACACAGCATGATGGTTTTCATGATGTTGGGATAAATTTGGGTAACTATTGACTACTGGTGTTCATAGCAGAGTAAGCCTCTTAGTCTCAGTGCTGAACCTGACTTTAGACTAACTTTAGACACCAGTCGTGTCGTGGCCACAACTGGAATTAATGGAGAAATTATGATCGCAGTGTTGGTCACTCAGGTTGTTTATTGTCATATTGCTTTATTTTGCTGTGTTGAAAACATCTTTACCGAGTGTGGTTTAAAATGCAGACCCTCTGGTCAGCTTTAGGTACTAGCCTTCATTTCCTGGAGTCTGGTTGACCGTAGGCCTCCAATCAGTGCCATTCACAGTAACACTACAGTTACCTGAAATGCTGTGACAGGAGTGAGCTCAGCGAGCCCTCACTGCTTACTGTACCTGCAGCAGCCAATCACAGAGCAGGAGTAGGAAAAGTGCACAGATGCACTTTTTATAAAGACTTTACCACACACACACACACACTCACACACACACACACCTGCACATACTCAGAAGGTACTGTCATTTTTAGGGCTTTAATGGCCCCAGTGACATGATGCTATTTCTGTGTGTGTGTGCGTGTGTGTGTGTGTGTGTGTGTGTGTGTGTGTGATAGAGAAAGACAGGAAAAACAGACTGAATTAGGTAACAAGAGAGGAGTAAAAAGGAAAGGGAAAGAGAGAGAGAGAGAAAGAGAGAGAGAGAGACAGAGTGTATGAGTGCGTATGTGAGACAGAGAGAGAGACAGAGAGAGAGACAGAGAGAGAGACAAAAAGAGAGACAGAGAGAGAGATAAGGAGAGTGTTTGAAAGAAAGAAAGAAAGAAAGAAAGAAAGAAAGAAAGAAAGAAAGAAAGAAAGAAAGAAAGAATAAATAGAGGTGGATAAAAGAGATGGAGATACAGCAGAAGAGAGAGAAAAGGAGAGGAAGAATGTGAAAAAGAGAGAAGAGGGGAGAAAGTGAAACAGACAAAAAAGAAAGACAAACAGATGGATGGAGAGGATAACAAAGAGTAAAAAGACTGAAAGACGTAGGGAGAGATGGCAGAAAATGAAAAGAAACGAGAAGGAAAGAGAAAGAATGTGAAAGACAAAGAGAGATGCAAAGAGGCAAAGAAAAAAAGGGATAAAAGAGAAAAGGAAAAGGACAGATGAAAGAATGAAAAGAGAAGAACCAGAAGACAAGACAAAGAGTCTCAACCAGAATGCTGTCAGCTCTAAACAGACAGTACCAATTAACCTCTTCACTGTCAGACATCCACAGACAGATCCGACCCGGTACTGGCTCAGTGAGCAGGTCTGACCACAGGGAGGGGCAGGTATGAGTGTGTGGTCACTGTGAGTGCAGTGAGGTCAAGAACAGAGTTCCAATTCCTCCTCCAGTGGCAGCATGCCCCTGCCTGAAGGACATTGAGTAACACTCAATGTGTGTTCTCTATCTACACCCTACTAAACCCCACCCACCCCTATAAATATGTCACATGTCCAGAAGGCCTGGTGTCATGGTGTGGACTGCAATTTTGTATTAAGCCAGATCATCTTTGGTCTTCATTACAGACACTTTAACACATCCCTTAATTTGATAGCTTTGATGGCTTAATTAGTGGTCAAGAGTGTTCCCCACTTCATTTAGCATGACTCAGTGGATTACTCCTGCATGTCATAACAAACTTCAAGACATAGTCTGTCCAACTCATTACTGTGTGATGAATTATCAGCAGGTCGTCCAGTTTGGAAAACAATTAAACTTCACTTGTTTCCTGCTGAATAAAATCCCAGTTTAAATGCCAAAGGAGCTTCCAGTGCATGTTTACTGCTCTATCCATGTGAACATTGAGAGGGGGCGGGGCTGATGACCTCATTGACTCAGATATTCATATAAATGAAAATGAGGAGGGGCTGTTTGCTCTTTTTCTTTGCTCAGACACTGCATTTTTATCAAAGCGCGGTCACAGTCATACAATGATATGTTCTGTTCTTTTTTACATCTCAAATGAGGAAATATTTTAGTAGCCTATGATGTACTGCAAATAACAGCATCTGGCATGTGAACCTGTCTGCTTTAAATATTTTTTTTAATGCATTGGTAAATAAAATTATATCAAACAATAACAGTCCTAGGGTTATAAAGATTAAAGAAACCAAGAATTCAATAGAAAGAAGTGGCCAAATAACATTAAACTATATTTATTGCCCTTTTTATAAGCACCTCAAACACATTCTCACAGCCCACCTGTCAAACACTGAAGACCTCCTTGAAGCTCCTGTGATGCTGGAGAACATGAAACGGACATTTCCAGAACCTTTTCGCATATTCACACATTTAGGAGTGTGAACGGAACAAATTATAGGTCTCATTAAAAAATTGCGAACAGCTAAAATAATGATCAGTTTTGGTGAGAAAATCGGGCTTGGGCCACTTCACCTGCTGTGTCAACAGAGCCAAAGAGTTGGAGAACGGAAGAGAAGGAGAAATAAACGGAGAGCTTGAGAGTCAGAGAATGTGAAAAAGACAGTATGATGATAAACAGAGAGAGAGAGAGAGAGAGACAGAGAGAGAGAGAGAGAGAGAGAGAGAGAGAGAGAGAGAAAGAGAGAGAGAGAGGCTAGGAGAGCAAGTTCCTATGATAATAAGGGCTTAATTAGAGGTTAAGAGTGTTCAAGGATACTTTATTATCATTCGCATCACATGTGGTACCTGAGGTGGAACGAAATGGCCTACTCCAGGTCCCAGCTTCCACCCAAATAAATACAAATATAAATAAACAGTATATAAAGACATAGGAAAGGATATACAATAACAATAAATCATATTAATTTATTTATAATTAATATTATTTTCATATTTATATGAAAACACATTACAATAATAAACTCTGCTCCCCACTGAGTTTAATTTTGCCTGACTCTTTCAGGAGCCAGGACCATCGACTTGGCGGATTACTCCTGCAGAGAACGGATTGTTCTCTGAGAACCGGTGACCATAAGTTCACTTATTCATTTCAGAAGACTTACACGTCAGAAACGTTCAAACCGCAGAGAACCCTTTATTAAAGCTGCAAATAAATCACTACTTAATATTAAACACAAAGAAAGGGCCCTTATCTGTGCTCCTGTTCAGAATATGCATGTGAAGCCTGCATAAATGGCAAGATGTGACAGATATAAGCCCTGCTTGGATAATGTAACATTTAGCCATTCGACATTAGTGCCACTCAAAATGCTACAGGTTAATAGGAGTGACTAGGTTAGCAGAAGTTAATAGATGGAGGGCTTGGGTTGTGTTTTGGCATCGAGCTGTGCAGATAAAGGCTTCAGATCAGTGTCTTCTAATGTACCCTGTGGGTTTGAGGCTTCAATGGAGATGCTAGTTTATGTTTTAGGCCATATTTGATGTTTTCTTTGCAACTTCCAGTACTGCTAAAACAAGATTGGTTTAAATATATATCATCTGGAAAATGGTATCAGAATCATTTGGATTTCTTTATTCTTACTTAAGTTACATTAAAGCTGTCAGATAGTGCTTTTATTCAGGTTTTTAAAGTTGTTTTTAGTGTGTAATTTGGTATTGCCTGACCAGCTCAATCTGGTCAATCCAGTTAAGATAAAGGACCAGCAACTCTTGAGCAGCATAGAATATATTTTGGTACATGTACAAGCATGATAAACCTGACCATGAAAACAAACAAACAAACAAACAAACAAACAAGCAAACAAAAAAGTATCACCAAACTTGACCATACTGGTTGACCAGCATGACAAACATGACCAGCAAGGCAAAGCTTGTTGACAACCATGACCATATTTTACTTTATTATTATACATGTTTTTTACCTTTATGGAGACAAAAAAACATCTGGAAATACAATCATTTTGATGAGTTATTTGTAATGATTAGATTAGTGTCACGTATCTGTCTCGTCCCTCTGCTCTGTCTTTGTTTTGTTTTCAGTCCCATGTGCTTTAGAGCACATGTTATGTCTCCTCCCATTCCCAGCTGTGTTCCATTTGTAGCCCTGCCCCATCGTTATCATGTCCCAGCCATGTCTTTTGTGACTGTGTGTATATTAGTCCCTGGTCTCTGTTGGTCCTTGTCGGTCTTTGTGATATTGTAACTACTTGTGTGCCTTGTCTTCATGTATACTCGTCTTAATGGTTATTGTACCCTATCTTTTAATAAATACAACCCAGCGTGTACGTCCACCTCCACCTACCTGTGTCTAGGCATTACAATTAGCAAGCATAGCAAGCAACGTGACTGTGGTTCAAATAAAATTAAATTAAATTAAAAATGAAAATAAAAACACCCTGAATGTCCTTTATGATTGTTGTTATTTATGTATGTATCAGTAGTATTCTGTCTCAGGACTTTTATTCTGAAACTTGAACACTGTGTGAGCAAAACAAACAGCCCCTCCTTTCTCATTTTTCTAGAAACCAATATGTGGGTTGAAACATCGGCGATGTCATTAGCACCACCCCCTCATGCTGATCAATCAGAACATGCTCTGGAAGCTCCTTTAGCAATTAAAATGGGATTTAACCCTATTTTGCCAGCTTTAGAACTCACTGATAATGCAATGTTCATATACCTGTCACAGTTATAGAAACCTAGAAAATAACAGGTATCTGCCCACACAATGTGGCTCTTGAGTTCTGTGGACACACAGGAAAAGCTGTGACCACAAGACATGGTTAGAATTGCAACCTCCATTCCCATAAATGGAGTCTGGAGATGATGAGCTGCTCTCCAGTATCGACATCATATTTCCCTGAAGTCACTGTCAGGTTTTATTGTTTACCAGCTTTGAGTACAACTTTGGCTGGTGGGTAGTGTTTATGTACATTTGGTGGTGTAAATATAACAAGGCTGTTACATTACAGACGTGGAATTTTACTTGTTTACAGCTCAATTTTCTTTTTTTGTTCAGTGAAAAGACAACAGTGTTTGAGGTTCACAGTTTGTTGCATCCACATGCTGTCTTTAATAATGATTCCCATTCTTTCCATCAAGAAATGGTAACAGGATTTGGTGTATGACGTGTGTGGCTGTAGTAGTCCGCTCTAATCTGTCCTAATTCTGATTGGCTGGAGAACAAATGAGGAGAGTGTGAGTAGTCAAAAAAACATATTTTCCAACCTTAAAACTCGAGAATAAGCCAGCCAGTTTGCAGCATTTTCCACATAGTTACTCTTAATAAACTTTGGCATGCAATAAAAGTCACAGGGTTTATAAGGTTAAAGAGATTTTTACAGCCAGGGAGTCTTGTTGCAGTCTGAAGTCATGCATTCCCTTCGATTTCATGGTTTGAAAAATCCATAAACAGTGGTGCAGTGTAATTGTAGATTGGATGTAGGGGAAGGCAGTCAGTCACCTTCAACGGACCGATTTCTATGCCTTGCATATATCAGCCCAATAGCCTTTGAATATCAAATATGACAACGCCCATCATCTCAGCGCCCTAATGGAATTATCGTATTCCGAACCTTTCGCTCAATACTTTGAGGAGATTAGAATCTGTCAGCGCACTCAGGATCACTTAGAGCTCTGAGATGAAGCCGTAACCCCCTTCTCTTTCTCGGTTCTATTCTGAAGATAACATCATAGCAGTTATGTCATGTTTTTAGAAGGCAGTCTTGGGTTCAGTGGTAACACACTTTTGGACCATATTTAATTAGATGTTTGTTCAAGATTCACCCTGAAGCTCAACATTTTACACCATCAAAGTGATTTCTATCACTAGGTTTAAGTCATGAAATTCAAACCTATTTTTTTTTAAATCCCCCTCTTGATGGATGTAATAACACCAAATAGTACAGCTTCTACACAGTGGGTTCCTTTTGCAACAAGAACAAATAATGAGTGAAGCCCATATTCTCATATTTGAGTGAAAGGATACGTTTATCGGAGAAAATTCTACATCCAAAGGAGGCTCTGGTACCAAGTTGTGTTGCCTCTAGCCTGGATAGAAGATACGGTTGGGCATGGAGCATCTGTTCTAGCTGGGCCTGGTGACCAGGCATGCCAAGGACGTGTTGCAATCTGGCAGAACCATTCCAAGGAAACCCTTGCTGTGTGTGGGTGAGCATTATCCTGCTGAAAGATGCCATCTGGAAGCCCTGACATGAGGGGCAACACATATCATTAAGTTTTTAGTGTCCATTGTATCATTACTAGGGGTGACCAACAGACCATTGTTGGATCCCACAATAAAGATTAGGTGGTTCATGTCCTGTTTGCTGTGCGGGCCCTAACCTAACCAGAGCTCCCAATGCCTCCTAAAAGCTGGATGGAATGGCCTAGATTGTGAGCCAGTTTATCAAAACAACAATCCTGCTTCTACCTTTTCAAAGTCCGTCAATGGGGCATAATGTGCAGAGGTGGTTAGTAGCCCATGCTCTCTCACCAAGAGGTACACAACTCAAAAGTAGCCTCAGACAGGTGATGATCAAACACAGTTCCTCTGATGCTCTACTGCTTAAGTGTATTTTTTTTACAGTGAAACTAGTTTTATTCCATTTGAACTCCCCGGGTTTGAATAATGTAGTTTTGTTTTGTTTTCTCCACAAATGAACGCACACACAACTGCCAGTGCCAGCTGAGCACCACATTTGTGCTTCCTGGTGAAGATGCACTCGCAGAACGCTGCACAACCCACTGAAAATGGCAGAGCGTTCTGTTCCGTCGGCCGTGCTTTTCTGTGGAAGTTATGCAAGCTATGTTCGCGAGTGCTGCCTGAGTCAGCAACGGTGCACATTAGAGTGGCTGCATTCAGTAATTGCACGTGTGTCTGGATACTTTTGGACATATAGTGCAGTGCACGCACCACTGCATGGTAATGTAATTAGCTTGTCGTCTCCCTGTCTGTGACAGACGTCCCTCCTCCCTCCTTATGGCTCTCCTTTTACACACACCACCATTACTGAGATTGTTAGTCCAAATCACCCAGGATCAAAGTTCTTCATTATCTATTGAAGCATATGACAACACATCTGAACAAGAGCTGGCCATGTAACCCCTGAGTAGTGAGGATCAAACACACTCACTCTATTTGCTCGCAGCCTTGAGTACCTAAACATTATTAGACAGAGTGTGATCAGTGGGAATGGAGTGTGTTCTGGTTGATTATTTAGCCTGTGCAGCTTCCAGTGGGGTACTGGTCTGCAGGCCCAGTATTAAGGATGTGTGTAAATGGGTTTAGCTTGTACTTAGAAGACCCAGGCCTGCTTGAAAGTTGTGTGAAATGGCTTAAAGTTTTTTTGGAGTGTTTGGGTGTTTGAGTTGGCCCCTGCTTTTATTGGCTGGTTTACGTCACCAGAGTGGCTCACAGGAGCCACATTGTCCAATTTAGAAGTGTTGTGGTGGTCCCCGTGGCAATGCACGTGTCACACAGCTCCTGGGGTTGTGGGTTCACTCCCTACTTGGATTGCTGTCTCTGAGGAGTTTCATGTCTGTACAGGTTTCCTCCAAGTTCTCCATTTTCATCCCGCCTCCTTGAAACGCATATGGTAGTTGAATTGCCACACTAAATGCCCCTAGGTGCGAGTGTGACTGCGATGGGCTGGTGCCCTGGCCACTCCTGCCTTGTGCCCGATGACTCCAAGTGGGCTCAGGATCAACCTTCACCCTGTCCTCTTTCACATCGAAAGCTCCTAACATTAGGAGGATGAAGACAAACACATGCCTCCTCTGATACGTGTAAAGCCAGCCACCACCTCTTTTCAAACTGCCATCGTTGCTCTCGCAGACACTGATGGCAAGAAGCATGACTTTGATCATGACATTGATTCCAGAGGACCCCCATTGTCTGGAGATTTTGGAAATCTCAGTGTTTGTATCCAAAGTTATTAAGATATAATAGAATTCTGCCAGTTGGGTTTTGTTTTGAAACACACAAGAAGTCCATTTGGTTATACGGTACAAGACAGGCACATTATTTGTAAGGTTTCCCTTTAAGGGTTGTAGAATGTAGGTGTGTCGTTTTGACTTTTGGTACTTTAGATAAATGTGGAGATCAGTTCTGTGGTTTTTTAATTGGTACGTTTCCCAGCTATGTTTTTGTCCGAGCAGATTTTCTTTTAAAAAGGCAGCAGTGTTTGAGGGTCATGGTTTGTCACTTCCATGTTCCAACCTCTCATTATTCAACTACTGTATAGCAAGGAAAATAAAGTGTTCCATTCTAGGGTCTCTTACAAATACAGTTATTTCTGTCATTGCATTCTTGGTCTGCTGAGCTCCATGAACACGTGCCCAAGCCATCCTGAACTTCAGCCCAAGACCTCTGAGTTTGCCTCAGCATTACATCTTCTCAAGTGTGGTCCAGATCGCAAAGCGTGAAAGGGCCAAACCGAAGCCCTCTTTAATTTGCTTAGCCAGTTCAACCACTGGTCTCACCTGAATCAAGGTTTCAGTCAATGGATTGTTCTGAATTTGAAGCTATGTAAAAAAGATGACGACGTCCATAATAGTAGCCCTTACTCTCTTTGGTTGGGAAGGTGCCCCCTCACCCCACTCCCACCAGTTAGTGTAACTGATGCCAGCCAGTGCAAGTATCTGACAGCTGACAGAATGACAGTATTGCCATTTAAAACTGGACTCCACGCAATGATCTCCACCATTCCAGACAAAATTGGGGTGAATATTGGGTGAATTCCTTCTCAGCAGTCTGATGTTGTACCAGTCTTGTATTGTATTGTATTGTAGGCCTCTGCTGTGGTCATATACTAGCAGCACTGACTGTCACTGAAATTGAATCGATTGGCTGCCTCGGTGCTTTCGTTACCAGGGGTCTGCACTCACAGTTGGAGGAACTGTGTATGGTGACTCACTCCACAGCTGTCTGATGGGGATCAGATGCTTTTTGGGCCATTGACTGCACAGCTACATACCCTTCTTAAGTTTAACTGACTGGCTGCTCTTCTGTGAACCTTCCTGCCTCCTCTGTGCTGATGCTAAATAGGCTTAATACAGCTGCTTCTCTCACTGACAAGTAGGAGGAAAAGGAATAGAACTGTTTAGGAAAAAAAAAAAAAAATCTAATTTGCAGATGTCTCGCTTTCTCCCCCTTAGCCTAAATGTAGGCAGTCAGCCAAGACATGAAATTTGCTTCTTTAGTTTAGCGCCGAGGCTGTGAGTTATTAGGATGTCCTCGCTGGGCCATATGTGATCAGGGGTTGCTTGGAACACAGACAGATTCCGAGCTGGAGCTACATGATCTTGCCATTGCACGTTCTCACGTACATTTGTCTTTTACTGCCTTTGGTGTTTAGATGAGTTGTGTTCTATCGGAAGTATCTTTGATGCTGAAGATCACACCTTACAGCAAGGTTCATCCGCCACCACGCTTAACACTTTCATTTTTGCAAAACGGTAGACAGGGTAGAGAGTTGCACGTCATGTTCTCAGGATCAGAGTAGACTACAGCCCTGATACACATATCATAACATGTAAACATGTAAACGAGTTTAAATGCCAAAGCAGTCTTCCAGTACACATTTACTGCTCTTTCTACATGTCATCAGATACACATCAGACTTATCAGTGAGAGGGGGCGGGGATGATGACTTCACTGACCCAGATATTGGTTTAGAGGGGAATGAAAAGGGAGGGGTTATTCACTCTCTTTTTTGCTGACACAGTTTTCAAATAAATGTCCTGAGAAGGAATAATACTGATACATGCAAAAACAATGAAGGACACCACTGTGAAAATTGTAAATTGTAAATATCTTGGTAAAAAAAAAAAAATCCTTACAAATAATGCATTACTTTTCATGTATTTTCTGCTCAAAGACATTCTGGAATATCCATTTCCAACAGGATTTCTGAGACATAAAGTTTAGGCTCAAGTAAATATTTGACCCTTTTTAATATCTACACCTCAAATGAAGACACATTTGAGTAGTGTAGGATCTCCTGAAAATACCACTATATATACAGTACACAGTACTAAAGTTGGAACAGTGGTGTAACAGAAGGTCACTTGAGGCCAAAGTGTCAACAAAGTGCTTCAGAAATCACTTGAAGTATAAGAAAGTGAGCAAAACAAACGATGTGGAAATACTAAAAAAATGTAAATAAAAATGATTCATTTGGTCAACAAAAGCCACCTTCTGTAGCCGAGGATCGGACCGCCATGGTCCCCGCCTTCGGCCACCACCCATCTCACATTGCACCCGATCTCTTTGGCCCCTCCTACAGGTGGTGAGCCCATGGGAAGAGAAACCCTCGTTTCCTCTTTGGGCTGTCCCTGGCTGGGCTCCATGGGAAAAAGTCCGACCAACAGGCGCTCGCCAGCATGCCCCAGCTCCAGGCCTGGCTCCAGAGTGGGGCCCCAGTGACCTGCGTCCGGGCGAGGGAACACTGTGTCCAAATTAGAGATAGGGTGAGAAGCTCAGTCATCCAAGAGGGACTCAGGGTAGAGCCAGTTGGGGAGAAGACCCAGGGAAAGACCCAGGACATGCTGGAAAGGCTATGTTTCTCGGCTGGCCTGGGAACGCCTTGGGGTTCCCCTGGAAGGGCTGGACCAAGTGGCTGGGGAGAGGGAAGTCTGGGTCTCCCTGTTTAGACTGCTGACCCCACGAACCGACCCCGGATAAAGCGGCAGAAAATGGATGGATGGATGGATGGATGGATGGATGGATGGATGGATGGATGGATGGTCAACAAAAGTACGTCAAACTATGACAGCATCCCACAAAATTAGTTTTGGGCCTTGTCACTTGACAGCTATATTAATCTCAAAGCTCCAGTACAAGATTAGAACGTACCATACTAGGAAGACCTATGAAGGCTCAATTAGGTTAACTGTACAGCAAGACAACGTTGATGCAGAAGTGGAAAAGTAGGCATGCAATCACTCACTGAAGCTCAGGGCATCATGTGCAGGAAACAACTAATATTTAGCTGTTTTTTTCTATTTCCACAACCTTTCTGTAGCTCACTTTCCTCCTCCTGAAGTGATTTCTGGAGCACTTTGTCGACACTTTGGACTCAAGTGGCCTTCTGTTATTCCACAGGTCTCCAAGGTGTTTAAGGACTCGGAGTGAAGTAGCTTTCAAACAGCTCTCTATTCCAACAAATAGCCTCAGCATTAAGAAGTTCTACCATTGATAGTCATCTTTCTGTTTCTCAGAAACCAACAGGTACATATGTATTTATATAGACGTATACACACACACACTCACACACACACACACACACACACACACACACACAAACACACACAAACAAACACAGTGTGTGGTGTAGGAGATTAGTCTGCTCGTCAATCTGTGGCTCTTTTACAGGCTTTTCAGGCCGTGGTCCCTGGGAATTCTGCTGAACAGCAGTTACAACAGATTGCTTTTCTGACAAACATTGCCCCAAAATGTTGGCACACTTTTTGAGAACCCTCATGTTTTTTTCTCTCTCTCTCTCACTATGTCACTCACTTTCGATTTCTCCTTCTTGGCTATCCCTGGTCTGACTGAAAGGTGCAAATGCAATGTGTTGTTTACCAGCCTTCTTTTTAAGCAATGGAATGTAATTAAGACCCGTCCATCCATCTTCTAATCCGCTCCCTCCTTGTCAAGGTCGAAGTGAGTCCTGAGCCTACCCAGAGTCATTGGGCACAAGGCAGGAATACCCCCTGGACAGGGCACCAGTCCATCACAGAGTAACACACACAACCAGTCACTCACATTTAGAGGGCAATTAAGGATGTCCAATTCAGTCCGCAGGTAGTTTGTGTGTCACACAGCTCCATTGGCTTGAGGTTGTATGTTTGATCACCGCTCGTGTCATTGTCTGCGTTCTTCACACATCCAGGTGGGTACTCTGGTTTCCTCCTGCCTCTGAAAAATGCATATGGTAGGTGACCATTTGGGACCATGCTAAATTGCCTCCTAGGTGTGTGTCTGCCGTACTCTGCGATGACTGGCACCCTGTCCAAGGGGTATTGCTGCCCTGTGCCCCCTGTTGAGCTCTGTATTACCCTAACTCTATTCAGGAAGAAGTGGCTAAACTAATGGAAACAAGGAGAACACACCAAACTCCCACAGACAGTAACCAAAGTGGGGGTTGAACCCACAACCCTGGCATCTGTAGCTGTGCGACACAATCACCCGGTTTGCAGGGTTCCAGGTCCTTCACCTGGGCCATCAGCTGGGCACAAGGCCTCCATATTCAAACCTGAATGCCTCGTGATCCCATTGTCAGATCATCCCTAAAGATAATATGGTTCCAGACAGTAGCAGTCCAGGTTTGTCTAGCAGTCAACAGTCTCCCTTCAAGAGGTACCCTACCCAGAAATTGCCTTTGAGAGTTTTATTAGACCTAATCACGCAACTGTCAAAACAGTGGCATACAGACCAAAAGGTGCTGTGTTGTGTGGGATGATCAGCCAATACAATAGGACTCTCTGGAGCAGATAAACAAATGTGAACTGGGCTGAGACAACACACAGAGGACAATAGAATTTAGAAAAAAATCCCATTCAGATGTCTTTTACTGTGACGAAAAAATGTTAGCCCTCCATTGGAGTTGAGCTCAGTAGGTGTTTCCACATGCTGACAGAGAGAGAGGCTGGCTGGGGAGGGATGAGCACCCTACGTTCAGTAGGCTCATCTTGTTCTCTTGGGCTGAATTGGATTTTGAAATGGCTTTTTGCCTGTCGGAACTTGTATCCATTCAGAATAAGAATGGGCCTTTAAGAATGAACATTAGGTTGGAGACATGCACACAGTGTCTCAGTAAAATGGGTCTTTAAAAAGGTCAGGGCGCCTCTAGTACATCAGCTTTGCCTTGATGTAAAAGATTTTTTGGGATGGTGTTATTTGTCTTTGGTTTTTCTTGCCGGAAAAACTGAGAGTGCGAGTATATTCACAGTCCGACAGACCTGAACAGTGATGATATTTTATTGCTCAATGAAACGATTTCACATTCATCCATTAACTGACTGAAAAGAAAATATTAACCTACCATTTTCCAGGCTTTATAACTCAGGATCACAGTAACCTACAGACGTATCATGACAAACTACACACCACAAAGGACTTCTGACAGTAATTTAAAGCTAAAGCTTCAAATCGACAGCACTTTTCTGTTTTTAACAGACAAAATGTGGTAATTTTGTGGCAGCAGAGGCACCGGAGCAGTTTACTGTCAAGCTCTGCCGCTGTCAAGCAATATGTCACTTTATAAGTAATGAATACAAAATGTGTGATTACTTTAAACATTATGAAAACAATTTTTTAAGAAGCACTAGTCAGTGTTTTACACAGCAGAGAACCCACCTATTTTCAGACCATGAGACTTGCAGGATTTTCAGAGGTGGACAGTTAGAATACTTGCTTATATAGTTAATAGAGGTGTTTGTCTACACACATACTTTGATGTGCATAGACTGAATCTGTTGCTTAAAAGGATAAACCAACACAAAGTCCAGATAGCCATCAATGGGAGATAAGTAGTGGATTTTGAAGCTGATAAAAGAGAGAAAATAAGTCAGATCCATTGTTACTGGACAGAGCCAAGAACTACAATTTGGAGAGTCTTGTATTAATAGCCAGACATAGAAAAAGCTGGCAAAGGAAAACAACAGCAGGTTATAATAAAGACATGAAATCTGTGAGAAACAAAACAAAACAAAGTGACAGACTGTGAGGGCAGAAATACACAGGCCAGAACACAAAGTGTAAACGCTGTGTCCAAAATTAAGCTCTGATGGAAAAGCAAAGTCATGGAGAAGATCCAAAATGCGCAGGGATATAAAGCATGGTGGAGGTAGTGTCATTTCTTTGACTTGCGTGGGCTTATTAATGAGGATGTAGCTCATGATCGCTTACTTGTAGAAGCCAGTTTACAGAGATGCATCCAATCTGGTGAGGAGAAACAACATCACGCAGCAAGGCAGCTACACAAAACCTGTCGACAAATAATTACAACAGAGGAAAACTTCACGGTTGTAGACTGGCCTTTCACTCATATGGCATGAAAGAGGGGAATATTTTATTATAGATAAATAGATAGATATAGATAGATAGCCCTGATGCATAAAATGTCCCCATGCACATCATAACCCCAAAAGCTGCACTTTGCTGTTTTCTAGGCTTCATATTTCAGGTTCAGAGTAACCTACATTCATGATTCACACCTCATAAAAACTACAATACCCTATCTATGCCGTCATATAAGTTATCAAGCTTGGAACACAGCTAAATTTCACTAGTTTCCATATCATTCCCATATATCAAAGCTAGCTTCCCATATTCTAACAGACTAGTGTTGGCGTCATCATGGTGTGATGAATTATCAGTGAGTAATCCAGCTTGGAGAACATCTACAGTTCACTCATTTAAATGCCAAAGGAGCTTCTAGTGCATGTTTACTGCTCTGTCCAAGCTCAACCTGCATGCAGACCCTGACTGATCAGTGAGAGGAGGCGGGGCTAATGACATCCCTGACCCAGATAATGGGTTAGAAAGGAAAAGGAGAAGGAAAGAACTGTTTGCTCTCTTTCTTTGCTCACAGTGTTCCAATTGAAGGATATTTTTTGAGACAGGATAATACTGATACATGCTGTTTTTTTTTTCTTTTTATTTTATTTTATTTGGATCACTGTCCTGTATTTTGAAGAACTTATTATTAATAAAATGTATTGCATTTCAGCTCAAAAACACTCTGGATGATCAGTTTCTCATAGGATTTCTGGGATTTTAAGTGTTTAAGTCCTTAAAAGAAAAAAACAAACAAACAACAAAACAAGAACCAAAAAAACACATGACATTTTTGAACACATACATACAAACTCTGTTCTTTTTCAAAGCTCAAATGAGACAGATTTGAGGAGCGTAGGGTCTCCTGAAAATAACATTATTTGATATGTGTGACTGTCTCCTACAAATTCCGTTTTAATGTTTTTGGCAAGTAAAAGAACATCAAATTACAAAAACATCCTACAAATTTGGCCTAGGGTTCTAAAGGTTAAAGCCATTTTCCAAGCTCTGCAGCTTGTTGGCATATTTAGGCCTTGTCCTATTTACATGAACGTGTGGAGATCTTTTCCAAGAAGACAACAAAGTGCATCTATAAGTTGCTGTGGACAGCATTATCTGCCAGATGCCCTAAATGTAAATGTATTATCTGTGTCCCAGTGGTTCACACGAAGAAGGTTATATGAATAAAGCCCACATTTTCTCTGCTCTTCATTTACTTTTTCTTTCATTGCTGATTTCTTCTGTGATGCTGAAGAGAAATAACATTGACCAAATGTCAATGCTTCTGAAACAATACAGAATCTGGTACTCTAAAGGTACTCTACTCTACATATTCACTACATTTTCAGTGACTTTCTGTGCGAATTACAGCTCATACAATAAAAGGCATGAGCTTGTTTCCATCAAATGTCATCAGTGAACTGCAGCTTTCTTACATAAGTAGGCAGCAGTTTTTGAAGAACAGTTCTTTTTCAAGTGTACAAAAACACCCGTAGAAGCCATCACTCTATTTAGCTCCTCGACAACAGTGTTTATTTCTTAAAGTGCCTTACAAAAATAACACATTGCAGGGCATGAAACCCATGACCTTTTTACTTAACGATTCATTGCAGAGGTTTCCAAGGTATTCTGGGGTCAGTGTTGCCCAAGGTAATGTGTGTACTGCGTATGCACTCATGAGTGGACTGACATCACAAAAGGCCTGTTTTTTTCATTGTCTTTGTTTTTTTTTTTTTTTTTTTTTTA
The DNA here is from genome assembly GCA_034509495.1 of Acestrorhynchus altus. Classification (NCBI taxonomy): domain Eukaryota; kingdom Metazoa; phylum Chordata; class Actinopteri; order Characiformes; family Acestrorhynchidae; genus Acestrorhynchus; species Acestrorhynchus altus. The sequence continues at coordinate 4,943,952 of CM067520.1, forward strand.
CTATTTTTAAATCTCAAGCGCATCTGGTGCTACTAGTGGTATGATAGTGATGTCAGTGACTGAGATGTTCTGGGAAATGCAGTTTGTGGAATCAATGGAGGCAGTGGCAGAACCCAGAATTGTGGTATCTGCAGCCCCGTCACTATAGGAGGGATCAAAACATGACTGGTTCCAGACATCATGGCTTAAAAACGTTCCGTTGACCACCATTTTAAACATGCATCCAAAATGCTGCCTTTAAATGCCATGTTTGACGTCAATAGACCAAGTAGAAATAAAAAATCACTCAAATGCCCACCTGAAAGTACCCAAAATGGGATTTCATGGTATCTAAACTGCATGCACCAGTAAAGGTTTGATGAAAAAAATTCTAATTTACATCATATTTTTTATTATCCAAATATTGGGTAGATGCATTGCTCTTATCCTGTTATTTAAGAAGACAGGACCACTGTATTCCACATGGTTAGACCTTGGTAGTTAATCCCCAGTTCACATGCATGCTTCATCAGCAGTGGCTGCAGACAAGGTGTTTCCAATAGACATACACTTGTACTCAAAGTTGGCACCCATTGATCTGAGGTGAATTGATGCTGGCATACTGGCATAACTTGGGCAGTACCCTTAAAAATACCAAGTTTGGTTAGTTGTTAAAACTAAATCAGCCTGTGAATATTGTCTCACTTATACACGGCCGTTTATGTAAACGGAAATAAATATATATATATAAAGTGGCTGAATAATAAAGTTATGCCATGTTTTCATTGGGCTCAGCTTTATCTTTACACATGCTGAAGCACTTTATGAATAAAATAAAATGAAAACAAGAGTTGACAAGTCCACCCAGCCTTACACTACATATGTCATCGGTGGTGTTGTCTAATATCTGTAGCACCATAGTACACCTCTCACCATTGTGTTTCTTCACTACAGTCTCCAAATATGTCACACTGATGTAGGGGCTCATGAAGACAGATATTGCATTCAGTTTCCTAACTGCAACATTTGACCTTCCCGACCTTCAAGGCGCATCATCAAATGGGAGTTTCCCTTGTGCTTAAAGTGGAAAATATCACTCTTGAGACTGCTGTGGTGCCAGTGTTGAAGGTAACTGAGTACATTTACAACAAATGTAGGAATGGTTAAGTTTTCCATTTTTATCCGACTGCCCTTTTAAGCAACACGGTTGCCAGGGTTTCCAGTTTAACCGAAATTTCCTCCTTTCTAATAGTCTCCACTTGTGCCCAGTTTTCTGAGAAAGGGATTTGAGGCTCTTTCAGGCTGTCTGTGGAGATTACCCAGAGCCTGAGAGCGAATAAGTCCCAAGACATCTATATATATTACTTTGGGGTTACTAACGCAGAGACGAAGGTCTTCAGAGAAAGCGAAGGAAATGCAGAAGGGATATAAGGACACTGGGAGAGAACGAGGGAGAGACAGAGACTGAGGGGGAAAAAAAGAAAGAACGAGAACAAGGGATTATGAGAATGTGCAGCCGAGATCCTGATCAATATGGGGCCGTGACCTTCATTTGATTTGAGCTGACCTCTAGCTATTAACCCTGATGAAGATTCTGGTCAGGTGGAAGGCATGGATTACTCAGACTTTCACTGCTACAGTATGCCTGTTGGAATGAATCACTCCAGTGATTGTGTTATGTGTCATATCTACTCCTAAATAAAGGCTCTTGTGTGGATCCACCCTAACCATTGTCCTGAGCTGCCCATTTTGTGAATGGAGATTCTCCATTGTCCAGAACTAGCACCTTTTTAGTGCTGTATAGAACCTTTATTGCTAAAAGTGTAGGTGTGGGAAACCATCCCATAATGTTCTATAATATTTATGTAAAGCATAATGTAAATTACAGGAACTGTGGGGGGCAACATGGCATATATATATATATATATACACATACACACACACACACACACACACACACACACACACATATATATATATATATATATATATATATATATATATATATATTTTTTTTTTTTTTTTTTTGTTTATTATGTTTATATGGTCCAAGCAATAATTTTGACAAACTGCAACACAGTACCAGACATGTAGGGGGTGACATATTATAGCTATATTGTAGGCAATATATTGTATGAACTTGTATGGACAAAGCCAGAAGTATAAGGGGTGGTGGGGGTGGCTGTGGGGGGGGGGGTGTGGGTGAACAAATGCTTTATTCGTTCTACAGTGACATTGGATGTATGTTTTTTTGGAACAATTATGTCCAAGTTTTACAGTCTAGATGAGGTTAGACTGAAGTATTCTGAGGTTTATCTTCATGTCTTCATCAAATGTGTGCCTTGGACTGGTTCTGAAACCAGAGAATGTTTCTACCACCACCATGCTTAGTTACTACATTGTTTTTAAATACCTCACCTTTACTCCTACTCAGATTTGCTTCGTAAAATCTTGCTGTACAAAAAGTATATCAAATATAGAAATAAGGTTGAGATCCTTAGAAATATATAAACATATACATATAATATACAAATAAAATAATATGTAATAGCAGTATAGAAATACTGAAATATCTATCTATCTATCTATCTATCTATCTATCTATCTATCTATCTATCTATCTATCTATCTATCTATCTATCTGCATAGAAATAGTCCACATTGATAAATAAATTAATAAAATAAAAAGCTTTTTCCTATGGGAGAAATTAGATTTTTGTTATGACAGCCATGAAATTCTGGATTCAAGGAATCTTGGATTCGTTGGCAGTGTCTGGAATCACAATAGCAATATTTGGACTCTTCAAGCAATGGTTTATTACCAGTACACAAGTACTGTAGCTGTAGACCTGCAGCTAAATCAACTGTTGTTTCCAGCGCGGTGTCTTTTCTTCGCCTCCACGCAGAATAAGAGGTGACGGCGTAATTCAGTTCAATTTTGTTTCAAGGCAGGAGCTGCCACACAGCTCCACTTTATCATCGTGTTTCCTTTTGGCCAATTTCCCAGACAAATGAGGTAAGGGGAGCGCAGTGCAGTCTCCAGAGAGTTCCACTCACATTTCCCTTGATGCTATCACAGCCGGCAACAGTAGCGGCAGCTGCCTCTCTCGCCAACGAGGGGGCCTCTGCTTCCATAAGACACTGATCTGTTCTCTTTGCAGTGGATTATTGGAGGCTTTGGAGCTGGTCCAGTCCAGCGGCCAGCATTAAGCAGTCTGGGGAGACTGCTTCAGTTTACACTGCTTGGGTTTTAATCTCACGATTTATTTAATTCAATTAAAGCTTCATCAGACTTTTAGGCCCCAAGACAGAGATTAGAATCAGTTAACAAGGAAAGAAACCCAAGAATTATTTTTGAAATAAGGTCTGGAACAATATGAATTAGGAGAGTGGGAGTTTGTACCCCTCCTGGCACTGGGGTCTTGGGTTCAAGGCACTATCTGGGTGAAGGTTCTGTGTTCTCCCTGTTGGTTTCCTGAAACATGGATGAAGTGAATTGGCTAGTCTAAAATGTGTGTGTGTGTGTGTGTGTGTGTGTGTGTGTGTGTGTGTGTGTGTGTGTGTGTATGTGTGTGTGTGCTCAGATGTGGATTGGTACTCCGTCCTGAGTGATGCAGTCCTCCAGATGGACAGCTGTTTCCGGTGGAGAGTATGTTATATGTGATTGGCTGCCGCTTCACATTCTGTCTCTCTCACTCTCTCTCACTCTCATTGTGACTGTGACTCATCTAGTACACACCTGACATCAGAGCTCATCATACCTTCATCTGACGCATGCACACACACTCCAACACCTGCTCACATATTACTAAAATGACCCCTGGGCTACAATTACAAGCACCTCACGTATGGCTGTGTGTGTGTGTGTGTGTGTGTGTGTGTGTGTGTGTGTGTGTGTGTGTGTGTGTGTGTGTGTATGTGTGGATGACTCAATAAGGTCATGCACAGAATGCCATGGTGAAGGAGTTTAGAGACCCCCCATGCTGTGAGTGAAAGAACAGCAATCACATCATCTCTACTGATTTCAACACAAACACAAGAGCTGGTGTGAATGGCTCAGTGTGTGAAAGTGAACACCCAGAGGGCATGTCAGGGGTGTGTGTTTGTGCAATTAACGGTGTTTGTCCGCATACAGGCGTACATTGGTCACACCTACATACAGACACACCGCAGTGCTGTCCTGGCTCCTACATGCTTTCTCTGAGACACGGGGACATGAAGCTAGCGTTTTAAAACAGTGCCCATGTCGGAGACTAAACACGTAAAACTGAAGAAATAAAATTATTTCTAAAATGTAATGAATGGAAATGGAAAGATACACTTCCACCCCATGCGTCACATGGTGCATGTGCTCATATGGTGTATTTGGTGTAACATGTCCTACGATGGCCAAATCATTCAACATTGGATTCATCTGTCCAAAGCACATTGCTCCACCTTTGTCTTTAGTCTTACCCTTTTTTTATTTGTTTATTTATTGATTAACTGATTGATTGATTGATTGATTGATTGACAGCAAGGGTTTCCACCTTGAACACCTTCCTTGAAAATCAAACTTGTGCAGTTTCTTCCTGATGGAAGACATCAACTGTGGCAAGAGTTACCTAAAGGTTTTGCGATGACATTTAAGTACTTTTGAGAATGTCTTTAAGCAGCATGTGTTCTGGTCTCTGGCTGAACCTTTTAGGATGGTCTGACTTGACCAAGATGGCAGTTGTTTTAAATGTTCTTGCAAATTATTTGATGCAAATATTCCAGACAGTGAATTGGCAGATTTCTTACACCTTCTTCCTGAAGGCTTCAGAGAGCTCTTTGGACGTCACCATGGTGATCCCACTCAATTCAACAATCAAGAGCAAACCAAACTAATGTCTGAGGTTTAAATAAGGCAGCCTCTTTCTCTCTTACATAAGTGCTCTCTTAACATCCTCAGCTGATATACATTTTAAGTAGTAATAAATGTGGGAGTGTCCAAACCGTGGTGTTTAGTTATATCATCTCCATCTCTCAATATAGTTCAAATGAAGACCAAATGTCCACATGTTTGAATATGATTAAAAGAGACAAGATGTCCTGTTTCACATTATCATGGTTTTGCACCACAGGGCACATTTAGTGAAGCAATCTAGAACAGTGTCAATAAGGCATAGCATTTAAGAACAGTGCAAATCAACAGAAGAGTCTAGAACACTGTGAATGGGGGTAGCATTCTAGAACAGTGTTATTTTGCTGAAGAGTCTAGAACAGTATGAATGGGACTATTTGTTTTAGAACAATGAGTGGTGGAACATTTTCTGGAAGCAGTTTGGTTGAGGAGGGCTTACAGAACATTTTGCAATGTCCTTCCTTGGTTCCACTGGCAGCAAAACAACTACAGGTCATGAAGCTACCATCACCGTGCTTAACAGCGCACACAGTGTACTTGAGGTTGAATGCCTCAGCTTCACTTCCCTAAACACATCTCTAGTCATTGTAACCATACAACCCATTGCGTCCTCTGACCACATGTTCTTATGTTCCGTCCTGTGGTCAGAAACTGACCTATGATGAATGATGCAGAGGAGGGCAGATACATTTAGCAACATAAGTTCTTCTGACTTTTACTGTCCACCTAAATAGTGGGACTATAAAGTAGGTGGAGCTCATAAATGGGCCAGTAAGTGTTCACTAAATGTCTGAGGTGTATCAGATCCTTCCCCACGAGTTACAATGGACTGTAGTGGCAGCATTAATTAATGGTGATAAATTCATCAAGAGAATATAAAAGATACACAGTCCTGGATAACAGCCAATGATGTCAACAGGTCTAGGTTAATTTAGCATCCTGGCTGATTCATTAACGGTTAAAAGCCTCATTGTTCTGTGTCTGTGTCACCAGCCTCCGAGACGAGCCCTATCAGGAGTGGCCTTTCACCAGACTAGATTGCCTCAATCTGGCTGAATGGGCAGAATGAAAGGATGAAAAGGGAGCTATATCTTCAAGCTTGTATTCTCTGAGTGTTGTGGTGTAGTCTGAAGTGGTAAACATACTTCTGGTTAGAAGACTGGTGTAGTAAAAAATGTATATGAACTGGGGAGCAACCAGTATATTTGGAATTGCTAAGAGTGTGTACAATCTGGTACATCTTACTTTCAGGAGATCCTTGGCCACTCAATTTAGTGTTAATTTGAGATGTAAATATTTACAGAATGTAAATATTTGTTTGAATAATTTACTTGGGACTACATTTTCTTGAGTTTTTTTACTTTTAAGGACTAAAAGTCACTTAAAAGTCAGATATTTTGTTGGAATTTAATCATCCAGAGTTTTCAAGCGGCTCATGCAATACTGTTGATGAATTATTTGTAATGATTATGACAATGATAAGATTAGAGGCCTTTCTCAGGACTTTTATTGTGAAATCATTTTTTCTCTGAAACCCAATATGTGGGTAAGTGACATCATCCGCCCCGCCCCTTGTTGCTGATAAGTGAGAGTCTGCATGCAGGTTGACCAGGTACATTTGGACAGTAAACATGCACTGCAAGGTTCCTTTGGCATCTAAACTGGGATTTAATTCAGAAACGAGTGAATTTTAGCTCTTTTCCAAGATGGATCACTCGCTGATAATTCACCACACAGTGACCAAGCCTAGAAAATGAAAACTGTCTGTGAAAGTGTGGCTGTCAGGTTCTAAGAGTTAATTGGATCTAGTCTAGACAGAATAGGTGGATATATAGTAAATATATTTAAAAATGCAGTAAAGCAAGATAATACACTGTTTTTGCAGCTTGTATTCTTTGTATGGAGTATATGAACAGGGGAGGGAATGATACATTTGACATGCTATAAATAACAAATATTTATAAAAGAAAAATATTTAAAAAATAAAAAACAAATCGTCCCAGAAATTTGATCAAAAACTGTGGATGCAAGTGATAGAATTGTTTCCTTGATGAAGAAAGGTTGAAACCATGAATACTTCAGTATAGAGAAGGAAAGAACAGATTGAGATCTGAAGCAATACCACATAATCTTTCAAACATGGTGGAGGTACTGTCATGGCATGAGAATAGAGAAACATCAATAGAACTGGATTGCTGGTGTATATTTATAAACTTACTGAGAAATGTAACAGGATGAATTCTGAGCTCGCTGTACTTTCTGCTCAGATTCAGTAAAATTCTGCAGAACCGATCCGACTGTGCTTCACAATACAAATTAATAATCACTCTAAACAGCTTGTTACGGTACAGAAAAGGAACGGCAGCTGAGCATGCTTTTCACTGAAGACAGAATCCCATTTGTAGTCATACAGCCTGGCTTTCTGGACGGCTTGGTTATCTGAATATTGTACTGGAATTTATGGAAGAGCAGGAGTTTATGGAAGGTTCAATACCGATCAGTCATTGTCTACTAACCTGTCAAATAATCTCGGAGATATGATGGTGATTTACGTCTGTGTGTGTGGTCCTCTGCTCACATCTATAGTGAAACTGCACAAATGCATAAACCATGACGACGGCGTGGATAAGATTCATGCAATTCGGTCTGATCAATAAAGCAATTTTAAACAAGCAGCTTAAAACACCTGATGGTAGTAAATCATGTCCCAGTTGTGTTTATACCAACATAATGGGGAATATTGAGTGCTTTCAGGTGTTTTGTAATATGTTATGCTGTCATGTATGATTACGAGTACGATCACGTTTTGTGGGTTTATGCACGGTGGCTTTCTACAGCATTAAAGAGCCCATATCATGGAAAAACAAAATTTGCTCTTTTTAGTGGAAATTAAAGGTTTTAAAATAATTAAAGATTAAAAACCATTTACTCTCCATTTTATATTGGTCAGATAATGAAACTAGCATTTGATGAACTGCTTTTTGTGCTGTTCTAAACACCAATATAGAAATTATGTTAAATGGATAGTGCAATTTTGAGAGTGTGATTGCAGCTTAGAAGTGTTGCTAAGATGTTGCTATGGTATAGGAGTCAGTTGATAAATTGTTACTAGGTGGTTGGTAAGGTGTTGGTAGGGAGTTGCGAAGGTGTTGCTATGGTATATTGTTGTAACGAGTTGGTTGTAACGATAAACAAAATAAATATTAAATATTGCGCTAAAAGAACTAAAAACAGGCTTAAATAGATGTAAACAGAGCATATGTAAAATGTACTAAAATGCATTATTCATACCAAAGTGAAAACAATACATGCCCAGTATATTATCATTCTATTTTTAAGCCCTTATTTCAGCCCTATGAGGTCTCTGACGCATACCGATTCTGGTGTAATGGTACCAAATTAAGACACCGCAGGATGTAGGACTCCTACATTTAGTGCATGTTTCCTCTCTGCAGGTTTAGTTTAGCTGTCAGTGTAACATCTGTGGGCGTGAGGAGGACAGCTGTGTGAGAGGCGAGTTCATGACTGGCCCGTCAGACCTAACGGACTGACGGCAGCTGCTGCGGAGTCAGCGGTTCTGCTGCACATCATCAGGACACGGAGAGAAGTACAGTCCGCAGTGCTCAGAAGCATATTCATATCAGTGCTCTGGGAACATAACCTTCTTTGGGAACTTTAGGAGTGTAATATGTTTCTATGTATACAGAAGAAGAAATATTTGGGACATTGATATTCTGCATTTAGGACGAGTTAACATGAGAGCTTTTATTGAACTGTGGAAATATTTTCGTGAGCAAAGGGTTTAGGTTTAATGAGCAGGATGATTGGTAATGAACTGGGATTAATCTGGAGATTAATTGGGTGTTGGTAGAGCTGGTAATGAACTACGGGATTATTTTATGGATGAATGAAGCGGTGTTTTGGTCTAAAGCAGTAAAACTGGTATAGAAGGTTAATTTAGGGGATTAATAAACATTTGTTGGGTAAGGTCGAGTTAGTTATGGTATTAAAATAAGGGATTATTTCTTAGATTGATAAAGCTGTGTTCAGAGCTGCTTACCTGGAGAGAGCAAAATCTACGGGATGATTTTTAAGATGAATAAAACAGTGGGAGGACAGTACGCATAGGAATATGAAATTCTTTGTTGGTCTTTAATAATATTTAGTAGGGTAATTGATATGGTGATATGGGATTATTTGGAGATTACCGTATTTTCTGGACTATAAACCACACCCGAATATAAGACGCACCTGCAAAGTTAAAAAAAAAAAAAAAAAACCTGGAAAATGACATATATAACAAGAAAAACCTGCACCTCATTATAAGCCGCATGGTGTAAAGCGTGGGGGAAAAAAAGTAGCGGCTTATAGTCCGGAAAATTAGGAATGTTTCAACCTAATTAAGTCTTAGAACCCAAGAGTAACTCAGGATCAGAGTAACCTACAGATATACATGTATAATATCAAACTAAACCACTTGCCCTATATAACCATGGTGGTCCCATCATGAATGAATTGTGTGATGAAATATCAGTGAGAATATTCAGCTCAGAATACTCGCTCGTTTCCAACCGAATACCAAAACAGCTTTTCAGTGCATTTGCTGCTCTGGCCACATGCTCAACTTGCATGCAGACTCTGACTGATCAGCAAGAGGGGGCGGGGCTAATGACATCACTGACTCACATATTCAATTACCAGAGGAAAATGAGAATGGAGGGGCTGTTTACTCTCTTTCTTTACTCACAGAGTGAGACAAGAAAATTCAGAATAAAAGTCCTGAGAAGGGATAACCCTGAAACATACATAAACAACAAAGATAGTGTTATGGGGCTGCTACCCAGGTGGGAAATGGAGTTTAAACCCACCAGGGTTGAGACCTTACATGTATTTAACTCCCAGTCAAAGGTGGGTGAACTCAAAAGCAGAAAGCTGGGCTGGTCTGATTTGAACCCTGGCCACTGAGATGCTAAGCCAGAGCTTAACCAGTACTCTATTGGCTGGAGAGGTGAATGGGTATCTGGGCTTATCAGCCCATCAATAAAGAAAGGCGCTTGTGTTTCACGTGGTTAAAGGGTTTAATGAGCAGAGCACTGGTGGAGGATTAACCAGTGCTCTGAAAAGAAAAGGAAGACATGGATAAACAAACAAACAAAATAAATAAATAAATAAATAAAACACTGGATTTGAACCCCATACAAGGACACTTCAGAGGCAAACACGCTACTGAGTGAGCCAAGGTGTCTGGGGTCTAGAGGGACCAACTGAAAACCACTCCTCAGCGAGAAGGGAAAATGTGAAAAAACAAACCTTCTCCTTCTAAAGGAGGACAAAGGTGAACAGAAAACCACTCCTGCTTTTAAGGAGGGAAAATAGAGAGGTGCTTCTCTTTAAAGGAGGAAAAGTTGAGAAATTCTCCTTCTTTTTAAAGGAGAGAAAGTAAAGCAGCACTCCCTTTTAAAAGAGGGAAAACAGAGCAGCACTCTTTTTTAAGGAGGGAAAACAGAGAAATTTCTGGCAGAGTTTCAGCATAGAGACACCAAACTGAGTGGACCGTGAGGAAGCCTTAAATAGCCTCCACACACCTGATCTCAATCAGGCTGATTGTGGCCCTGATTGGTAGATGGCCGCCTTCTGGTGGCTGGGCGGCCATGGTGCGGGCGGCTCCTTACAGATAGTAAAGGACGTTCAGGTTGTACTTTATTTTATTTGGACTACTATCAATTTTTTATCATAGATATCCTTGTCAAACTAGTCATTACACATCATTTATCAGAATTCTTGCATATTCAGTTGAGAAATAAAATATATTTTTTGTTTTAGAGAAACTTGTAGGTGCAAGTAAATTCATACACTTACCTGATTCTGTTAATATTTTCATCTCAGATTAAGATTTGTAAGTTCTGAAAATACCCATATCTGTTATACGTGTCTCCTATAAATTATATCAATACAGATGAATAAAACTGGTTTAGCTCTTTATGTCAGGACATTTGGTACTGAATTTTGACAGTATATTAAGGAATGATTAGGTCTCGTTAACAGGACAGGTAGGTGTTTCTGATAAATTCAAGATTGTAAACTGGCAACCGGCAAAAATGAATTATCCTGAAGATCAACTGGTTGGTCCCGTTCTGGACGTATGTGTGGGAGTGTATGTTTTGCATGCTCCACACCACTCCCTGCAGGCGGCTGGGCATCAGCACCTCCATCAGTGGGCGCTACATGCCAGTAGCCATCACAGTCACAGTGGGCCGCCCGCTGTGTGCCCGGGGCTGAAATAAAGCACCCACAAGTGGGCTTCAGCACTGCTGAGCTAATGCAGCCAAAAGCAGGAGGAAGGGGAAGCTCAGGTGAGCCAGTGCTAATTGCACAGGAGCAGAATAAAAGAACTGAGTGTGTGTTTGTTTTTATGACTTTGTGGGAACACCTGAAAAAATAACCTACCATGACCACAACATTGGTTTTGGTTATAGAGTTTAGGGTTGGGATGAAAATTATTAAAAATAAAAACAAAAATATAACACACTCCAAATTGATCTCAGGTACAGTATATATGGCCACCTCACACACAGCAGTGTGCCTGGAGTGTTTAAACCATTTCAATGCTCCTCGTGCCCATTGAAAATCAGGGTGAATGAGGGATAACAAATTATGCAGAAAAACAGATGAACTACATTCTGTAATTACAGAACTGGAACGTGCTCCGGTGTGGTCAGTGGAGCAGACAAAATGGACAGTGAGGGTAGAAGCAAGGAGGTGGTCATAAAAGGTTGATTGGATTATATATATATATGACACCATGTCTTGGCAGACTATACAAAAGTGTGTGCGTGTGTGTGTGTGTGTGTGTGTGTGTGTGTGTGTGTGTGTGTGTGTGTGTGTGCGTGTGTGCAGAACTGGGTAATCCAGGTGCAGGAAGTAAATTATGCTTCAGGATTTTGTTTCCGACTGCCTGAGCAGCTCAGTTGGAACAACAAAATCCCGGGGCGGATTTTTACTTTCCGGACACGGATTACCCACTTCTGTGTAGGAGTCATTTCAGGCCACCCTGGAAAAATGACTGCCACTGCTTTTGTTATGTTGCACTTTCAAATTGGGTTCCATTATAAATTATTACCAAATCACAGACTAAAAGCACTCCTGCTGAGTGTGTTTTCTATCACCATAGCTCACATGCATATATTTAAACTTTAGATGTACTGATAGCTTTCATTTGCTGAATATCACAGTATCCACCATAACATCGCGACCACCTCCTTCTTTCTACATTCACTGTCCAGTGTACGAGCTCCACTTATCGTACAGGAGCGCTTTGTGATTCTATAATCACAGACTGCTGTCCATCTGTTTCTCTGCCTACTTTATCCTCCTTTCACTCTGATATGACAGGACAGACTGACTGAATATGGCTGGACATTATTACTCTCATCCAATCATTGCACTGACACTTTATCTACACTTGTACATAACAGACAGACTCACTGAATGGATGGTCATCGCCACTTTCTATTCATATCTCTCCACATTATATAATATTCAGGACTTCTATTCATACCATTTGTACACATTACCTGTACATGTACATCAGACAGGATCACTAAGCCTTCAAGTGTACTGGAGAGTCACGATTGTTATCTGCATTTTTATGAATTTATGAATACTTAATGCTCATAATGGCACACTTCTGATGTTTTGTAGTTCAGTAGTTGTAGCTTTAGCCTTAATTTATTCTAATATATATATATATATATATTGTGTGTGTGTGTGTGTGTGTGTAGGGTCATACAGTATAAAAACTTTTTTGTCTACCCTCGACAATCTAATCAGTATCATAGTCTTGCTTTCACACGTCGTTCCCTGTGTGAACTGAGGTGCTGGAAGTTTAGTCAGACTAAAGCGGCCTGTCAAAACTGTGCCCCCTTTGCCTCCGGACCACTGCTGTCCTTGGGGTTTGAACCTCAGCATGTCTCCTGTCATCCATACTGACATGGCCTCTGTTGCTGAGCTAGTGATGATGTATTGCAGCTCCAAGCCTTGTGGTTGATGCAAATGTGGATATAGGCTTCTGGCATAGAAGCTGAAAACATACGACACATTGTCACTTACACTTTCCTCATTCTCTTTTAATCTCAAGTGACTAGTTATGCGTTTAGATGTCACAAACAGCACTGCCTTCTGTCTCTCGCCATGGTAACCGTATTTACCTGTTACGGGGTGTCATCAATTTCACTATATATTTCCCTTTTTTCATCAAAGTTGCTTATATTTTGTTTTTTTCTTTTCTCGCTTTTTATTCTTTTCAGTAATATTAATATTTTAATATCAGTGATCAAAAAATGATCTAACCCTTAGCACTCAACCTATAACAACAGCCACTGGCTTCTGAACTCCTACATGCTTTCATTTTATTTTTTCACCATCAAAACATCTGCAAACTATATGTAAATGAGGGCAAATTGGGTGTAACATTGGCAAATTATGTTAATGGGGACTATATTATTTCCAAATATTCACAAAACCATCCTTAAAAATAGGAATATTTGCAGTTAATTATTAACGATACATTTTTTCTAGCCAGTTAACAATAAATGTATCCAGTAGAGAGCAATGGTGCATTACTGCTGCATCTCAGGGTATTAAAATATTTATATAGTTATTATAAATATTCTAATATTTTTTATCCAAAAGGAAAACTATGATATACTCATTTTGCTAGTAAAGACCACATCTGGAAGGCTGATCAGGGAGGCCAACTCAGAAGGTTACTGGGCTGGAGTGGAGCCACTTCTTCATAGGTGTGTCAGCTGAGACCCCCATAGCAAAGGTGATCATTGGAGAAGAATGTAGGGGTGAAGGTGGGTGCAAAATTTCTTGTAGTAAAGATGAAGTGGGATGCGAGAAGTAGAGGGTATACAGTTCTGGGTGTGGTAATTCACTCATTTAATGTTCCTGTTTTTCTTTTTTTATTAGTTTCTTGGGTTATTAAAATGTTGAATGATGAGTTTGAGTTTTAAAACCAAAAAAGGGTGAAATATGACTGAAATATGTCACTTTAAGTAACATATATGTCAGTTAACCATCATGAATGGAAAGAAAAACACAATATTTTAGCTTCCTGAAATGCCCTAGGACACTGGTGATGGTGCAAATGAACTGAAATCAGCCATCGACCTGTGGCCCCTAGCAACGTTCCAATAAATACAGTCTGTCCACTCACTGCTTTTAATAAACCAACTGTGTTCCATTAATTCTGATATGATCAACGTCCTAGGTTGAACACTTGAACATTCTTACATAACCTTAATGTAACTATGTCATACAAAAGGACATGATAGATGTTACGTGTTGTCATGAGATGTCAACAAAGATTATGTCTAGTAATACAGTATATACACTGAATATTACAACCTACAGTGTGCAAGGCCATGGGTCTATGGTGCATTGCCAGGAGGTCCAGTATTTTATTTTATTTTTATTTTTTTTACATAAAAGCATAAAATCAAATATTTTAATATCAAATAATACCAAATAGTTAAACAGATAAAAGCCAAAAATTGCAAATCACTGGAGCAGATGAAGCTCATAGACTCTTAAAGATCATCAAAGACATCACAGAAGAACAATGTATGGTTCCTTTAATAGACAATGTGTTGAGATTGTAAAGAACATAAAGTTCTAATGTTCTTTACAAATTTAAATGTTCTTTGAGGAAACTAAAATAGTTATTTTATTACTACAATGTGTTCTAAACTTTGGACGGTTGGATTTTATTCATAGAAGGGTCCCTGGTGGAGAATATCGAAACATATTAATGCAACTAGTGATTCCAAACTTTTGAGCAGTCTTGTATCAATAAAAGTGATTTGAACCAAAATGAATAGACAAGTCAATGGAACCAGTCTCACTGGTGTATTGTTGTGGCCCTCTAGTTGTTGGTGACCTTGCCTGTCTCTCTCCTTCACTGTCATCTTTTGGTGAGGGATATTCATCTCGACATGCTCACTGACCAAGCAGCCACGTTTCCCTGCTTATGGAGAGAGCAGACGGCGTGCCCAGTGCTCGACCAGTCTGTGTTGCTGTTTATTCGTTTGCTTAGAAACTCACTTAAAGGGAGGAAAAATATCGTTTCTCTAAATGTGCCACCTTTATAGCGTATGGCTGATTGTTTGCAGTCGTCCACTGAGACCAGCTCTTCATTGCCAGAGTTTGAGAGTTTTTCACTCCAGTTCTGGAGTGCAGACATTACATACATCAGCACTATTAACGAGCATATTAAATGAAGACAATAGCATCAGTGCAGCTGTAATGACCATAATGAAAGTGATGATTGCTTCCAGCCCCGGAAAATGCAGATGAAACGATAAACAGACTTCGACTAATACAGCAGGTATGCAAAGCCTACAAAGACTTCCAAAGCACTCCATCAAACTAAACAGATTAGAGTGCTGTAGAGCTATTGACTTTATTTATAGATGATGTGATTCATTAATGTTCCTAAGCCACCTTGAGGAATTGTCATATGTTGTGTCATCCCGTTCTCCTGGCAAGGTTTCAGGAGCTGGGAATTGATGGCGTCAGCCTGTACTGGTTCATATCAGACCTAAGCAACAGAAAGCAGTTTGTTGTCCTTTTTGACTTTACATCTTCCAGTCGCATAAGGGGTTAATCAAGGGTCAGTCATTGGACCTCTCATGTTCATGTACGTAAATGTTTCATACTGGACTGTATCTGCTACACGACTGACATCCATTAAAATCCAGCTCTTGCTCACTTAGAAAACTAGAAACCTATGAAATGTGAAGCCAGAAATCATTAATCGGATTCCTCGATCAACAGTGTCACATATGTAATGCCTCATAGAAGGCATTACCACCCACAGTTGGCAGTGAAGTGGCTGCCAACATGCACTAAATGATTGTGACCAGTGCTGTCCTGCTTGAACTGCCAGTACAAGCAATTGTCTTGGACATGTCCCTTGACCTTTGGGTTTCCTGTGTACATTGATGATGCAGCTCTGCTGTGGCTCATTGCCCTCTGGTCCAAAATCTGGGTGTTATTTTAGCACCCACATCAACTCTGTGCTGAAAAAAAATCATTTTTATTCCTCCAAAATTAGAGCATCCATGCTGCTGAAATTCTTTTTAAAGCTTTCATCTCCATACATTTGGAGTTCAGATGGTCTCGGAAGCTTGTCTACTCACACTGCCACATTACAACCAACATCTCTACTGGCTTTCTGTAAAACACAATACAATTCACGATTCTTACTTATTCATCCCTTAATAATCTTGTTTTCTTTTATTTGCCCGATCTTTATCTTCACCGCAAACCCTCTCACCAAGAGCTTTCTAGATGTACTCCTCAGCTCAATGTCTCCACTGGTCTAACAGTCTAAAACTTGCTCTACTCAAATCCAGTCCCAAAACATATACGTCAAAACCCCTTCTAATTAATGCCTTCATCTATTTCAGGTTGCACCCATTGCTGACACAGATGTGCAAATCCACACACACAGCTCGCCAAGTCTTTGTAGAGAAGTACCATCAATAAAGTAGGACTCTCTGGAGCAGATAAACAGGAACGTATTGGAACCATGCCTAATGTCAGGTGTGGATTAGAAGTATATGAACCCCCAGCCCTAGGCTGTGGAGCAGTGGAACTGTGGTAGATATGCAATGAAATTTGAGAAAACTGGTTGTGATTTTGAGAAATCAGCCTGTGAGACGATTGACCAATATTTTGGACATCAGAAATGTGTCCAGTCATGCAACTGCTCACTTGCAGCTTGTTTGGACAATTAACCGCTGGTCACTTCCCCTTCACGCTGCATATGAGCAGATTGTGGCAAAATTCCATCTGAATTTCAGTCAATTATGACAAAATCATGCCTAAAATTGTACTAAAAAAGAATTAGCTGGTATGGTGGACTTGTGGACCTGGCACTTTACTAATGGTTTGACTATCCAGCAAGGTGGTGGCTGCCTATGCATGTATTGAAGGAGGCATGTCCTCATGATCCTGGTGTCAGAAATGGGTGGTGTACTGTCCAAATTGGGAGAATAGGAAGTCTTCCCAGATTTCCACTGATTTCAGAAGAAACAATGAATGAACTGTTGTCCCAATACATTTGTCCATTCCAAAAGCCTAAACTACTGTTCCATTAGGTCTTGCCCATGTCTAGCACTGTCCATTCATGTGTATCGTGGCGTTTGTTTCGACATCTGGCACAGTTGGAAGACTTTAAAATAGTAAAGTGAAGATAAATCACTGGATTCTAAAGCAAGCTAAGTTGAGTCGTGTTGTCTGTGGAGGCGATCACCTTCAAGTAGTTATTCCAGCAAGGAGATCAGGAGAGAAGAGGTAAGGAGGGAGGACGAGTGGAAGGAAAGGCCGCAGGAGTCACACAAGAGATGTTTAGACGGTAATTATAAAAGACATGAGCACTGGCTCCCTGGCTCAACTTGACGTGACTGGTAGAATGGTGCCATTAGCGAGGTGCACACACTGCCTGGCCTGTCCGAGTGATGTCTTTCTACATGGAGAAATTAGCAACATCTCCACTACAGGCCTGTAATCACACACACACACACACACACACACACACACACACACACACACACACACACACACACACATTTTCTCATTGAAAATAGTTGGTATAGAGTCCCAATCAAGGTCGAAGACTAGTTCTTCCATGGCATTAGAACAGATGGAACAGCCTTGGATGCCCATGTCCTCAACTGCATATTGGGAACACCCACAACACCTGTCTGATGTTTTGAAGATGTTCTGACCCAGTTTTCTGGCACAGTTTGGCCCTTGTCCAAGTGGCTCAGATCCTTAGGCTTACCCATTTGTCCTGCACTTAATCCATCGACTTCAAGAACTGTTCAAGCTTGTGCTTTTGCACACGATTCCTGTTGTTTAAAGGGCATAAAGCAGCAGCTTTTTCGGCCACAGCTAACCCCACGTTCTTCTCTCTGCATATCCCATCTTTTGAAGGCTGGAGCCCAGTCATGTGGCACTCTGGAGCACAGTGAGATAAGGAACTTGCACATTGGCTCGACAACTGGCAGCATAGCAAGCACAGGTTTTGAACCCACTGCCTTGTGATCAATATTCCAAACTTCTAACCAGCAAGCAAGCTGCCCACCATCCTCTCTGCATCGTATCCTCTTCTTCCAGGTCAGGTTCAGGTTAGGTCCTGAGTCTGTTCTGAATCACTGAGCACAAAGCTGGAATACCCCAGAACAAGGTACCAGTCAAAGATCAGAAGTAATCTATTCACTCACACCTCATTGGCAAATTTGCATAGCGATTTACACTGAGATGTGTTATCTTGAGAGTGAAGTTGAACACTGGTCAGCATGCTCATGGCAAGGCGACGTAAATGATTGGAGTTTGAGCGAGGCATGAAAGTGGGTGCCAGAAGGATGGGCCTTTCCATTTCTGAAGTTGTGCAGGCATTTAAACATTCCGTGATCCACGGTGTCACATGTGTACCAGGAAGGCATCACAGAAGGCATTACCACCCACAGCGGACAGCGCAGTGGGCGCTAATGAATAGTGACCTGTGGCATCTGGCTTGAATTGTCTGTGTGAACAGACAAACAACATTCATTATCTTTCATGGGACATGGGATGCTGTCCCATTATTTCTGGGTTTTTAGTGTAAATAGAAAGAGAAGAGGAAAAGATGTGAACACACTGAACAAGGAGAATGAAAGTGATGAACATTTTGCCTTAAAGAGCCAAAGCATAGAGATCCATAGTAACACAGGGTGAGAGGGAGCAACAGAGTGATTATCAGAGAGGAAGGCAATGGATGACTGAGGGAAAAATAATAAAGGTCAAAGAAAGTAGGAAACAGAGAGAGAGAAAGAAAGAGAGAGAGAGAGAGAGAGAGAGAAATTAGAGAAACCGAAAATACAGAACATGCTGTTATTTACGGCCATTGGGAATAGAAATGCAAAAATGTGAAACAGATGGAAAAAGAGACAGAGCTATATATTATTGAGCATACTGTTTCCAACTCCTGTTTTCTTCTTTCTCCGTGCTGTTCTTTCTCTCTTGCTCTCTCCCAGTCATTTTCCAGTGACTACATTAATATTGAAGCAGTCATCAGACACTGCTGGTCTTTCATGAGGAAGAAAAGAGGCTAAACTTCACATTAGTGCTTAGTTTTCCCTCCCAGATGCCAGTCTTTTGCAGGCCTGGAAAGCAAGTGCATTATCGCTGAGGTATTAACTGTATATTCTTAGCCCCTTTCTACTAACTTTTCTGATCTCTTCAACTATTATTTATAATTTACACAATCTCATTCTCCAAATTGGCCAATTGAACTATATATTGGTCTCTTTGGTGAAGAGATTTTTTCTAAACACATCACATAACAAAATCAATTTACCAATTCCAATTATTATTATTATTATTATTATTATTATTATTATTATTATTATTATTGTTGTTGTTATTACATATTATTACTGTTATGATATTATTATTATTATTATTAATTTATATTTGGTTCGATTGAATGATGATAATCATATTCACAGTAATGTTATCATAATCTATTGTCTTCATAACAGCATATATTATGCTCTCGTTGTCAAACCTGACATGCGTGATGAAGTTATGGTTTATGGAATTGAAATTATTAGCTCCCATGTTCCACACTTTGCAGTTAGCAGTTAGATGTTCTAGGCTTCATAACAGAGATCAGATCAGAGTATTCTAAAGACAATATAATAATAAACTAAAATACTTACTCTAACCATGGTTTGTCATCAAACTGAAGAATTATTAGTGAGTAATCGAGCTCAGAAAACAGCTAAAATTCATTTGTTCCTCAAATGAATTAAATCCCAGTTTCAATGCCAAAGCAGCCTTCCAGTGCATGTTTACTGGTCTGTCCACATGAACATGCTCAACATGCATTCAGACTCTGACTGATCACCATGTGGGGGCAGGGCTGATAATGTTACTGGGTCATATTTAGTTACAGAGGAAAACCAGAAAGATGGACTATTTCTCTTTGTTAATATAAAAGTAAAGGTGCCCATAGATCCAGTATGTATTCACACAGGTGAATTTGTCCTCTGCATTTAACCCATCCACACACAGGAACAATACATTGGTAAATTGATTTTATTTATTAGGGACTACTGTAGCATTTGAATAACTTCTATTATAAAATATTCTTATTAATCTAAGGGCTGGCAACATATCATCAAAATTTTGTAACATTGAGTTCGAAAATCTGTATGATCAATTTCCTCGGCAGAATTTCTGAGACATATAAAATTAATTTTTGATCTTATAAGCAAATTTTTGATCAAAGCATAGTGATTTTGTATGTCACAAATAAAGAGAAATGAGTAAGATTTCAGAGTACCCAGATCTCCTTGAAAATAATAATATCTGCTATGTGTATGACAGTCTCCTATAACTACTTTTCAAACTTTTTGGTCAATAGAAATACGTCAAACTACAAAAACATGAAATATAAATGGAAAAAGGAATGCAATCCCGTATAACCTACTGCTTCAGTGGTTCAGTATTGCAAAATGCACCAGGAACCAGATACAAAAAATGATGTTTGATATATGTAGAAAAGTACCGGTTTGCAGCCCAAAAGGTACAGTATTTTTGAGAGTGTGTAAAAACTGAGGCATAGCAGCAAGTTTGAACAGTGACCAGCACAAGAGCCATAGCAGATCTCCGAAGCCATGCATGATTTTGATCACTGTTTAGCATGATCACATTTGCTTCGTACCCTGTTTATTGTTTTCAGGACAGTTGACTGCAATACAATACAGTTGTAGAGAACATTGCATTAGCTGCATAGATTGATGGGTTTATTGAGGTATGGGTTCAATTATGAATGGAGAAGACAAACAGCCTTTAGCTACAAGTTGATAATATTCTAGGATCAGGAAATACACTGTACATTTAGAAGGAAATGATAGACATTTAAACAGTATATCAGTAGATATTTCAGTTATTTTTTCTGTATATTTGAACCATTTTTTAACACCAGTTCAGGAAACTATGTAAGAATTTACCGTATTCTCCGACTATAAGCCGCACCGGAATATAAGACGCACCCGCAAAGTTAAAAAAACCCTGGAAAATAACATATATAAGAAGAAAAATCTGCACCTCATTATAAGCTACATGGTCAAAGGCAGAAAAAAGTAGCAGCCTATAGTCCAGAAAATACGGTACTTAGTGGACATTAGTGGACATTGTTGCTATAAGGTTGCTGGAATGGAAAGGTACTCTTTTATGACATTAAAAGTTGTTTTTGTACTGTGGGGGTAGGTGGACTGCAGTCTGGGTCCAGACCCAGACACTGTCCTATCCAGACCTCTGTTGTCTGGACCTTATGGTACACGCTTAGCAGCAGAAAACTCGCCAGACATATCACTGGCACTACGCAGCTATTTCGATCTGTGCAATATAATGAGGGCTGCAGAGATGAGAAACAGTGGTTGGAGAAGAAAACAAGTGAAAGGACAATTAATTCAAGTGACCGCCTTAAAAAGAGAAAAGTGGAGTGAAAACAACTTCATTACTCAGGATCATATATCGGGCTCAACCTGCATGCAGACTCCGACTGATCAGCAAAAGTGGGTGGAGCTGATGATGTCACTGGTCCAGATAGAAGGAAGGGACTGTTTACTCGTTTCTTTGATCACACAGTGTTTATATTTTAGAATAAAAATCATGGTGGGATAACACTGAAACATAAATACCAAAAATAATAAAATACCTTTTTAAAAAATAAAATTGTTTTTTGGATTATTGAATAATAATTGAATAGCTTTATTATAAACATCCCTCTCAGTGTAATTATTGCAAATAAATCATCAATATATATATATATATATATATATATATATATATATATATATATATATATATATATATATATATAACTCAACGTGCTATTTTATCCTTATAATCAAAATAAATACAACAAATTGTAGAAACAAGTAAATTTGGACTACAATATTCATAAATTCTAAGCATTTTTCATCTCAAAATGGTACAAATGTACACATTTAGAAAACTCCTGAAAATAAAAATAGGTGAATAAGGTATGCAAGAACAAATACAGGAACATCCCACAAATTTGGCCTAGGGTTCTAAAGGTTAACTGGAGTTTATAAAATCCTTGTTATTAAAGTTATCAATGTTACTCATAAGCATCACATTAGATTTCTTACCTTTTTTTTTTTGCATCACTGCATGATTACTGTATGAAGCTTATGGCTAAATGTCATAGAACTCTCAGTCAAAGCTTAGCCCTGTTCCAGTGACGTGCCTGGTAGGGATGAGTTTATGATAAAGTGCATGGTGTGTGTATATCATGGAAAATGAAATTACAATAAAGGATAAAACAATACTAGGTAAGAAATGTACCTCATGAGGAGAAGCGTGTGATTTATTCACAGATATTTCTACAGACATCTTTGCACTCTCCTTTAACAGCCTACTGTTCCACCTCCTCTTTAGCATGTCAGACTAGGTCAGATGAAATATTGGATTGGTATTTCCTCTTACTCTAGGAGTCCACTCTCAACATTTAGCAGTTCTTGTGCACACAAACCCACCGGACACTGTAATACCACTCTTTGGTAAATGTGACAGCTACCAAATTAAGTGATAAAACTGATATGAATATTTAGACCTCGATTTAGAAAAGATTTTTTTCAGGTAGAAAGCAGAGACGTCTGAACCCAAACTCAAGTTAAAGTGTTACTGCTGTAATGAAGCAATGACTCAGGTAGAGATAACTGGAGAACGTATGGGTACTGTGTCAAAGTCTTACTCGGTGAAGCTGAAACTATAAAAGTAAAAACCTGTTTCTGTTATGATGAATGGCTAAAAGAGTAAAAAACATGATGTGGACAAAAATATCGGGACACCTACTCATTCAGGTTTTCTTCCGAAATCAAGGGTTTCAAAGAGCTTATCCTGCTTTTGTTGTAGAAACTGTCCTTACTGTCCAGAGAAGGCTGTTCAGCGAGCATTAGTGAAGTCAGGATGTTAGATGAGCAACACTCTACCTCATCTCCACCTCCCCAATTCATCCCTTCCAAAAGCATTGGATGGAGCACCATCATTCTAGAGAACACAGTTCCACTGCTCCAGCTCAATGCTGGGGGCTTTATACCCTCAGTCCACACCTGGTACTAGGATGGTTCACTAGGTCATGTCTTATCTGTTCTCTATCAGAGAGTCCTATTTGATTGGCAGTACTTCTCTGCAATTTAAAGTAGCTGAATGTATTAATTGAAAGGGGTGTCCACAAACATTTGGACACATCAAGTAAGTGGGGACAAAATGCTTTACAATGACAAAAACACATTCTGTCAACATTTTTGTTTCATGCAATTTTACAGTAAAAAACACAACATTAAAGAGCCTGATTCAAACGTTTGGGCACCAGAAGAGACTCAGATAACATCCACCAAACCCCTCACTGCTGGACACAGAATAGTCCACCACCCAGAAATATCCAGCCAAAAGCTTCTGGTGGGCAGCGTCCTGTGGGAAGTGAAATGAGTGAAGAAGGACTAGAGGATGACCAACATAAACTGCAGACAGTTGCCAGATGAGGTAAGGGAACCAACGTGAGAGCATCGAATAGAGTGGATAGTGAGTGGACACAGTGTTTGAAACACTTGAGCAGTACTGCTGTATTCGATCAATCCCACACTATGCAGCACACTACCATGACACCACCATGTTAGAGAGTCACTGCAGGGTTGGAAATGAACCACCACCCAAATAATACCTGACATCCAGATGGTCTCGTGTGTCCTGACCTCAATGAAGCACAGGGACTGGTACCATTGTGGTACAAAGTATTAAAAATTGATACTGAACAGTAGCTCTAGTTCTGAAGACATTGTATTCACCTAGTTTTGACTGAGCTGTCCCTGAATTCTCTACTCTGGATACTACACTGACTTACGGTCATTAGATTCATCTGCTCTGTAAGGAGACTCCACTATGATGCAGGATAAAGAAGTAATTACACACTCTCACCAGAGAGGTCTCTATATCCCCAAATCCTCCAAACTTACAGGTTGTTGCTTTAAGCACATGTACCTGAGAAAAAAGTCCATGCACTTCTGCCTCGTTACTACACAGTAGTGGACTTGTCTCTGACCTTCATGGCAATAGTGGGCAGGTGTGTAGCGCTGGCCTTTGACACCTGCAACACCTGCTCCTTCACACCAAGCCAAAGCTGTTAGTGTGTATAACATACACTCTTTTGTATAAGTATCACAGAATTGGGATGGGGGCTGTAAAATAAAACTGCGTCTAACGAGCCAGTTATAGTGTGTGTCAGGCCTGTTTATTTACGCACCACAAAGAGTCTCAGCTGCAGATGGGTTGAGCAGAGGAGGTGCTGTAACTCAAACCTCAGTGACAGATATGTAGAGGCTGGAAAACAGAAATAAGCATGTCATACACTCAGAAGAATGATGGGCTCTTAAAACCAGTGGTCTTTATTTGTCATGTGCCTAATGTGTGTTACTATCCCTTAATCCATCCTTCTACATCTTCATCAGGGTCAGTTCTTGACCGCTTTGTTGAGGTGTGGAACCTGCCATCAAAGCCCCCAATAAAGCTAAGTTAAGGTGTGTTATATGAAATCATATATATATATATAAAGAGTAGAGTATATATATATATATATATATATATATATATATATATATATATATATATATATATATATACTTCTATTTGAATGTGAAACAAAGACAAATGAGCTGGGTTTTGCTGTGGGTATGTGTGTGCGTATGTGTGTGTGTGTGTGTGTGTTTGTGTGTGTGTGTTTATATCTGTGTCTTTTAAAAAGGGCTGTATTCATGCCACTTGCCAGGCTGCTCTCTTGTGAAAGTGCCTCCTGGTTCAGACGAGCACTGCCTTATCCAGAAGCTGAAAGGCTGATTAACAGATGACAGAGATGATGACGTAATGTCACACCACTCGCGTGTGTTCTACTACTGAGCTCGGCCTGCTTGGAAGCCCCTATTTTACTATTCTACACACAGATACACACACACACACACACACACACACACACATACACACATACACACACACAGGGTATTTGCTAATACACTGTTCTTCTAAAAAGAGACAAACCGCCACCTTTACAAATTAACATCACAAATAGCCTGGACTCTACCTATTAATAATGCACTAAGCTCACTTCCTCTTCTGCTCCAGCTGGCCATTGTCCGGCCTTGGTGTCCTCCCTTTTCTTCTGCCGCACCTGCTGTAGCTCTGTGAGCTCTGAATGGCCTTTGCCATAGCATGTGCTTATGTTATAGAAGCGACTGGGTGGTATAACGTGGCAAGGGGTGGCACTTCCAGTGACCAGAAACAACAAGTACACAGTTCAAAACCTCATGGCAGAGGGTCTTGATGGAGTGTCAGGGAGTACTAAAGGCAAGTCCATAGGTGGAGGGACCTTGATGTGGAGATGAGGTGAGGCAGCATCTGGTGGACTTGTGGAGGGGGAAGAGCTCGAGGATGGAGCATGTAAGATGGAGGAAAGCTCAGCCAGCATCAGCCACCATAGATGCAGCCTTGGTTTTATCCATCCAGCCCCAGGGTCCTTGTAATTTGTCCTTTGTGAGTAGTAATGCAGATGAACCACATGCATATGAGACATGAGCACTATTCTGCTCCAGCTTGGTGAGTGGAATCAGGTGTTATTGATTAGGAGCTGCCAGGAGTGGGTAGGTCATGTTGTCTTTGTCACAACAAACTGCGAGGAGAGTATTCTGCCCTCTGCAGGGGTCGGCCTCTCCCTGATGACTGGTTAGGAAAATGTTGGTTCTTGCAGCCAGAGCCTGACCACTATCAGGGATTAGGAATATTGCAGTATTATATGATGACTCTTCAAATGGTGAGCTGAAACATGGTCTGTTTTGCTGTCTTCAGCCTGCTATTGAACTTACTTAAGCCTAGCTGCTCACACTAAGGCCAGATGTCTTCAGGGGCTTGCACTGATACGGCAGTTCAAATACTGACATGGGATTTAGACTGTTGCCATTTTTTTTATCAATCACATCTGCTTTAATTTGGGCTCCATGGCCTAGTGGTTCAAGATACCACTATGTTCCCAAGTTTCAGTTTCAGCCTAATTCCAAATCTAGATTAAATTTCATTGGCTTTAAGTCCAAGGAAGAACAATTGGCCATGACTGCATAGATGGTGCTGTCTGCTCACATCAGTGCAATGCTGCCTGGCGCATTAACCACTGGAGCCAGGGACCCAGCACTTTCCTCAATGGCTGTGCAATGTCTGCCCAGCAATGACATCATTGTCATAAAATGGCATATATTTTGGGAAGCATGTAAGATATCCCATAGTCAGGATAGTCCTGGGGTTATGAATTGGTACTTCCAGATTTGGGGCATACAAAAAAGATCACATGATGTATGCTCCAGGTTTACACAAAAATATATTGTACATAACTTTGCCTCACGTCTTTTTGAGTATGATGCTACAAGCTTGGCACCTGTTTTTGGGAACTTTCTCTCATTCTTCTTTGCAGAACCTCTCAAAATCCACCAGATTGAATGTGGAGCATCAGTGCACAACCATTTTTAGATATCTCCAGAGATGATCAATGGGGTTTAAGTCTGGGTCTGGCTGGTCCACCTGGCGACATTCACACTGTCCTGAAGCCACTCCTTTTTTATCTTGACCTTCATCCCAATTTGAGGAAAGGTGGACTGTCATGTTACTTGAGGAATGGTTTGTGTCTGGCCACTCTAACATACAGGCCTGATTAGTGGAGTGCTCCAGAAATGCTCGTCCTTCTGGAAGGTTCTCCTCTCTCCCCAGAGCAAATTTGAAGCTGTCAGAGTGGCCATTGAGTCCTATTGGTTCTAACTTTAGAACATTCAATGGAGCAGAACTTTGTCTGTATCTTTCCCCAGATCTGTGTATCAATACAAGAGATATGTGCCTTATTCAATCCATTTTGGAATTAAAACTCCATAACCAAACGTGCCAAGACTTCCTGGATGCACTGTTTATATACAGTATATATTGAATATTCAGTAAAAGTAAGCTTTATTCCTCCTTATTCTTCTTCACAAGTGTCAGAAACATGTTACTAATTCATATGGCTGATATGCAGTCCTTTCACAACGCAAACATTATTCAACTCACTAGATCATTCACTTGAGCACAAATCCTCCTTCCTGAACAACAAACTCGGCACTCTACTTGCTCTTTTCAGCTCCTCCTTGACATTCCAAAAGAAGATGCTTTTCAATAGCTATTGAATCCAGTGCAGCTTAAATTAAGCTGCTTAAATCATCAAATCTTGACACCGGTGTCAGCAGAAAACAGCAAACAGTTGCAGCTGAACTTTTTATGATGTGTAGAACCTCCTTGTTGCTCACTTGAGAAAAGATCAGCATACCCAGTTCCTACTGCAGTGAGAAGCTAAAGATGATGTCTAACCATTCATTCCATTTTAGCTTTTCGCTGACAACTGCCTTGAACTACACTCTTTGCATTTATGGATAAAAGTTTGGAGACATCTGTCCATCCGGTGTTTCCTCTCAAATCAAAGGTATTAAAGAGAGTTTAACTGTCTCTACTGTCCAGGGAAGGTTTTATATTAGATCTTGGAGCATTACTGTGACGATTTGTTTGGTTATGTAAAGTTGGCTGAGCTGGTACTGAAGTATAGGATTGTAGATTAATTCTTAGAACCTGAGATCCACACTTTCTGGGCAATTACGTGGTGTTTTCTAGGCTTCATACCAGGATCAGAGTAACCTTCAGACATGATGACTTATTAGTGAGTAATCAAGCTTGGAATTCAATAATTCCCTAAATCTAAATTAGATCTAGCTTAAATGCAAAAATTAGCTTCTTGTGCACTTTACTGCTCTGTCAACATGTACAAGCCTCAACCTGCATGAAGACTCTGACTGATCAGTGAGAGGGGCGGGGCTGTACATTCTCTTAATTTCTACATCTTTAATGAAGACAAATTCAGTAGTTTAGGATCTCCTGAAAACAACAATACTGGGCGGATGTGTGACTGTCTCCCATAAATACTTTCTAGAGGTTCACTAAGCCCTCACACTGTCCATTTCTCTGGTCCACTCTGATTACACTGCACTTGAGTGAATGCCTGTCTCTTCCTCCAAAGGTTTTCAGCTCTCATTGTATTTCCTCCTTTATTTATGAGAGATATTTGCTTGTCATGACACACTTTGGACGATCAAAGGATTTCTGAGACAAAAATGTACATTTTTGATCAAAACATGGTCAAATTCAAACAAACATTTAAATGATCTTACTAATTCAATTCCAAATCATTTTAAATGAGGACAAACATGAGTAGCCTAGGATCTCCTGAAAATACAACATCTGTGTGATCGTCTCCTATAAATTTTTAATTTTTGGACAAATTATAAAACAAATGATGTTGGTCTTTACTGAGAACGCATTTTTTTCTGCTGTGTTTGTCTGTTGTATTTAAGTTGAGCTCCATAGCAGCTGCAATGGAGTAAAATATACCCTCAGTGCGGAGTGTGATAGTGAGTGTGATCATCTTTTTTTGGTGGCTGTCTTCATTAAATATAATGATGGCAAATGAGGTATTGTGCGAGATTGAACCTACTTGACTCATTTTTTTGAGCTGTTGTTTTTTTCTTCTAATCAGTCTTTCTAAAAAAAAAAATGCAGAAAGAGACAAATGATGAAAGAGACAAATAAATGGAGAGGACAATAGTGAGAGTAAAAGAGTAAGAGAAAAAGAAGGACCAATAAGAGAAGAGAAAGGTGGACGAGTGAGCGATGGGGAGAGAAGTTTGATACAGTGTGAAAAAGAGTGTGTTACACACATACACACACACACACACACACGCACATGCACACACACACATAGTATCAGTGTGTGTCATCAGTCACTGAGCAGTTTTGGCCTCTTCAGCTCAGGTCATCTGATCCAGCTCTGATGGAAGTTCAGTGTCGATCAACTGAAGTATGAATGAAATCGCTTGAGCTCCAGGGCTTGAGAATCACTTAAGCGCAGTAACCTCCTCTTTCTTCTCCTGCTTTTCCTCCTCCACCATCCATCCATCCAGGCTACATGATCATGGCCCCGCCCTCCGAGGCAGACGTCAGGAGAGAAGCACGACACACTCAGTGCTGCTGTTTTCCTTTTATTCAGTTTTCTGAAGCAGGTTATAATAAACTAGGAATCGGAACGGGAATGAAGCAGCATTCCTTTGGGATGATGGTTATGAGAAAGACTTCCACAAACATATTATGAATGATTTCACAGCTACATGTTTGGGAAGGTGAAGGTGAAATTGTACTCTTTTCATGTTGGTGATTCTTAGTGAAAAGGTGGTTTATCATAGTTGTATAATAAAAGTTCACCAACTGTGAACCCTAAACACTGTTGTCTCGTAATTAAAAAGTAAATCCAACTGAACCAAAACAGAGTTGGAAACAGTAACACTTTCCCAAACTGATATGGAAAATTATGGATCATTAGTTTTACAGCCTCAAAATTTACTAACATTCTAAAAAAAAAGCCTTTGAGGCTGGGGTGCCAGATCTCACTGTCCATTGTCTGTGTGAGTTAGCTGACAATAAATAAACTAACTATGATACTAATGGCTGTGCAAGTGAAAATCTGAGTTTTCTAATTCCAACCCAGATCTTATATATATATATATATATTAATTACACTTTGGCTTTTCTAAACTTTAATTCTGCATCATCCATAACTCCACCTCACTAATAATAAATCAGACTGTCCTAGTTCCTACCCTAAGCCCTCTTGAAGTATATACTCGTGTACAGTGCATGTTGTCACCGTGAGTAAAAGTGCGGGAGTGCCTACATGCCTAAGAGTTCAACTAGAACAACGCACACACTTCTTCTCAATCCCTCAACCTCACGTCACTGCCGCCTAAATGTAGAAAAACAGGCAGTTGCTATGGAAGCCAGGTGCTGCTACTGTCCCTGTGCTGCTTTGATTGTGCTTATTAAAGACATTTCATTTCATTACATCTTGTGATGTTTGAAATGAAAGTGTTGCTTTATTGAGATATTATTTATCATAATTAGACGACTCACTCATATCCAAAGGTGGAGTGTATTTCTGTGACCTAATATGAACAGTATTTTAGTTTCAAATGTATTTTTAATACAGTGATCAAGTTGGTAGATACATAATCAAAATTGGTTTGTGAGGGAACATCATGCAGTCATATAGTGGACATGGGTCACAAAAGTGTATCCATATGACTTAGAAGAGGGGCGATCATCCTGTCTGGGCTGCATGTGTGTGCAGGTGTGTGTGTGTGTACTCTTACATCGAAAGGACCCATTTTATCCTCTCCATTTCCAACTATTCCTGTGGAAACATCTTAACCTGTTTTGCTGCTGAGTGAACTAGAGATCATTAGCGTATGCCAAGGAGCTCTGAGAGTCACCCCAGCTTCTCCTTCTATCACTCTCCCCTTTTCATCCAACTCCCTGTCCCTCTGTACAAAAGCAAATATGAAGAAGAAAAGGCCGAGAAGGATAGAGTGTAAGAGAGTTCAAGATAGGATGAGAGAGCGAGAGAGAGAAAGAGGAAAGAGAGAGAGAGAGAGAGAGAGAGAGAGAGAGAGAGAGAGAGAGAGAGAGAGAGAGAGAGAGGGAAAGGACAGGATGGCTGGGAGGGAGGCTGTGTGGCTGGCTGGGACGCTGCTGTCATTCTGCACCCACACACGTCCATTTCTTCTGTCATCACACATTTCTTTTCTTCTCTACCCTCACCCTTTCTTTCTTTCTTTCTTTCTTTCTTCTTCTTTCTTCTCTCTCTCTCTCTCTCTCTCTCAGCTTCTCTCTCTCCTCTCTCTCTCTCTCTCGCCTCTCTGGTCCTGCTCTCAATACCTGATATCATTTTACAGTTCCTTTGATAGTACAGTACATGGGTCCCATTTACTAGTGTGTCTGATTAGGTTAGAATAAAACCAAAACCATCTGTGGTACGCTGCTGGTTGAATCTCTTGAATAATATCGGGTTTCACGCCGCAAACTAATAGGCTACAAAACCCGACACCTGAACACTTACAGGTTTCCATCCATCCTTCTCTGACGCCTCTGTGGATTTGAGGAATGACCACTGATCATGGCAGAAAGTGACAGCAATAACTAGTAATAGTAAGTGGATCAGATATGGGTATGTCCAGTATCATCATTAGAGTGCTAATATGCTGGTTACAGATCTCATCCCACATTGCAACTATAGAGTAATGTGCTGCTACAGGCTCATACAAATCTGCTATCTTGTATCTGTATTTTGTTTGGCTTCTTCATGATCAGAACTATAATTGACCTGGGATGCCCGAGTCTGAGGCACCAGCTTGAGGCAGAGGGTGTCCCAGAGATACACACACACACACACACACACACACACGGTCATAGAACACAGAATCGCTAAAGATCAAACCTAAACGAACTCTCTGATATAGCAGATAAAACATGGCTCAGTTAGACTCAAAGACCTGAGGGCTACTGGAGGACTTAATAGTGAACAGCTGGTCAAAGGTGTGTGTGTGTGTGTGTGTGTGTGGGGCGGTTCCGAGATTATTCTATGTTTATTTCTACCTTTTATTAAAAAAATAAAAATCTAACCCTTTACCACCCTGACTTAAGGTGGTTAGCAAATGATACTACTAATTAGTTGTTGGGATGCATTAAAGTACACCGCCTGATCAGCTCCGCTTACCATGCGTCACACTGTTCCATAATCAGACTGTAGTCCGCTTGCATACTTTGTCAGCCTCCACTCCAGACCTCTAAGTACAGAGAGGGTGGCCAGTGAGGTGGGCTGCCCAGCACTGCAGTGCTGCTGGAGTGTTTAAACACTGTTTACACTCACTGTCCACTCCAGTAGATACTCCTATTTAGTGGTACTGAACTAAAACCCAGAACACCCAGTGGTGTCCTGTGGGTCTCTTGTCCACGTAAAGATCAGGGTGAAAGGGAGGACACAGATGCAGATTACCAAGTATGCAGAGAAACCATGGACTCTAGCCCACTATAGAAACTACAAAGTGCTCATCTATGGAAAGTGGCGTTATAATGTTTTGGCTGACTGTGTAAATGTGGGGTATATTAATACATACAATAACAATAGCACACACAATACACAATAATAATAATAATAATAATTTATTTATAGGCAATCCTGCACCTCCTCCTCGTCCTCCTCATAGTGAATACTGAGAACCATGCAGATGTTCTGAAAATCATTGCAGGAGAAACACATGCTTAGTCATTCTGTCTGTGAGAGAACGCTGAATACCAGCAGCATCATCATCATCTGCTTCTTTCTACCTACATAATCATAACATATAAAACATCGCTTCCTCGCCACTTGCTCATCCACTTCACTCGCCACCCCTGCGTCCATGGTTGGCTGTATAGGTACAGTGTGTGTGTGTGTGTGTGTGTGTGTGTGTGTGTGTGAGAAAGAGAGAGAGAGAGAGAGAGAGAGAGAGAGAGAGAGAGAGAGACTCTGTCTGATCTCCGCTGCTGGGGTGCAGGGGCCAGGTTTGTCTTGGGCTCCTGTCAGGGTCCTGTGTGGTTAAATGTCCAAAAAAGACATTGTCCGTCTCTCTCTAACAGTTTGCTTGTTCTGCATTGTGGAGGGGTTGACGTATCTCAGTCCTGCATGTGCGCGAGCGTGTGTGTGTGTGTGTGTGTGTGTGTGTGTGTGTGTGTGTGTGTGTGTGTGTGTGTGTGTGTGTGTGTGTGAGTGTGAGTGTGTACTGGGCCTATTACATTATGAAGGTAGAGGGACGAAAGCAACCGTGTCTCAAACTCATAACGATAGTAGAACCCTAATTTGGTGCTACATAGAGTCATTTATCTGTCTAAGGTGCTATGTAGAACTGTCTACAAAAGGTTTTCCACCAATAAGAAGAACTCGTGTACTTACTTATATACCGATGCGTATATACTAATTTAATATTTAAAAGTTTAGATTGCTGCATAGGATAGATCAATGGTGTCCAACCCTGCTCCTGGAGAGCTGCCTTCTCACAAACTTTGGACCCGACCTGATCCAACTAACTCCTGCGTTCTGAGTTATTGATGGGCTGAATGAGGTTTTTCGGGTTGGAGTTGAAGCCTGAAGTAATGCAGCTCTCCAGAAGGAGGTTTGGAGACCACTGGGAAAGGTAGTCGATAACAGCACCACAGGAATGCTGATGCTCTCAACCATTTCATCCTTTTCCAAAGGTTTATACACCGATCAGCCATAACCTGCTGAATATTTTATCGGTACTACTTTTATCGGTACCAATGCAACCAATCAGCTGTGACCCCTTGGGGCATGGACTCCACAACATATAACTAGCAGTATCTCCTTCAGCCTTCTGGAATACAATAGCTCTTCCACTGGATCAGACCAGACAGGTGGACTTTGAACACTATAATACCAGAAACATGCCTGACCTGTGTACTTAGAACAAGTCTTGTTGGAAAGCAAAGGAAGAACTCTGCTGAAGAAGGCAGAAAGATGATATAAGTCAGAATTATGCTGAATATGAAGTTCTAGGTTCCATTGCACCCTGTTCCCGTCTCATATATTTGCGGTGTTCTTTTCCCCTCCATGGTTAGATTCTCGTCTCTGTAACAGTGTCCTGCATGGTAGCTTACTGGTAAAGAATGTGAGTACAGGGATGTAATGAACAACACTGCTCTGGTAACTCATAGCAAAGTCTTTCTACAGTTGTTTTAGATGATGACACTGCAGGTATTGAGGTGGCGTTTGCCCTTGTAGTTCAATATCCTGGTATATTTTGTGTTTATGTTGACATTTGCAGTTGAACCAGAAGGGTGGATTAGCAACATATGATGCACATAGAATGCTAAACCTGCATACAGACACCGACTGAGCAGTGAGAGAGGGCGGGGCCAATGGCATCACCAACCCAGATACTGATGAGAAGTGTTCAAATTTCAGAATAAAAGTCCTGAGAAGGGACACCCTGATACACACATAAACAAATTAGAATGAAAGACATCCACATCCAACTTATTATTAACAATATTTAATCATTGCAAATAACTCTTCAAAATGATTGCATTTTCAGCTCAAATACATTCTGGATGATCAATGTCCAGGTTTTTTAGTCTTAACACAAAAATATTCTTTGGTGGAATTCATACAAATGTTTCAAACAAAGAAAGAAATGAGTATGACTGTTCTATATATGCTTTTCTATTTTGTGGTGAATAAAAGTATGTGAACTACTAAAACATCATACAAGTGCCAACCACATCAGAATTCGTTTAGGACAGTGGTGCACAACTCCAGCCATGGAGGGCTAGTTTTAAATAAAATAATAAAATATATAAATACACTTCTAAGAATCAAAAGAAAAGTAAATGTGAATTCAAAACAGACACTTTATATATCAAATATATATATATATATATATATATATATATATACATATATATATATATACTAAATTCATATATATATATATCTCTAATATATATATATATATATATATATATATATATATATATATATATTAGAGATACTTGATCACTTAATTACTCTTTGCATTATTTAGTTTGGATTTGGCCCATTTTTACTTTATTTTTATTTTCTTTTTTGTCCATTTTGCTAAGAAAGTATTTGGATTCTGGAATCTCTCGTTAGCTAACAGCTGAAGTACATTAACTTTTAACATTTGTACAGCAATTAAACATAACATTAGTATCAACCTTTAATGGAAAAGAATGTTTGAAAGAATGCTGAAAGTTGATTGTCTCTGACAATGTTTCAGGGAACTTGTCAGTCCAAAATCAGGTGACCAGTGGAAATGCATTTTTCCAACTTTAATTCTTCTCCATTCCTCCTCCCCTCTAGCCTTTTCCTCTGCCTTGTCTTTTCCCCCATAAAAGCCCGTGTGTGTATAATACAGTAGAAAGCTATAACCCAAGCATGAACTTTTTCGCATGCTTTATGGAAGAGAATTAAGGCTCAAACTTGCTGAGACAAGCACAAGATCCAGTGAATTCATATACAGTGTTTGCTTATTAAGACACTTTGCACTTCGTTGGCTGTTAAGCTGACGCATTGCATTTAATCTGCCCCAGAATCCTATGATAGTTTGCCACCACTTGCAGAGATCGAACTGATTGGTTCAAGTCATATATGCACAGAACTAAACCAGTCAGTCATTAAGGAGCAGAGGTTAAGTAAAGTTTATTTTGTAAAGTGAGTGTAAGTGTAAGGCTTTGTCTCACCATTTTTGTAAATTTTCTTTTGTAAAAGATCTGAATTTCTCCAAATTGTGCTCTTTTGTAGTCACTGTTGAAAAGCCACATTAGCTACCTAATGAGGAGCAGGGAGCCTCTGGGCTTTCCAGGCCTTCATAAAAACCCTAATGATCTCTGGGAGGTAAAACATGCATATCTGTCATTTCTAGCTAACTTGTATTTAATATTTCATAGAATTGTCTTGTTTTTATGTTTTTCAATTTTCACAGTGATACAGTAATTACACACACGGGCCAAAAGTAATGAGACAAAAACTAGTTATTGTATCCCATGACCTTTGTCATGTCCCGTTGAAGTTAAGGAGTGCTGCACTGAATTGCCAGATACGCATGTGATTCTTCTGCATTGAATGTGGATGTGATTGTTGCCGGAGCGGCTTTTCTATTTGCACAAATCTAACCAGCGAAGCCTTTAAACTCAAGCAGACGTGTATAAATTTGTCATGTATAAAGTAAAGTATGTTCATGTGCACCATCTTTAGTCATGATGTTTTCAGTCGGACCTGAAGCCCTAGCTCCAATAATCAAGTAGTTCAACTGTTCATGAGAAGCTGTGTTATTCATTTTTGCTGCAGATGCAAATTTTTTTAAGCTGTTGTTCATTTCAAATCCTGTTTACGGAATAAACTGTATGCTAATGAAAGTTTCTGAAGGTTTTCACTATATTTCATGTGTTGCTGCAGTTTTCTTGGGAACGAGGCTGTTCTATAAAGCTTTTACAATTTAACGGTTGCTGTAAGGGCTGTATTTGTGGGCCGTTCATAGATAAGACAGTTATGGTCGTGTTACTGTGAAGCAAAAGGCTTTTTACCATTGATATGAGCTTCAAGTATCTTCAGTGTATATTATATACTACAGAGGAGGTTATAAAGTAGCTGAATGTTGAATAAAATATATGTTTTTAAGTATAAACTGGATAAACAGGCATGTTTTTCAGGTTCTGTTTAAACTTTACCTTTGTGGAATCCTTTGCTGTTGGCAGGGACTGTGTATCATGTGGTGTGTGTGTGTGTGTGTGTGTGTGTGTGTGTGTGTGTGTGTGTGTGTGTGTGTGTGTGTGTGTGTGTGTGTGTGTGTGTGTGTGTGTGTGTGTGTGTGTGAGAGACAGACATCTCAGATGGTGACATCCAACCTGCGATCTATGTGATGGTACTACTTACACACCAACACACACACACACACACACACACACACACACGCACACACCACAGGACGTACTCAGAGGACATGGACTTTGCTGGGCTTTTGTTGATTTTTACCCCGTAGAACTGAATGGTTTGCAAGTTTTCTCCCAATGATACAAATACCATAGACACCACCAAGTAACCACATGGTGTACCACAGCAACCACTTCAGACACCATAGCAATGACATGGGATTCCATAACAACTGCCTAGCAACCGTTTAACACCCCCATAATATTTGTTATGAGAATTCCATACCATAGCAACACTGTAGCACCCACCTCACGAGCACTTAACACACCATAGCAACCACCTATGATATCTTAGCAACCACTAAGCAATGCCACAGTAAGCATTTGAGATACCAGACCATTTACTGCATCCAAAATTTGAAGCATCTTCAATCACTTACCAGTGTAACCATAGAAACCCAGGGTCTTTCAAGCTCTCATCAAATAGCACTATATTATATGTTGCATTATTTCTGGGCATTTGGGCATTTGGGCATCTGGGGGTTGAGGGGGTGGTTAATTATTGACCAATGGGCTTTAGTAATGCCTCTCAGGGCCACCAGGTACCAAAATAAAGCTACTGCAAAGACAATTGCAATGACAACAATTGTGAATGCAGCTGGAAAATATGCTAAAGTTGATGGAAGTTTGTTCTTCTCCATTGTCTTTGGTTTTGCCAGGAGTGTGTTGAACACTGCACTGCAGGAGTGAAATTACAAAGCTCTAGAACTTTTGATTTATGTGAACAGCAATGGGAGCTGAGCTCTGGTACTGTAATAGGATGGATATGTAAATCATTTCTAATATGAGTCTTCAGGAAAAGAATTAAAACTAGTTGTGATAAACTGCTAGACAGCACCTTTCCCTCATTCCCGTCCTCTGCTTCAAACACTCCATTATCCTTGTTCTTTATTCACTCCTGATGGTTTATATTTCAGCCTTGAAGTCCTGTCAGAAA
Source organism: Acestrorhynchus altus (assembly GCA_034509495.1). NCBI lineage: Eukaryota > Metazoa > Chordata > Actinopteri > Characiformes > Acestrorhynchidae > Acestrorhynchus > Acestrorhynchus altus. The sequence goes on from CM067520.1 coordinate 4,981,346, forward strand.
TGTCGTATTTCCCAATCAGGAGCCCCAGATCAATGCTGTTGTCCAAGCCAAGATAAGAGCTCCAGCTGTTGCCTACAGATCTGGTGACCTGTTAGAACTACAGGGACGCCAGCTATGACCTTCAGAAGATCCAAGGAACTCTGGGGATGAGTGGGATCTACACAACTGCCATTGCTCTGATCTCAGAAGTGTAATGAACTGTATTCTGTGTGGTGAAGATTGGAAAAGAACTTGTCTAGAATCCATCAGTCTCACAGTTTAAGAAGACCCACACCATGATGTTGAACAGACTGCTGAACAAGTGCTGAAAATTCATCTTCTTGTTACTCTATGTAGCATTTTATCACTGTAGACTAACTACCAGGTAGATCTAGAAGGCTGGTGTTGTGGATAACACCACCACCCTTCTTTTTACCAAGATAAACAGAGTGTTTTCCAGACACTGTGGCATCAACAGACAGAGCCCTCTATGTACTTGGACCCATGCCCCACATGGCTGTGTGTCTAGCACCGTCTAGCACCCTTCATGGCCCCAGTGCTCTGCAAGTCAGTAAGACTGGACCACAACGCCTTGCCACCACCACCGATCTCTGCTGCAGGGTGACGTGCAGTCATCGGGAGTCAAACAGAGATCCATTCTGTCACCACTCTGCTCACCAGCCTGCTTCATTCCATCAATTTCTCCCAGACTGCTGACCTGAGGTCAGTACTGGAGTGTACCGACAACCTATAACAACAAGTTTCACTCAGTTGCTGAAGGAAGACGACTGTATGGGCGGCTGGTTTTAGATCTGCAGAAGTCAGTGTAATTTTAGGACCGGATGAGCGCTCTCCTGCAGCGTTTTTCTCCGCAAACCATGAGTCACCTCAGGCCTCATGACCAGAGCTTTCACAAGGACACTCACACACACTTCACAGCCTTGTGCTTACCTAATGAGAAAGAGATGTTCAAGCGTTCATTGCAGATGCACTGAAATAGAATAACAGGAAAGGTTTCCATTGGCACTGCTATTCTTTCAACTGCTGCGCTATTTTGACTCTGGCTGGTAGGAGAAACACTTTTTCTTGGCACATCAGTAGCCAAATTTGCATTCAGCTCGACAAATAGCTCAGCCGGAATAGAATACGTCCATGTACACTACGGTCACTATGCGTTCTGAAACTTTTGACCGGTAGTGTCCATATATATTATGTATGTTATTACTTAAGAGATCACATCACAGCACGATGACTGTCTGAAATTCCTTTGTTTCACTGGTTTACAATCAACCACGACGCCCACCTCCACTGTTCAATTTTATCAGCGTCACTGACCACACAGGTCGCTTCATAGTTCTATAATTAGACTGCTGTCCATTTCTTTCCCTGCATACCTTGATAGCCATCTTTCACCCTGTTTTTCAATGGTCAGGACCCCACAGGACCACCACAGAACAGCTATTATTTGGGTGATGGGTCATTCGTAACACTGCAGTGACACTAATGTGGTAGTGGTGTGTGGTCAGCGCTGTGTCTGACCCTCTCATACCAGCACCACACACACTAACACATCACCGCCATGTCAGTGTCACTGCAGTGCTGAAAATGACCCACCACCCACATAATAGCTGCTCTGTGTGGTCAGTGGAGCTGATTGAAATGAACAGCGAGTGTAGAAACAAGGGGGTGGTCACAATGTTGCGTTCGATTGTAAACCATTAAAACAAATCAATGTACACTCTTGGTCAAAAGTGTTAGAACCCATTTTGGGTGTTCTAAAACTTTTGACAGGTAGTGGATATAGTTAAATCGTAATTGACTCAGTATGAAAACTGTTTCTTTCCAGTTGAATGAGGTGGATTATCCTTTAAAAAAATCCATTAAACAGATAAACAACAGTCAGGTAAACACCTGTGTCCAATTATATTCCTCACCGGAAAGTAAGGAATATAATTAAACCAAAATACTTCTTCCTCTTGAAATCTGAGAATTCTTTCAGCCCTGTTCAGCACACTTTTATCCAGAATCATTGGCTGTGACCGGAATGAATCCCTGTTTACGTTTAAAGGCACTAATGACTTTTTCAGCTATTTTCCGTATCATAAAGTGGAATTTTGAGGGCACTATAATGGCAGGCTTTTTTTGTAAGCAGCATAAGAATTATTCCATGCACAGCACAGAGCTTTACTAACCTTTTGACCATGATACACATATCATAACAAACTAAAAGACTTATCATATCTAACCATGATTCAGTCACCATGTGATAAATAATAATAATAATAATAATAATAATAATAATAATAATAATAATAATAATTATTATTATTATTATTATTATTATTATTATTATTATTATTATTATTGTTGTTGTTGTTATTATTATAATTATTAGTAATAATAATAATAATAATAATAATAATATACGTATAATAATAACCCAGCTAAAATCCACTCATTTCCAACTAAATTTATTCCCATTTTAAATGTCAAGTGCATGTTTAAAGCTCTGTCCCACATGCACATGCTCAACCTGCATGCAGACTCTGACTGATCAGTGAGAGGGTGGGGCTAATGACATCACTGACCCAGATATTGATTACAGATTACAGAGAAAAATGAGAAGGGAGGGGCTGCTTCCTCTTACACAATGTTTAGATTTCACAATAAAAGTCAATAAATGACATTTAGTTTTTTTTTGGTTTTTTTTTTACTAAGTTTGGACCACTGTGAAATATTGTGAACAACTTATTATTATAAATAATATTCATTGTCAATCTAATCATTATTAAAAATGATCTTCAAAATGATTGCAATTCCAGCTCAAAAGCTCTCTGAATGATCAATGTCCAACATTATGTCTGAGAAGTGTTTTAGTCACATCACACAAAAAATATGTGCAAGTCAATTTAATATTAATTTATACATGTCAAATGAAGACACATTGGAGTACCCTGGGATCTCCTGCAAATAATATTATCTGATATATGTGACCGCCTCCTGTGACTACTTTTATTACATTATCATCTGCAACATACACATCTATGAGCATTATGCTAAAGTACATGTACCTTCTGACACCTCAGAAACTGGAGAAAACTCTAAATAGGGTGAATTAAGGACGATTAGGACATAATGTACTGTCAAATGGGACTGCGTAAGTGTGTACAAGACTTACTTTTCTGCCTGGAAGGTAAAATAGTATTATAGGAAAGTTGGTGTATTTTTTATATATGGAAAGAAATTAACACTGTATGAGCAAAAATAGAGAAAAACGTCCTTTCTCATCCTCAACAAGCCAATATCTGGGTCAGTGATGCCATTAACCCCTCCCCCTCTCATGCAGGTTGAGCATGTTCAAGTGGACAGAGCAGTAAACATGCACTGGAAGCTCTTTTGACATTTAAACTGGGATTAAATTCAGTTGGAAATGAGCTGTATTCCAATCACTCACTGCTAATAAAGTTTATGATGTGTATGTGTTTCATGTCAAGCCTAGATGAAGTGCAAAGTGTGGATCGCAGATTTAATTTATCATGATGCCTTAAAGACTTTAGAAATCGATTTTGCTACAGTGCATGTGACTGAGTAAATGGAACAAATCCCTATGTGGTTCTGAAAGTGCACAACACTCTAATAGTTAAAGCCACAGAGGATTCTTTATACTTACTTGAACCGCTATTCCACTAACATTCCTGCCCATTCCGGCCTACTGAACATTTTGTGCCACTGAATACATGAAGCAGCGGAATAGCTGAAAGCTGGCTGCGGAACATTGGGGTTGGGCTGTGATAAAAGCAGTAGCTGAAAGTTTGGAGCTCTGCATGATGCTCTTTGTGGGGCAGCTGCCAAAAGCCTACCTCTAAAGCCTCCCTCAGAGGAAGGAGCGGAGGGAAGAAACGGGTTGCTGCAGAGTAAAATGGGGGGAAAAAAAAAAGGAGGCAGAGAATATTACAGAAAGAACTTGACATATTCTGAGCCTGGTGCACATGAGTGCCTTGCCTGATGTGAAAATACGTGATGGCGTTTGGCTTCTGAAACCCGGTGGAATTAGTGGTTGGGGGGTTAGCTCTGTGTTGGTGAGAGCGAGATGTGGAGAGGAATAAAAGATGGGGGGATAAAAAGGGATAGAGAGAGATGGCTGCACAGATAAGGAATGGCCTGAGAGATGGATGACTAAACTGTAGGGGGACTGTAGAGAGTGGACAGAGCAATGGATTGAGAGAGAGAGAGAGAGAGAGAGAGAGAGAGAGAGAGAGAGCACGGCCTGTGAACAGAGCGATGGACTTGTAGAAAAGCTTGCTGAGAGGCTTGGCTCTCTCAGTGGGCTGTGGACAGAAGGTCGTACAGGGGTCAAGAGCCTACAGCTGGCTTCAACAACTCTGTTAAAACCGTCTCTACAGCCCACTGATTCAATAGGGCAGCCAGTGTAGAGGCGCTTATGCTGACGCGAAGCAAGAGAATTTGTTTATGTACTGAGATGAAGGCTCTCTGAGAGGTGCTGGTCCATCCAAGCGCGTCCACTCTGGGGATATATGATATGAATGAAATTCCATACTGCCATTGTAGTGTTACACATTGGAATTGCATTGAGTAGTTTAAGTTGTTGTTTGATGTATAATTACTAGACAAGAGTTTGGTTGGGGCATAAAAGCTTATATGTGATTTAAGAAGCCTGTTTACAACTCATAATTAAACACACTCATTTTTCCTTAAACAAAGGGCGTGTGAACGATAAATGGAAATCTGTTTTATTGGCTAATTTACTGCAACAGCTCAGAGGAGCCACAAATTATTCCGCAGTTGTGACTATAAAGTGGTCATTTAAACACAGGGGGATTTGTCCTATGCATTTACTCCATCCACACAGTGAAACACAACACCTACACACTAGTAAATTCACTCACTAGGGGGCAGTGAGCATTCTACCCAGAGCAGTGGGCAGTCCTATCCAGGAGTTGAGTGCCTTGCTCAAGGGCACTTCAGTCATGCCTTGCCAGTTCTGGGAATTGATCTGGCAACCTTCCAAGACTATAAAAGAGTCATTTTTCCTGGGTTTTACTGGTCAGTGATGATGTCGTCTTGTTGCATCCTCTCAGTGCAATGTCTTTAGTCTGCCCCCCCCCCAGACTGGTCAAGGTGGTTGAAAAGCTGGTCATCCAGGTGAATATTCGTTGGGGTCAGCTTGTTTTTAGTCATACTTGGACATGCTGGGCATGCTGTATAACCTGCTGTTCAACAAATGTAGTCGTGATGGTCTTGTTGGTCCACAGGCTTGATCATGGAGGTTACGCTGGTCAACTACCATGTTCATGCTGATTCATGGGAATAGTTGGAAAGACTGAACTCCTGATGGGATGTTCTGCTGACTGTTGCAATGCTGCACTGTGGAAGCAACATTAGTGTAATTAGTATAAATATAAGAGCCAGACAAGCTGTAGAACACCTTTGCTTTTGTGTGACTAATAAATTGTATAAATTGACTATTATTGTCTATGCTGATATGTATTCACTGATGTGAATTCTAATGTCTGATTTCTAATATTGCATTTTATTTGCATGCACTGCATAGATTAAGGCTAGTTCTGGTGAAGTGACCATATTTTGATGTTCAAAATAAAGGATGCTGGGGACAAAGATATCCATCTTGGTTGAGATGTTGTGGCTTTAAATAGGCCCAAGTTGTTGGACCTTGGCAGTGTGTGTGAGGGTAGGAGTGAGTAAAATATTAAAACCATGCCGCTTTAATGCATAAAGGTTTATAGTCTTACTATAAATGGCTCTGCTAAATGCCATAAATGTAAATGTAAATGTACTAAATCTGCTCCTTTCATTTCAACTTATGTCCTAAAATAAAATGAGTAAAAAACAACAAAAGGACATTATCCATAAACACCATGATGAGAGTTGCGAGAAGTCCACTTCACATTTCAACCAGTGACCAGTTTTCTTATTTATAATGTCTATTTTCACGCTGGAGTCTGAAAACGTTTGAGCAATTGTGGCAGTAAAAAAGCAGGACTTGGGAAGTAACTGGGAAGTTGAGGACATATGGTCACCCTAGTACTGGACTAAATTGCAGTGTTAGTGCTGTTTCACCTTTAATGGCATTTTCACACATGCACTTTTAGCATGATTCGTTTGGGCAGGTCTGAACACAGTGACCATTCTCCAAAACCACTGCACTGAAACCCTTTTGAAAGTGTCGGATAGTGATTGAAACTACAGACAGTGATGTGTTGTCTAGAACTAATCTGTGATTGGTTGACTTTCTCATAACATGCACATCCATGTTGTGAGTTTTGTCCCCTTGACTGTGATGAGTTCGAATCAATGCCTCGTTTGTTTGGAGACTCCCACCCTCACTGTGATTGATCCTAATCACCAGCTTGTTTCTTCCGAGGCCTCCTGCTGATTGTGATTGTTCTTAATCAACCCTGTGTTTGTTCTGAGATCCTCCCTTGACTGTTATTGGTCCTAATCATTCCCCTGTTTATTCTGAGACTTACCCCTGACTGTGATTGATCCTAATTACTTTTCCTGAAACCACCCTTAGACTGGAAATGGTCAAAATCACCAGCTTTTCTGTTCTGAGACATCCCCATAACTGCAATATGGTCCTCAACACCACTCCTATCTTCATCACATCTCCTGATCTAATCACTACCTAGCTTGTTCCAAGACCTCCCTCAGACTGCCATCACAACAGGCAGCATCTGGCTAGAACTATATGTGTGACAAGACAATTTATTTACAATCACATCTACATGCAATGCACGAGCCCCTCACACAGATCCCATGGGTCAGTGCAGCGTTATTTAGCTACCATGGGTTATGGGATACAGAAGACCCATCAGAGTGCCTCTGTTAACGCTACGACACCAAATATAGTGCCTCACCTTGGCTTGTGGGGTTGCTAACCTGACCCTAGAGACCTGGTAAGATGTGGGGTCTAGTGAGTTAGGGTATGAATTGGTGCTGATGGTTGGGTTTGTGTGTGGTGCAGACCCTATGAAGCCATGGACCCAAGTTGTTACTGTGCAGGCTGGTGGTGGTTCCATACTGGTGTGTGGTGTATTCTTTCTCCATGAATTAGGTTTCACTGCTGGGAGACCATTTGCATCCCTTCATGCACATTATGTACCCCAAGGATTGGATGTTATTTCTGATAATGCACTTTTCATCGAGTCAAGGTTATCCAACACTGGATACTTCCTGAAACGTCCGGGTTTCTTCCTCCCACCTCCCAAAAAATGCACATGGTAGATGAATAGCTCATGCTAAATTTTCCCCCAAGGTGTGAGTATGAGCACGCCTGTGGTACCCTGTGATAAACTGGCACCCTTTCCAGTGGGTATTATTTCCTTGTGCCCCTATTCAGGAAGAAATAGCAATGATAATGACTGACTGACATAAAAAAAAAAAAAAAAATATATATATATATATATATATATATATATATCAGAACCAGAGACAGAGTCTCACGAGGGGGCCAATCTAACCAAATGAATATGTGAGTCTGTCTCTGCCTCTGGTCTCTGCTGTGTCACAAATTTGCCAACATGGTGGACCTTTTTGGCTTCAATTTTATAGAATAGAAGGGAATGCTCCCACACCGCCCATGAATAGTTTTATTGTCACTGTATCAACCTCATTCCAAAGATAAAACCTCACAATGTACACACTGCATCATAATCAGCTTATATCTCATGACATGTAACTGGTCAGTGTACGTTTAGCAGTATGTTCATTTCATCATGGCACTGTCTATATTAAGGGTTAAACAGAAACTCGTCTTCTCAGCATGTGAGTTTGGATGTGTATATCTGTGTGCGTCCAGGGGATTGTGTTGTCCCTGGTGTGTCTTGGATTGTTGGCCTCGTTATTAAAGTCTCCAGGGGGCAAGAAGAGCACCGTAACCTAAAATAGCTCACTTCTCATCATCTTTGTCTGTCGTTCTCTCTCCGTCGCTCCCTTTCCTTCTGCATCTCTCGTTCCATACACTTCACACTGTCTGCCGTATTTGCCTGCATGGTTGCTGTCATTTGACTAAATTTCAAGGATCCTTGCGACATGACATCGTTGGAGGAGCACTGAGGACTGCTTCAGCTGTGTCGAAGAGAAACACCCAGAGTTTCACAGCTCTTTCTTTGGCAGTACAAGCATCAGAGGTGCCAAAGCAATTACCTTCTGAAACCCTAGTTTTATTATTCATTATGAATGAAACCTTTCTCAGTTCGGTCCAACCGACTTGTCATGGCCCGGTTCCTGGATAATACAGTCTCAGTACAGTGGTACCCAAGCATTAAGCATAGAACTGCTGTGGCTTTCGGCTTTAGTTGTAGCCATTCATCCAATATATCTGCTGATTTGTGTTTCACAACACATAGCATGCATCCCAATTGAATGCTTCACACTAATACTATAAGGTATAGACTATGTAGTAATCGTAATACTGCAGGCTTGCACTTGCATCATTGTCCATCATTATCTTTTGTGTGGCCTGGTGGTTTGGTGGTTCGCATGTACGCCTCCCAGCACTGGGCTCTTGGGTTCAAGTCCGTATCTGGGTGGAGTTTCCATATTTTCCCCCATGTCTGTGGGTTTCCTCCGGGTTCTCTGATTTTCTCCCACATGAAAACAAAACAAAACATGGATTTCAGGTGAACTGGCTACTCTACATTGTCTTTGTGTGTGTGTGTGTGTGTGTGTGTGTGTGTATGTCTGTGTGTGTGTCAGTGTGTAGAAACAAGTGTGTCTGTATGCTCCACTATGGACTGGCACTGTGTCCTTCGTGAACGACCCCTAGTGCTCAATGCAGTCCTCCATGTGGACAGATGTTTCCAGTCGATTGGCTGTTGCATCTCAAAGGTGTGTGTTGACTGATTATGATTGTGAAGAGTCTTTGGGTATCTATATGTGTTACATAACCACACTTCTGTGTATGCATCATGGCTAATTTTATTTGTTACATACAACAAATTCAAAACTTTATTAGTATTAAAATGACATTTAGACACATTCTATAACTGTGTTGGTTTGTTGTCCTGCCCTCCTGCTGAAATGGAAATTCTGACTCTGGTTCTGCCTCTAAATGTGATGGTCTGTTGTCCCAATCCAGCTCAAACTGAGGTTCTGACTGGTTCTGTTCTTCTAGCTCAAAGCCGGTTAGATTTTATATGCAGTTTGTGGCTAATTTTAGATGCAGTATGTATTCAGTTCCATTAAATATATTGCATATTATTATAAATAATCATTTACACATTTAATAAATGTTTCAATTTGATTGTCATTTTATTCTAGTGTGACGGTACTATTCAACAAAATGCTATGAATATATTTCCTCATGTATGTGGAGCCGTTATACATAAACATGAAGCCATTATTATACACACACGCTCATATTTCCGATACATACTCTACTCAATGTATTCATAACAAGCACATTCTTCGTCTTTCCGTTCGTCCTTTACGTTGTTGCATTATGTTATGCATTGTAAAAGTGTGTGTGTTTGCCTGTGTGTGTGTGTGTGTGTGTGTGTGTGGGTGTGTGTGTGTGTGGGTGTGTGTGTGTAAGAGTGAGGAAGCTATGGATTTGTCTGGTGTCAGCGTGCCTCTGGCCTCCATCACCTCGGCCAGCCAATTACAGTCTGAGGAGACCACAGGACTGACCTGATCTCTGTCAGTGTGACAGTAATGAAGCAGAGTCCTCACACATGCCTGCACACACACATCCTCTCAGCCTGATTCAGGCCGATGCACTTGCCTCCAGCAGCCTATCTCTCTCTCTCTCTCTCTCTCTCTCTCTCTCTCTCTCTCTCTCTCTCTCTCTAATCTTCTCATTATGAATATTGAACAAGCTGCTCTCAAAATGAAATCTCACTTCTTTGCCTAATACATCTCATGCTCTCGCTCTCTGGGCCCACTGGTCATTGCTCTTTGACAGTGGTGGACAGGGTATCTGTATACCTCTATGAAAAGTTGTGAATTCACTTAGGATTCTAAAAGTAAAGCTCTGTGACTTATTACAGTCACGCTGTGTGGTCCATTGAGAAGGCAGCTGCCTAAGTAGGCAGTGGTTTCATCTACTGCATGCACATCTCCAAGATCTCATTCGGAAGGGTGCTTCAGTCAGCATAAACAAATGTAAAGGTGGTGGCACATGTACCATTTTAAACCAGACCCATCCCATTCGGAAAACAAAGGCCAGCTTTGCTCTTATCCAACATAGAGTTTGCTTTTAATGAGTTTGATCATTTAACATGATCAGCCTCACCATGGTAGTCAACCAGTGTGACCAAGTTTGACCATGTTGGTTGACCAGCATGTCCAAGACAAAACATGACCAAAATCAAATACACAATACAAGTCAAGAGTCAAGAGTCAAGAGTTGTCATTGTCTTTTGTCATTTCAAGGCTACTGCATCTCACTTCTAACTGGCCTTCCTACGTGTACCATCAGGCCCTTGCAACTGATCCAGAATGTGGCTGCATGGCTCATCTTCAATGTTTCTAAGTTCACCTAACTTCTCTGCTGAGTTCCCTTCATTGCCTTCCTCTAGCTGCCCGCATCAGATTCAAAACATTGATGTTGGCTTACAAACTCAAAAATGGACCACCTCGCCGTGCTTGATGGCAATGGTCAAAACCCAGTCTTTACCAAGCCTCAAGTAAAGCTCAGCTTGAGCCATCATCTCTAAAGATGCATCCAGACTCTGTTCTGTCCTGGCGCGAAAGTGTTGGAATGAACTTCCCCTGTAATTATACTGTGTGATAAAGTGTAATGTGATGAACGTTAGGTATCAAGTTATCCATTCTGACATTTGGCAGCTTCTAAGCTTGAGGTATTTCTGGTTTCTCACCTCTACAAACTAAACTAAGGATATTTTCTGAGAGAAAACTGTGGTGGAAATTCCCTGAAAGACTGAGGTTGAGTTGGAAGATGCCGTAAACAAGGATATAACGTTTACTGCATGTACATGGAGAGTTCTGCAGTATGCGTCACTGTTCAGGGTCCCCTTTTATGACATACTCAAGTGATTCAGACATTCCAGTGCTTACCCTAACAGCTCCCCTTTTCCCAGGGAAACAGTCATAAATTGTCCTACACATTAGCACTCCATCTCCACCTGGGATTGTTTATCGAGGTCACCTTTCTTGGAAGTTCTCACCTGCTTATACTTACTTCCCCATAAGAGGTCATTCTGTTCTTTAGTACATTCTGTCACGAGCTCCCCATCTTAAAAAAAAAAAAACACTAAAAGAGGAACATAGACTGGAATATAATGTTCCATGTCTACAAAACAAGATTACAAATCACAGTTATAAGATCAAGGCCCTTAAAAGGTCAAATTCCCATCACAAACAGCAAGGTACTTCTGTAAGTCGCTCTGGATGAGAACATCTGCCAAACACCCTAAATATAGATGTAAATGAGTTGGTTAACCTGCTCATTTGCCAGCATTTGTCACTTGGATGACCAGCTCTTCAATCACCTTGACTATCAAAGACCAGATTAGACCATCTGAAGGCTACCCACTGGTCTTGAGCTGGATATTTCAACAGAGATGTGCATTTCTAGTAAAGTCTTCTGGAATCCCAGAACCCCAGTAAAAAGGATTTCTAAGATACTGTAAGCTTTATGATTTGTGGGCATCATGGAGCCACTGCCAGGATGGTGGGGAGGTGGGATGTCTGGAATTCCACAAGGATCAGAAATTAACATTACAGAAAATTTGTGGTCTCGACTGAAGGTTTAGGTCTAATAATTAGGGTGAAAGGCAAAGCAGATGGGATCTTACTGGAATGTCATGCTTCTCCAGTTTACTGTGAAATATGAGTTTGATGAAATCTCCAAGACTACTGGATATAGTCTGTTTCAGTCTTGCGGAAACCCTTTTTCTGCTCCCTCCCTCAGCTCCACTCCCTGCTCTCGGCTCCTCCTCTACTCTGCTCCCCTCTGCCTCCATTCATGCTCTCACATATACTGCGGAGGGGGCATTAAACCCAGTGTGTATGAAGAATAAATGAAGATCAAATTGTTTATGGCCCCCAGAGTGCTAGACTCGACCCTATATCCCTGCAATGTGATGTTCTGTGTTTGGGGACATTTCTGATCTTGCAGTGCTTTGCACCTGTGGAGGGCCTGTCGCTCTCTCGCAGAGCTGTGCTCGTTAGTAATGTGAGGTTGGGACTGATTTGCTGCGTGAGATTGATTGTGCACTGCAGCGTTTTTAACACTGTTTAAGTGTTTCTCCAGGCCTCTGCATGGATGAGAAGAAGTAATTTGGAGTGTCACAGTCAGAGAAGAATAGTAGGCGCCACATAAGAGTTTCTGTCTCTCGGTAACTGAAACGAGCCTCTTGCTTGCATAGCACGGACACACAGGCTCCCTTCTGGGGCCTGGCATTCAACGCTGTCAATGATTAAAGGCGAGGGGGGAAAATAGCCCTCAAAGGCTCTTTAGAATATCATGCATTATAGTTCAAAGGGTGGACATCGCTGTGGCAAATCCTCAGCCGTTTATTGCATGCTTGCTGCAATCTGCGTAGACACTAATGCCACGGAAGGAAGGCTGGGACAGCGCAAAGGAAAAATAACAGAGGAAAAATGCTCATAAATCATGATTCCCAGAGTGCCAGAAGGGCTTTTTCCGGTGAAGCACATTTCTATTAAGCCCTAATTAAGCCAACGCAGTTCCGGGTTCGGTGCTAAACAGCTGCAACGGCTAGATCAATCCCTGCCCCGCGGTCAGCGCAGTTCAAACGCTACAGAGACAGGCCGACGGAGAACAGAGGATAAAAGGGAGGGGGGTGTCGGAGATTAGAGAGACTGAGCGAGTGAAAGGTGATGTGTTCAAACATGATGGAGAGAATCAAAGAGAGATAAGAAGGGGTAAGTTGATGTGCGCTGGAAGGGAAAGGCAATAGCTAACTAAAAGCCTGAGCGAGTTAGAAGGAGGAAACGCTGTAAGGGAGTAAATTGAAAAAGAAATGGTCCATAAAGGTGGAGAGATGAGAGCAGGACAGATTTAGTAGAAGAGCCTGAAGCTGAAGCTGTGCTTCCATTGCTGGAGAAGTTATATACTGCAGACTCCGGGTTCAAAACACTTTTTTTTAGGGTGTGATCATCAAAATGGAGAGAATGTTCAGCATTTAACTTGGTCACACGTACTTATGGACGTGTCCTTCTTTTTTTTTTTTTATCTCTGAAAACATTTCATTCTTACCACAAATACTCTACACAGCCATGAAGGTTCTACAGGCTGACGTGAAGGTTTACATGGCTTTAATGGAGTGGTTCTCAGTCCCCATCCTGGAGGATGCTTATGTCAGAGTCTTTTCCTAATTCCACCCCTGTTCCAACTAATGAATTACTAACATTCGCTTGTTGAGCATTAAAACACAGTAGGGCAGTGGTTCTATTGCTTTTATGCGATAGTTTGGAAAATAAATAAAGTGAGAAAAAAATAAACAACAGCAATGAACATTGCATTTAATATGTTTTAATATTAGCATTTCCTTCTTCCAAATTATAATTCCTAAACTAGCGGTTTGTTGCTTTAGCACAGTAACAAACTCCACTCACTGCACAGCCTGAAGCTCCTTCTCCAGCTCCTTACACACACACAGACACATTAACCTCCACTCACTCACTGCACAGCCTGCAGCTCCATCTCCAGCTCCTTACACACACTGACACATTAACCTCCACTCACTCACTGCACAGCCTGCAGCTCCTTCTCAGCTCCTGACACACACCAACACATTAACCTCCACTCACTCACTGCACAACCTGCAGCTCCTTCTCCAGCTCTTTACCATTAAACTTTAAACTCCATTTCCCACTCACCATATTTCTTGTTCATTTGTCTTTTCTCATTCTAGTTGTATCTGCGTCCCCCCAAGCCAGCGAGGCCTCATTAAGTGGCTGCAGCTGGCCTTTAATCAGGGTGACAAGAAACCGGCAAATCAACCTTCGAGTCTACTATATCATCTTAATACTTTTAGATTCCTTTTGCTCTTTTGCTCCTTTTTTTTTTACTTTACTAAAATATCTTCTGCCATTAATTACTCGGCAGCAATGTTCAGCAGTTTGTGCAAAAAAAACAAAAAAAAACAACAAAAACATGCTGTTGTGGTGAAATAACAGCACCCAATCAGCTTGCATGCCTGGATAACTGTTGTATAAATACTGATATCGCATAACATTTGGTATGTCAGTGTATTTTTTTGCAATCAGAGTGTAAAGACTCTTCCAGTAATTAAAAATGGAGTGTAAATCAGCTTTTGGGATGTTAAGTGTGAATTGTATTGCGCATTTAAAGAGGTGATTAAAGAAACCTGGGGTCAAAAACGTCTTTTTGACCCCAAAACATCACAAATATATTTTTGACATCACAAATATAGCAACTACATATTCTGTACAAAATAAGCAGTGAATAAAGGTCTTCTGAGTTTTTAAATGTGAAGTTAATGACAAAATCATTTCATTTCTATGTTTCTTTTTTTTCCTCAGTGTGCTGCTTACACCAGAAATGCTGCTGCTGTGTTTGTATGTGACATATATCAAATATTGTCCTTAACTCTTGTGCCTTCACTTGGTTCGAGCGCATCAGCATCATGGTGATCCTGCTCAACTGCGTCACTCTGGGAATGTACCAGCCGTGTGAAAACATCGACTGCACCTCCGACCGCTGCCAGATTCTACAGGTCAGTGCTGCCCATGTCCCTCTTTCTCATCACACTGTCCTGGACTTTGGATGTATGGGTGTAGTTCAGAGTGGAGATTTGTGAGTGTGAAGAATCAATCAACACTGAAAGAACTTTTGGATTCCAATTTGAAAGATTCTTCACTCTCCATAACCAAATGCCATTTAGAGCATTTATGAGTACTCCATTATTCGAACCAGTGACCGGGTTCCTCATTCATAACAGCTCTGCAGACGTGACGTGCATAAATATATGAATATGTGCACATGAGCCGTTTCAGGCACAGATTCATTGACATTACAGACAGATATAGCTCACTTACATTTATGAATGTGAAGCATCAAGACAGTCAAATCCCATCTGAGACAATAATTGGAATTGATTAACGAGGCTTGTAATGGGAACATAGCCTTGACTTTTACAATCCACTCTTTGCAGGCAGTTCCACGCCATTCATTTCTGAGAAACAAAGTAACCTGGCAGTCTCACCGTTGTATGATCAATGATCAGCGAGTAGCCCAGCTAAATTCACTTATTTCCAGCTGAAATTGGCTCAAATCTGAGTTGAAAGATCAGATCTGAGTCACACTGCGGCAAAAAATCGGATTTGAGCCCCTTCAGCCTGATAATGTGAACGTAGTCAACACACACACACACACACACACACACACACACACTAGATTTGTGCAGACTTCACAAGCTTTCTTTTTCTGAAAGTACACCAAGGCCTTCCCACAGATTCTGAGATAAGCGCTCACGGTTGTGGGTCCGCAATTAATCCATGCTGACTAGACACATTCTCCATCACACCTTTTATTAGCTAGTACAAAATACTCCCCATGTTCTTTGGAGAATTATGAGGCCTTGTTGCTCCTTTGCTGAACGACTCCCAGGCTTCCTTTCTTATTACACTTTCACCTTATGTTCTCCCCTTCTTCTGAACAGCCATCTCTTAAACCCACAGTTGCCTTTGGATGTCTCTTTCGTCTGACTCCCTTCTTTTAACATTCTCTTTAACTCTCTACCTATCTCCCTCTCTCTCTCTCTCTCTCTCTCTCTCTCTCTCTCTGCCTAATGAGCTTGGCTGTCTCTGGGATGCTTTAGACAGGCTGTGTAAGTATTGTGTTGACCGAGTGAAGAATGCCCTTTACTAGAATGACAGTTAGTGAAGGGATGTTCCTTCAAACTTCTATAATGATCCAGCACACGCACACTTTTACAGTAGCCCGCCTCTCCGGACCTCTTGAGTCTGCTCATTAAGAATGTGTGATGGAATGTCTTGACAGGTTAGGACATTTATCCAATGCCTTTTTCATCTGGACTTGTTGGATACATGTGTATATAATTGCCCTTTCTTCAAACAGGACAAAATGGACAGCTCATATGTAAATCCAACCCTGCTCCTGTCTGCCCCATTATGCCCTGTCATATGTAACACATTGTATGATGTCAATCTGTAGGCCTGTCCTGATTACTGTTTTTGCTTAGATGATATGTGACCCCCCCCAAAAAAGTTTTGAAATAATCTATCTATCTGTGTAATCAGGCCTAGCTACAAAGTCATCAACTGCAGGAGGCATCGTCTGGGTTGGAGGAACCCCAAAAGCTAAAGTAACAGGGAGGGCAATTTTCAGAGAGAACTGCTCATAGGATTACTAGAAGACCAATCAAAACATCTCCGGACGGAATGGTGGACCATTCTATGTCCTATGGTGCAGCAAGTCTTGCACTAATATGATCTTCATGAAAGAGTTAAAGCAACATCTAAACAAGTCTGACAGATTTTGGAAGCTAAATTTTGATAAAAAAGGAACAGAATGTTTTTTTGCTTTGGGACCTTTTCATTTTTGACATTTTGAAAATGATTATTTGCAACAATATTTAACTTAAATAATTGAATGAAATGTACAAGAGAGGGCTAGACGTTATTATAAGTGTTACAAAGGCATGTCTTAAATAAATATTTATTTCCACAGTTGGTTACATTTTCATGTTCTCCATATTTAAACTGCATTTTGAGGAACCGATATTACGAATTGTTACATCCTTCATAATTACCTAATTGTATAATGAAGTGCATTATTTGCTATTTGTTGCATATTGAATTATGTTTGTAGTTCATGCCATTTCTGTTTCACACAAAGGTTGAAATACAAAAATACAAATATAAAAAATTACTTCTGCCAGCAATAAATATGTGCTAAATACAGCAAGATCATAAAAGTAATAAATAAAGTACAAAATAATAAAATATAATTAAGAAGTGTCAGCAGGGTTTGCGCTGGTGTATATTTCCGAAGCTGTGAGGGAATTGCCCAGGTCAGGAGTAATACAGGGCTATGAGCTGCACTCCTCAGGCCTTAGCGTGACTCATCCTGCATCACTGAGGTTTTCCTCTTTAGGCTGTGTGACCTTCTCACCAGCAGCTGAGAGTCTTTTTTACAGCCTGGTGGTTATCTCCATATTAGATTATCACGTCAACTAGCATTAGATTAATCAACTAATTAAATCTGACTCTGCCCATAGCAGTGCCACCATCATTCAGAGTTCTGACGTGAAGAGGGTAGTCCTTTTGGTAAGCTGATCACCTGACTTTGAGTTTTGTGATGAATTTGCAGTTACGGTTTCCTTCTTATCATTCTTCCATGAAGAGGACGCTTGTGCAAGCAACGTTGCACAAGAGAATGACTACAATTTAATGCAAGTTCATATATATATATATATTCTTGCAATAGAGTTGTAATAAGATAATCTATCCCATGGAGTTGGGGATATATCTGGAGATACCACAGCAGCAGTATGTTGATGAGCATGCATTCAGATAAGGTAGGGGGACTGGCTGCAGGACCTCGTTATTGTAAAGCTGGCCTGTGAAAGAGCCTGTAATGAAGACCAAAGGTTATCTGGCATCGTATGAATTGCACCTCACACCATGACACCAGGCCTTCTTCTCTTCTCCTCCAAGTCTCCCAGAAGTTCCGGGAGTCTCCCACATATTACATGATACATAGTGGATCCCTGATGCCAGCAAGTCAGATAAAGTCTTCTGGAATCCAGAACAAGCAACCAAGAGTGCACACAAATTTAGTTTACCTTGTGGTAACGTTGTGCATGTTTATGAAGTGCATGCAAAACAGTGAGGGTTCTGGTTGGCTGGTTCTGTGTCAGTCAGCCATTCAGGTCTTAGTGTGGATGAGCATGCATTTAACGAGTGAGCGGAGTGTCAGGGGGTCAAGGTCCAGGTCCAGGGATACCTCCCTGAAATATTAAAAGTAATCGAAATTAGTATCAAAATAGTAACTGTATCACCCCCTACAGTTCCTAAAGTGTATTACACTCTGTCACAATGATTGCATACACCATATGAACATTATAGAGTGCTTCAAATAAATAAAAATAAATTAAATAAAGTGTAATACAGTCTGTCAGAATAATTTAATAGTAATAGTAAATAGTTTTTCTCAATTTCCCGAATTCCAGAACACCCGATCCAACAAGAACTGGTTGTGTTACAGCCGGAAGCCACTCCATGCCTGATATTATACACAATTTTGTGTCAGAACGATTGCATGGGTCATATGAGCATATGGCATAAAGAGCACTTGCAGATAAAACGTAGTCTGTGCATCGCCCCCTACTCTTCCCAAGGTGTATTACATTCTGTCAGAACCACCATGTGGATCAGTGGAGCTGTTTTCAATGAAAGTCCACATCTGCAATGTTCAGCATCGTTGTTTATTTGAGCCTTATATTTCGATCATGAAAGAGAAGCCTGTTGCTGTTTGATTGTGGCTGCTGTCGGAGCTCCAATGACATTCAGCTCTCATTGAAAAAGCGAGAGTTTTTTTTTTTTTATGAGCGTGTTGCAGGTTAAATATAGTATCAGTCTGAGGCGAGGCAACAGACATGAATCAGCCTCTGAGTCTCTGTGATGTTTCTGCATTTTCCCTCGTTTTCTTTTCCCCCGCACCTTTGATTCATGAATTGAATGTTAATAGAGCTCTCTCTCTCTCTCTCTCTCTCTCTCTCTCTCTCTCTCTCTCCCTCTCTCTCTCTCTCTGTCAGTACTCCCAACATCAAAAAGGGCACCTTGAGTTTGAGACCAAATTTTACACAAATGAAGGTGTTTCCTTTGTTGATGTTCTACAACAGTGCTATTATACATGAGTAGTGTGTTAAAGCCTGAGCATCAGTTTATTTAGATGAAAGCCATCTCGCGTGTGTAGAAATCTGTGCCAGTATTAGTGGCAGTGTGAGGTTGGGAGTTAAGCCAGAGCCCACATATTGTTCATTGTTGTTGTGATGTTTGCACTCAGCAGTACTCCAACCTTCCAGCTGATTAACACTAGAGAGGCCAGGATTCTGTCCATATTGGAGGTGAAAGAAAAGAAAAGAAAAGAAAAGAAAAGAAAAGAAAAGAAAAGAAAAGAAAAGAATAGAAAAGAAAAGAAAAGAAAAGAAAAGAAAAGAAAAGAAAAGTGCATTTCCTAAAGGAAACTGAAGGATGATCTAGCTTAAGTGGTTCCACTTCTACATGATTAAACTGGGTGAAACTGAGCCCTGTTATTGTGCACTGGTATTCCAAATGGGTTCTATGGTGCTCCTAGCTATTTGCTATGGTGTTGTTAAGTGGTTGCTATGGTAATACAGTTGCTTTCTTTTGTGTTGCTAAGTGGTTGCTATAGTATTGTACGTGCTTCCTATTGTGTTGCTAAGTGGTTGCTAAGGTATTTCAGGTGCTTGGTAGGGTGTTGCTAGGTGGCTGCTATGGTGTTTAATGTTGTTCCTATAGTGCAAAGTGGTTCCTATGGTATTCCAGGGGCTTCATAATGTGTTAATAAGTGGTTGCTAAGGTATTGTCGGTGCTTCCTATTGTGTTATTAAGTGGTTGATATGGTATTCCCGGTGCTTCATATAGTGTTAATAAGTGGTTGCTATAGTATGGCAGGTGCTTCATATTATGTTGCTAAGTGGTTGCTATGGTATTCCTGGTCCTACATGTGTTAGTAGTTGCTAAGGTATTGTAGGTGCTTGCTAGGCTATTGCTAGGTGGCTGCTATGGTCTTTAATGTGCTTCCTAAGTTGTTGCTAAGTGGTTGCTATGGTATTGCAGGTGCTTGCTATGTTTTTGCTAAGTGGCTGCTATGATATTCAATGTGCTGGTTATGGTGTTGCTCAGTGATTGTTGTAGAATTTCAGGTGGTTGCTATGGTGTTACTAAGTGGCTGCTATGACATTCCAGGTACCTGCCAGTCAGGTTACTATGTTACTATGCTAGTTGCTATTGTGTTAATAATTGCTGCTATGCTATCCCGAGTGGTTATGGTGTTGCTAGGTGGTTGTTGTGATATCCTAGTTGCTTTGCTGTTGTTGATGTTGCTATGGTATCCCAAGTGGTTTGTGTGGGTATTGCTAAGTGGTTATTTAGCTATGCTGTTACTTAGTGGTTGTTAGACGGGTGCTAGTGTTGCAAGGTGATTGCTTATGTATTTCAGCTGAGTAGTTGCTATGGTATGCTAGATGGTTCCCATGGTGCTTCATAAGAATGCAGAAAAACTGTAATGTTTAATAGTTTCTGCCGCTACTGATGGATTTTGTTTGCATATCAAAATAAATTGAGATAAATATATCTATTTATCTAAGTATAGATATATATTTTGTACAATATTGCCCAACCATAAAAAACACCTTTAACATACCATTAAGGGTAGAAACACTAAAATATGCACTAATACAATAAAAGTCAGAGATCAGTAGACATTGGCTGTGTTTATTCTGTCAAAGCTGTTACATCACACGCAATCTGAAAGGTCAAACTGAACGTCTCGGCTGTGATTGTGAGTGTTGGACCACCTTCAGGCGAAAAGAGTTTCAATATGAACATCTAACCACAGATTGAGAAAGAACATTGGTGGCACTTCATTTGAAGGATATTTACATCCTATTAGGGACTTTGTGACACATGACACAGCATTCATTAATACACCCTTAAGACCTGGCAAAGGGTGAGGACATAACAGAACCTCTCACCAGGCCCTCTGCCTGACCAAACACTGGACGCCATGCATTTCCATGATTGCTTAAATTCTAGTGGAAATCAGTGTAAAAATATTTTATTATGAGTCCTTTTGGAGCACTTCTATTGGTCCATTCATCATGACGTTTAGACACATGTAAAGAACAACAGCCCGATTCACATTATGTCCAATGAAGCAAAAATAAAAAATAAAAAAATGGTGGTTTCAAAGCATGAGAGGAGAAGGTTATAAGAAGATTGCAAAATGTTGCCAAGTAGATAAATCCTTAGTTACATTGGAGGTCAAGGGGAGGTCTGGATGACCAAGACTTCTTTCAGAGAGAAGCCTTTATATAATTGTTAGAGTGGAAAATTAGAGCCCCTTAGTTATTAAATTAGAGAACTTCAAAAGATTCAGGAGGATTGATCACACTCTGGAGCGATGGTGCACCGTTCTACTGTGCAGCAACATTTTCACTAATTTGAAATTCACTGAAGAGTCAAAAAAGGTCAACATTTCTTGCACCTTCACTACAAAACTCATGTCAACAATTGAAAATGGAGATATAGGATTTTGCATTATGTAATGGTTGGTATACCAATGCACATAAATATGAATTAAATATGACATCTTTCTCAAATGAGTAGATGAATGTCCATGAATATCCAAGAGTGTCTTAAAAATATCTCATTTTAAAGAGCATCACCAGTGAGCTTTTAGCACCACCTACTTTCTCCATGCTCTTCAAGGTTGTGGGGGAATGACTGCTGGTTGTCGTGACATAATTGTGTGTGGGTGATTTTAGAGAAATGCTTCCCAAAAATCATAACATTAGTTAACTAGCTGAGATGGCTGTCATTGATTGTGGCCAAGATCCCAACCGCAGTGTTAAAACTCGTCTTCTCAAGCTCCCAGGCTCCTCTCTCTCTCTCTCTCTCTCTCTCTCTCTCTCTCTCTCTCTCTCTCTCAATCACACCCACACACACACACACACACACTCTGAGTACAATGAAGTCTGCATCCTATTGGCAGCAGCTCATGCTCAACTGTAACTGAGAATGGTTTGCATGTCTGTGTGGACTGACAATACACTCGTCCCATCTCTGTAATTATCTCAGTAGGAGAATAACACAATAAGCCCTGGCTGTGAAGTAATCCACAGAACAAAGTGTGCAAAGTCCACCAGCCCACTCTCTTTTCTGTAAAAGTCTCTTAATTTGTAAACACTCAAGAAAGACCCCTACATTTCGGGATGCGTTCAAAGCCGAGATCTAAAGAAACCCTCCAGTTGAAAGTGCTGCAGAGCCAAGAAATGACCCCTCAACAGAGTCCCCTTCAGTCAGCATTTTCTGAGAATCTCTGACTTTAAAACAGTGCTTAACACTCAACACAGCACTTTCCAACCCACCACCATCAATAACAACTCATCTCGAACTAAACACACACACACACACATCCACACACACACACACACACACACACACACACACACACACACACACACATATATAAATATGTTTTGTCCACATAGCACATGATGTAATTGTGGCTTTAAAATCAGTAGCCATGTGAGGTAGAGACACAGGAGTAAAGCCTAAATAGCTTAATAGTTAAGCACGGTGCTGGTAGGCATGTAAACTTCTGAACACAACTGTATATAGTGTATTTATTACATGTATATATATATATATATATATATATATATATATATATATATATATATATATATATATATATATATATATATATATTAGCGCCCTTGCGCTCAATAAGCGGTTCAGAAAATGGATGGATGGATGGGTTATATATATATATATATATATATATATATATATATATATATCCATCCATCCATCCATCCATCCATTTTCTCTGAACCGGCTTATTTCCTTGAATAGGGCACGGTGAGCTCGTGCCCAGCTGGCAACTCTGGAGCATGGGTGGGAAACATATGTATTATGTGGCCCCCTGTATGTTATTTATCAGTGATAGATGGGCAGGAGGGATCAGGAATCCCCTGTTCCAGGACAGGTTTTGTGTGTCTGTCACCCAGGCGGCTTACAGCAGATTGGCTGAAAAGGGACAGTTGACTCCCATTGAAGCATGACATGCTCCTGTGACATCTGTATTTCTCACGTTCTTATCAAACATGCTTTCCAACCCAACATGCGGCCTGAGCTGATGGAGGGATCATTCAGCTCTAATCAGTCTCCCACAGAACAGGTGGAAGGTTAATCTTTTAAGAAACCTGACAGCAGCCGGTCAACAGCATAGTGCTAATGTTGACAGACCTTTCAGACACTACAGTGTTGGAGCCTGAACATAGACTGTCTTACTGTTCAACTGAATATCCACATTGTCCCAATTCAGATAACGTTCCTTATCGATGATCTTTGTCTGGCTATCGCCCAGGTCTCGGATCTTTAACTTTCGCCACCTTTGTCTCTCTCTCCCTCTCTCTCTCCTTTCTTCTCTCACACACACACTTCCAGGCATTTGATGCTTTCATCTATATTTTCTTTTGCACTCGGAGAGATTGGTGGTGAAGTATGCAGGCTCTGGGGATCTGCCGTCGCTGTTACCTTGGCTTACATAACAGACTGGACTTCTTTCATCGCCATGGCAGGGTAAGTACAATTGTTACTCAATAGTGATCCACTATGAAATCTTTGAATTCATTCCACAGAATGAAACTGTGTGATTTGCCTGGAAGATCACAGGGTTCAAAAATCCTATGGCATATACAGGGTGTCTCAAATATAAGGAAATTTTACTTTTAACCAAGTAAAATTCAAGGACAGTGCAATTTTTTAACCCAAGATGACCCAAGATTTCAACCTGCAATTGTCAGATCAGAGTGCTGAGCCTAATGCTTCATGTTAATGTAACTTAATGAGTGATTTTATGCAAAATTTACCATATGCACTACACAATGTATTTGAGATACTGTCCACAATGTTCCAGAGTTAAGACTGTCCTGTCTTATATTCCTGATGCATTTTCCCCCCAACCATCTGGCTGAATGCTAACACAAGCCTCAGCAGCCCTGTCTCTAAGAGCTCCATTCTGGATAGGGCTTTGCTTTGATCTTCAGGATATATAAAATGACCAATCCAGTTTTTGTCTTCAATAGTTCTGACAATGCAATAGTAATGACTAATGTCTAAAACATATATTAACGGTTGCTCTAATTCAGTAATGTATTCATCCACCCGGTTCTACCACTGGTGGAGAAAGGGCTAACCCCAAGTCTGCCCCAAGTTTTCACCTATCTTCATTCAGTCAGGGGAAGATCTGTTGTCTGTCAAGACCAATTTAGAGTCAGCACTGTCAGGAAGGTTCTATTTGACTGGTTGTCAAAAGATACCAATACGAAAGAACAGTGCTCACCTTGAGCTCCGCTCAGATTCCATTAGATAACCACAGGACTTACATTTAGAGCCACCGACTCATCACCAATGAACGTATGCTGAGTGTCCTTGGAACTCTCTCAGGCTGGTAAACAGTATTATTAATTCAGCTCATTTCAGCTTAGTTTGTATGGCATCCATGGAATTCACAGCATTCCGCTCTACAGTTCAGCCCTTGCAATGTTTTAATAAGAGTTTAAAATAAACGTATAAATTTGAATCTATTAAAAAATGTTGTTCCAAGTTAGGCAATGTGTGCGTCTGCTTGTAGTTTGTATGATGCATGTATTACAGATGGCAGGATGTTGGCTGAAGAGAGTGGGTACTATCTCTCACTGGGAGAAGCAGAGCTCGGGCAGACAGATTACTGACTGCTTGTGGAAGCAGGCAGAAATAAAAGGGCTGAATTTCAAGTGAACTGTATACCAACATCTACCCCTGGACCCCAAATCTGGCTTATTTACTTTGTTGTCTTACATCGTTTAAACCACATTTAATTCTGTGTTGAAGCTGTTGAAGTGCTTCATTTGTACACTGAACAGCCTGGAAATTATGGAGGAACCCTAAAAGGAACCTTCAATAAAAAGGACATTGGTTTCTTGAAGATTCCTAGAAACACATTAAGAGGTATCTCTCAAATTAAAGAACCTTCAAAAATTGCTGAAGGATCTTGTACTTTTTACAGTGTATGAGTAGTTTGATTGGTCTATGAGCATCATGATTGAGCAGAAGCAAGACTCCAAAGAAAAAAATCTCCCTCTGTGCAATTCTGAGAGGAACCAAGACCTATAGGACCTATACAACACTCTAAGCACATGAAGAAAAATGGGAAGAGACTCCAGTCAAGATCCCAAAAACCCTAAAAGCACGGTGAATGAAGACTGAGAGGAACCAGCACCTTAAAGGAAAGACCCTAAAAGACTCAAAATACTTAATTTCCTTCAATGAATGAAAGCAAGCAAGATGGAGTGGAAAAGAATCCTGCTTTACAGTAAGACATGGAGGGAAAACACGAGAAGAATCAAGACCTCAAAGGAAAATCTCCAGAGTTAGAATAAGTGAAGGAACCACTAGGAGGAATCAAGACTCAGAATGAAAAGAAATGGGAACCTTGACTGACGAGACCAGCTAGACCAGCTGGGAAATAAGGGAAAGTAGAGGAACTGGGATCATGGAGTGGAAAGATCTGGCAAATACAGACATAAACTGATGGTGAAGTCTATCAGACATATAGAGGAGAAACGGTGATGGTACATACAGATTGTGGGCAATATATAGCAGAGATCTTCCAATCTGGACCTTTAATTCAGTTTATAGTCCTGGACTTTTTAATCCCAGGTACAAGGGATAATTGATGTGGTCAGTCAACTGTTCCTTTCCAGCAAGAACAAATCCACAACTTGAAACAGGACTCACGGTGGAACGTATAGGATGACTGGTAACTAAGGTGTGGGAGATAATGTTTTACATGAACCCTGGAGGTTCTAAATGAATGTAGGATCCCTTTCAGAAACAGATTCGACTTGTATGTATTACAGCCATGAGGCCTATGAACTTGAACGGAATGTCATTACAGCAGATGGCTCCATGACACAAGCGCAACTCAAAATTGGTCAGCAGGTTCAGAGAATGCAAGGAATCAGAGCAAGAAAATGTCATCACAATATTCTTTCCATTGCTCTGTTGGTTGCATATCTCTATTATGTAGAACAGGTGTAAACTGCATTGGATTTGTCTTCCTCTGTCAAACCCCTCCCCTCCTTTCCATCCCTGCAGGACTGATTAAGGAATGATTAGGACTCATTTAGACATCCCGGTGGTTGGGACTGTGTGGGCTGATGGCTTCCGACATTAGGAGCCATAAGTTCATTGTTTCTTCTCTTGGGCAGAGAGCTCAGTTCTACTGTGTCTCTTTCTCCCTTGTGCAAGTGAGAGGACATTCCTGTGGAAATAGGTATGGTTGAATATGATATTCAAAGGAAGACATTCCATTAAAGAACAAACGAGTCTCTGAGTTGCTGAAAAGTATGAAATGAAAAGGCTTCAGGTTCCTGAAAGTATCCTGGTTTCTGAAATTTTACTTGGTTTGCCTGAATAAGGATATGAATGTGTCGGAAAACCCTCCTGATCCTGAAAAGTTTCCTTTTATTCATTTCTTAACTCTGAGCCTACCTAGGATCATTGGGCACAAGACAGAAATACTTCCTGACAGGAGCAGTCCATCAAGGGGGACACTTAAAATGCTTTATAATGTCCCAATTCCTGAAACAACTCCATATTTTTGAGTGGTATCCTTCTTTCCGTAAATTTCACCTGGTTACCGAAAAGCTCCTTTAACAAAGGTTCTTAGTTAGTGGAAAAAGGGCTGTTCTTGCTCCTGAAAAGGTTGCTAGTTCCAGAAAGAATATCTTGAATCCTGAAATGGCAGGAATCTTTCCTGGGTCCTGAAGAGGTTTTTTTCATTCAACCTCTTTCTGGTGAGGATCACAGTGTATCAACGGCCTACATGGAACACTGTGGTGCACGAGGATGGGAATGTCTTGCACAGGCAGTCCATTGCAGGATTACTGAAAGTGTACGGATTGCTAAAATTGCACCTGGTTCTTGTCTCTTCCTGGCAAGGGTCACCGTTGGTCCAGAGCCTACCTTGATTTATTGGTGCTAGGCATGAATACTGTCGTGGATGAATCCATGGAAAATTGCCCTTGAGGATGGGAGGGAGCAAACTGCATGTCTTCATTCACCCTTCCAGAGATTTTTGAAGAGCAGAGAGGAGTATAGCAGAAAACGTTGGTTGGCATTTGGACTTTTGCATATGATTCTTCATCAAGGGTCAATGGTACCATTATGCTAAACACTGTCCGCCATCATGTGGCACGTTCTGGAGTGATTCCATATCAGAACTAGAACCCTATACTGCACATATAAGAGTCATAATGCTACATTTCACTGTAGGCTGCAGATGACCCGCCTCCTTATGTTTTAAACTGTGGCTGTGGTCCATGTGTATCTATCATCCATTGTTTTATGCATAGGGTTGTGTTCCAATAAAATGCATGGGTCCGTTCCATCAGTCGATCGCCCTCCCATTTTCCTCTTCCTGTTTCTTCTCTTTCACCTTTTTCTTCTAGAACATAAGGATTAGTGTACATGCCTGTGTGTGTGTGTGTGTGTGTGTGTGTGTGTGTGTGTGTGTGTGTAGTGTGTGTGTGTGTGTGTCCTACCAACCTGCTTAACACACACTAATAATACATGAAGTCAGTACATTGAAGTGAGAGAGATGAAGGGAATAGAGGATGCAAAGAAAGTAGAGAACAATTAGAGAAAGGCTGCCTGCCGGCAGGTCGCGATCATTTCCTCTGCCAAACACACACACTGATTGATGTGCCCTGAAACAGCTGTGTGGAGTTTTGGAGTTAGAACTCTCGTGCTCTCTTGCTTTCTTTTAATGCATTTTTTCTCTCTCTTTTTATGTACAGCCTCTGTCTCGGTCTTCACCATCCCTTCTCCCTCTCTCTCTTCCCCACTGCACGTTTCACCTCAGTTTCTTATCAAATCTTTTTCTTCTGAACACTTTTTTTCATCTCATTTTGGGGGAAGGAAAATGTCAGGGCTTATTTGACTGTCTGTCTCTATCTTGTGTGCTTTCACTCACACTGGAAAGTCATGTGCATCCATCCCTTGCTGTTCCCGCCCGTCTCTTTTCACTACGTTTTTTTTTTTTTCTTGTGCCGTCCGTATTTTGGATGATGTGGAGTGAAGCTTCATGGAAGATAAGATGAGTATTCAGATAACACTTATTGATCCAAAGGAAATGTGTCTGATATACAGTATCTACTGAAAAAAAAAACAGAGACATAAGAGAATACACATATCATTGAGCATCTTCTGTCTGAGTTGGAGTGATGAAGTGCCATTCAGACACTTTAAAGAGCTGGAGTGATGAAACACCATTGAATATCTGTGGGGTGAGTTGGGGTGGATCTACTGCCATTGAACACCTTTGGGGTTGGCTGGATTGGGATGAAGAATCATTGAGCTTTGGGCTGAGGTGGATGACGAAGTGCCATTTGAAACCTTTGGGGTGAGTTGGAGTGATGAAACACCATTGAATATCTGTGGGGTGAGTTGGGGTGATCTACTGCTATTGAACACCTTGGGGTTGGTTGGATTAGACAGTTATCATTAAGCTTCTTTGGGCTGAGGTGGAGTGACAAAGTGCCATTTGACACTTTTGGGGTGAGTTGGAATGATGAAACACCCTTGAATATCTGTGGGGTGAGTTGGGGTGATCTACTGCTATTGAACACCTTTGGGGTTGGTTGGATTGATGAAGTACCAGTGAGCTTCTTTGGGCTGAGGTGGAGAGATGAAATGCCATCTAACACCTTAAGATGGAGTGATGAAGCAAAATTGAATATCTGTGGGGTGAGTTGGAGTGATC
The DNA here is from genome assembly GCA_034509495.1 of Acestrorhynchus altus. Taxonomy (NCBI): domain Eukaryota; kingdom Metazoa; phylum Chordata; class Actinopteri; order Characiformes; family Acestrorhynchidae; genus Acestrorhynchus; species Acestrorhynchus altus. The sequence continues at coordinate 5,009,907 of CM067520.1, forward strand.
TAGTGTCATTGAAAAACTTTGGGATGAGTTACGGTGATGAAGTGCCATCGACTGCCTTTTGGGTGAGACAGGGTGAACTAGAGTCAGAATAAAATAGAATAGAATAGAATAATAGAAAAAACACTATATAAATATAAATATATATATATATATATATATATATATATATATATATATATATATATATATACATACATACATCCAGTTGTGTTGTGGTGGTCGGGTTGTGGGTTACTGGTTGGTTCCTACCCCCATCCTCCTGTTAGCACCCCCCCAGAGAGGAGTTGTACAGTCTAATGGCGTGCGGGACAAAAGAGTTTTGTGAAGAGTCCTCTTCTCTGCCACTGACACCAGAGAGTCCAGCTTTGTGCCAACCACAGAGCCAGCCTGCCTGATCAGTTTGTCCAGCCTGTGTGTGTCCTTCTTGGATATGCTGCCCCCCAGCACACCACGGGTGTAGAACAGGACACTGGCGACCACAGACTGATAAAACATCCACAGGAGCTTCCTGCAGATGTTGAAGGACCGTAGCCTCCTCAGAAAGTATAGCCTGCTCTGTCCCTTTCTGTACAGGTGGTCCATGTTACATGGACCATCTGGAATGATTAAGCACCCGTAATCCATGTTGGATTGATAAGGCTTCCAAGAGTTTCTTTGAGTTGGAAGTGAATAACCCTTTAATTCGAGTATGCAAATATCATTTGCAAAAGTTGGAGTGATGAAGCACTATAGAAGCCTTTTGGAATGAGAGTGGTGAAAGTTTCATTGGACAGCTTTAAGAATGATTGAGTGTTAAGGCTCCACTTAACAGCACTTTGGAAAGATTGAATACTGTTTGGGACATGTTGGAGTGATGGAGTTTAATTGAATGCCTTTGGGATGGAGGTGGAGTGAGAATGCTTTATTTAACTCCTTTGAGGTGAGCTGGAGTGATAAAGTTCTACTGAACACACCTTGAATGTGCTGGAGTTACAAATATTTGTTGCATACAATTAACTCAAATGAGGGAGTCGCACTGAATGCTTTCTGGGATGAGATTGGAGTTTGATGATCTCCAATCTCCAATGAAGGTCCATAGGATGGAGTGGAATGATCGCACTCCAGTTGACGTATTGGGGGTGAGATGAACTGGGATTAGTTGAAACTCATTTTCCTTCAGTGGCTTTTACAGATGTTTGCTAGAAGAGCTTTGTGGGAGATGGAAGGTTGTGAGGCGGTCATTCAAACATAATGTAAGGAAGTTGTTTTTCACCTCATCATAACCTTCTGGCTCCTGCCGGGCGTAATAGACTGTTGAGTGTTTTAAAATAGCAATGCATTTTTCATGTTTTCATGCTTACAGGACTAAAGAATAGCTAACAGGCATACAGTCTTGAAACACATCTGAAAGAAAGGGTTCTTCACACAGTGCCATAGTAGAACCACAGTTTTCTCCTTTATAAACTTTAGAAACCCATTTTGGTTCATGAGATGTTTGAGTGTGAAAAGGTAAAAGAACTGTTCACTCTTTAAACAGGGTTTGAAAACGGTCTTTTGAGGAAGGTCACTGAAGAGCTTTGGACTCAAAACAATAAACAAGAGATTTGCAAATGTGAGGAACATTTTAAAGGTTTGATGGCTCAAATGTAAAAGTTCATCCTAATCCTAAAGGTTTAGTCCCAACCGGACAGTGCAGTTTCTGCAGAACCCACATGTACGTTTGCCACCCAGCAGTGCTGTTGTAATATAGGTGTTGCTAAGACATTGCTAGGTTGTTGGTAAGGTGTTGCTAGGTGGTTGCGATGATATAGCTGTTGGTTGCTATGGTGCTGCTCTGTGCTCTGTGGTTGATAAGATGATGGTATGATATAGGTTTTGGATGCTAAAGTGTTGCTAGGTGGTTGCTAAGGTGTTGCTATGTTTTTTGAAATCTTTTTCTAAATGTTGAGTCCAATAACATTTGGCTAAATGGTGGAATTCAAAAATGTTTAATAGAGCTGTGTCCAAAAAATGTTATGTATAAAGCTAGAAATGTATGAAACTTTGCCCAAAAGATCAATCCAAAAGCTCCTCAATGCACAGTACTGGAGAACAGCTGGAGAACATTTTCTCAGTGTTTGCGTGGCAGAGTGACATCATAAGTGTCAACATTCCACTCTTAACTCCTTTAGGAAACTATGTGTGATAAATTAAGTTGGTATGTTTCAGAATGCACAATGTAAAAAAACAACAACAACACTATGCTACTAGTTTTATGATTTGGTGTTTGGAACTTGAGAAAGGACAGATTTAAACAGACAAAATGTGTAGTGGGATAATAATAATAATAATAATAATAATAATGATAATGATAATAATAATAATAATAATAATAATAATAATAATAATAATAATAATAATAATAATAATAATAATAATCAGAAGAAGACAAAAAATTGCCTACTGCAATCACACTAATGAAAGGTTTCTACAAGAACATTGTAGAAGAAGAGTTTGTACAATTAGCAGTCTCCTGGGCTATGTTCAGAGTACAAGCAAACCCCGCACTGTTGTTTGAAATTTATCAGTTTGGATTTGCATGTCTGAACATCACAAACATATCTGCATTGGTTGCTGTGGTTACGACATCAGTGTCAGAAACTACATAACTATGTTGGTACTCTTATGCAAAAAATGCAAAAGACAGGTTGAAGTCTGATTTGAGCGGCCAGAATGTCCACACTGAGATGCATCTGTACATATCAGATTCCAAACCACCTCCAAATGATGTTGGGATTTGATTCTCAAAATCGGAATACAATGTGAAAACATTGTGAGCAACATTCCTTGAGAGCAACATTCCTGCAGATTTCAGCTCCAACCCAGATCTACCACCTCTTTTAGCCAATTAAGGACTTCTGAAGGCAGAAGCTAGACCTCCAGGAGCAGGGCTGAAGACCACTGGTGTAAAGGTTCTAATAGAATCCCTTGAATGATTTAAAAGTTTCCTCACATGTAGAAACGTTTCGTTTAAACATGTTCCTTTAAAGAGTCAAAAGTCATTAATTGACATTGCATGGAGAACCCTTCTCACACCCTGATCAGAGTGTGCTTCTGTCTGTCTGTCTGTGTGTTAGCAGGTCTGCTTGTGCAGCATTGATGTTGTAACTGTCTCCATAAAGTGGATCTCACAAGTGCATTAGAGTCTCTGTGGAGCCCCTTTCCTTGTAAAGTGTGTGTGAAGTGTGTACGGGCAGGTGAGAGAGGCTGAGCCAGTTCTTCGGGGTTGTCTCATTTTATTTGCCATTTCAATTGGCAGGATGACATTCCTGCATCACTGAAAAAAAATCACTACAGTTATTTTTGGCACATCCAAGCCCAGTCCACCTGGTTTCTGGGAGAAATCCAAGTGTGTGTGCTCGTAGTTCCAGTCAGAAGTCTGGAGACACTTAAATTGGAAACTTACATAGTCAGCTTGTAGTCTATAGCTCTATTCACATGGGGTGAGTTTAACATGAGGACGGGGGGGTAAAGTCCTCTTTCTAAAGGTAACCCTCACACCACTTGACAAGTCACAAACGATCGGACCGTGTGTGGTCTCCTCATCCTGAAGCTGGCCAACAATAACTGTGTCATCTGCGTATTTCACGTTGGTTCTATTCGTCCACCTGCTCTAAGATTCAACTGTGCAGAAGGTAACTAATAATGGTGAAAGGACGCATCCTTGCGAAGCACCTGTTGAGGCAGGAACATAGACATAATTCCATTTGCTACTAGAGTCCAAGTCACGAGGTTAGTACTCAGGTTAAAAACAGGGTTAACATGCTTATGTAAGATGTGTTTTTGTCTTTTGTGTGGATTATTTATTTATTTATTTATTTTTTAAAAAGAGGGTATGAGTATATTATTATTAGTTTATTAAAATACCTATGTACATTTGGACTTATTCTGAGACAGAAGGACAGGGTTATAAACCATCTCTAAGCAAGCAAAGTAATATAAATATAATTTTTTTCCACCAAGAAGAAAATATTCAGAAGAACTATCTATAATTTTTTTTTTTTTTTTGGAGTTATCATGGTTCTTTATAGACCCCCCGAAAGACCCCTTTTTAAAAGTGTATGTCTTGTTCACTGTATGTGGTTTGTACATTGGGGGGCAATCATAGCTCTCAGTAGAGCAGATTTGACAGCCGTTGGTCAGCTGTACATGTACTGTAGAACTAACAGTTCAGAGACAGCTGGCGGAGCAGGCAGTCGGCCATCTAATGAGGGCTGAAGTCGCTGTTCCACTTCGCTCTTGCACACCGAACCCTTGGGAACACCACCGCAGCAAATGGTTTGTAGGGGACATAATGGCAAACATTCGTTTGCCAGGTTTAGAACGGTGATACTTTACTTGCCAAATTGCAAAATGCACCAAGGAGGTTAATTATCATTACACATAACTTTCATACCAGAAACTGTGAAATTAAATGTCATCCGTTTTCGTAATCCAGGCTGAGCGAGCAAAGAGGATGCAGATAGAGAGAGAACAAGGCAGTCCAGGGCTGGCTTGGAGTGCCGAGTAGAGAGGGGGGCAGTCTGTCGCAAGAGGGTGGAAATAATAAAGGAAGATGACGAAGAAATCAATGATGATGATGAAACTGCAGAAAGAAGAAATGGAGGAAAGAGGCAATAGGAAAAAGGGAGGCAGGAAGAAGATGGAAAAGTGGTGGAAGAAATAGGATAGCCGTAATAGAGGAGAAGGAAAAGAAGAAGGTCATGGAAAAGCACTGGGAGGAAACAAAGAAGAAACAGAGCTTTGATAGTAATGGACGGAGCAAAGCAGTAGTGTGTTTGGAGATGTTTGCAAGCGAGGGAAGGAGGGAGAGCTGCAAATTAGAAGGAAAGGGAAGAGCAAGGAACCAATGAGCATCAAACTTTAGAGCAGCCTGCGAGGAAGCTGTGGAGGTCCACAGCTTCTCAAATATTCATGAAGGACACGGAGGGAAACGAGGGAGGGAGCTTAATAAAGGCCATCAACATCTTCTAATGTGCTTCTACTGCACTGAATGTTTAATCGTTGTATGGATCTGCCCACAGGTCACATTATAGAAATACTTCAATGAGGAATCAAAATGAAAAGGAACACAATTCAAACAATTTCAGGCAAGATGTAAGGGTGTTGGGCAATCAAAGCTC
>CM067520.1:5020047-5070735 GCA_034509495.1 Acestrorhynchus altus
GACAGGGAACAGGGGCAGTGAACACAGTGAACAGGGGCAGTAAACATTTAATGACTAGGGGCATTGAACTCAGTGAACAGGGGCAGTGAACACAGCAAACGGGGTGGCGAACACAATGAACAGGGGCACTTAATGATTAGGAGAAATGAATAAAATGAACAGGGGTAGCGAACACAGTGCACGAGGGCAGTGGACACAGTGAACAGGGGCAGTGAACACAGTGAACAGGGGCAGTAATCACTTAATGACTAGGGGCAATAAATACAGTGAACAGAGGCATTGAACACAGTAAATGGAGGCAGTGAACACAGTGAACATTAGGTAATGCTTTCTAACAACATTACACAAAGCATGGTTTGCTCTGGTGCAGGTTACCATGAACAGCTAGAGCAGTGGAGAGCTTTCCAGTGATGGAGAGGAGGTGACGAGTGTTATCTTAAACACAGCTGAGGAAGTAACTCTACATCTCTCTCTCTCTCTCTCTCTCTCTCTCTCTCTCTCTCTCTCGCTCGCTCTCTCTCTCTCTCTCTCTCTCTTCTCCCCCCACCCTCTCTCTCTCTCTTAGTTACCATATTTCCTTAATTCTTAATCTTTCTGTGAGCTACAAAACAACTTCTGAAAAAGTACTGTGTGCTTCTCTCTTGGCATGCAGATGTTGAATTACACACACACACACTGTTGCTCCTGGTTCTGTGACGATGACATATCAGTGTTTTGTTGATTCCCACTGAGCCCTCCATGCACGAACACACACACACACACACGCACACACACACACACACACACACACACACACACACACACACACACACACACACACACACACACAGGTAATCAGACACTGCAGTTCTCCAATCAGTAGAGACACACACCATTCATTCACCATGCATATAGAGGAGCAAGTACAGAGAGAGAGAGAGAGAGAGAGAGAGAGAGAGAGAGAGAGAGAGAGAGAGAGACTGAGCACAGATGGTTGGTTTAATCTCACAAGCTTGACTTTTCAGTCATCAGAGAGTTTCAAAGCAGTTCAAGTCAGTTAAGGACAAATCTGAATAGGGTCAAGCAACAGGAGTCATCAGTCAGTTGAGGCTGATTTGAGTCACAAGTCAGGACAAGCATGAGTGGAGTTGGGAGTGAGAGGAGAGATCAATTGGAGTTATGAGTCAGTTAATGGTGGGTTCATTTTGAGTCACAAGTCAATGATACACCAGTCTGAGTAGAGTCAGGAGTCAGTTAAAGGAGAGGTCGAGTTGAGTCATGAGTCAGATCAGGGTGATTCCGATTTGAGTTGCGAGCCAGTAAAAGGAGAGCTAGAATTACAGGTCAGCAAACTTGAGTTTCTCAGTGGTCAGAGTCCTTAAGGTCACTCACTTTGCCTATTCCAACGCTCCACTGAGCACTGAACTGATGTTAGAAACACCAGTGCAGAAAATATTTACAGCTGCTGTGTGTTTTTGTGTTTTTGTGTGTGTGTGTGTTTATAGGTATGCGGATTCTAGTGAACCTGCTCTTGGACACTCTGCCCATGCTGGGGAATGTTCTCCTGCTCTGCTTCTTCGTCTTCTTCATCTTCGGCATCATTGGTGTGCAGCTGTGGGCGGGACTTCTCCGGAACCGCTGCTATCTTGAAAAAAACTTCACCCTGTAAGTAGAGAGAGAGAGAGAGAGAGAGAGAGAGAGAGAGAGAGAGAGAGAGAGAGAGAGAGTAAGGAAGCGGTAGAGTCTAAGTCAAATTACAAGTTAGGCAAGTCAGAGTCAGTCAGAGTCAGCTCAGGTGAGTCAGGGAAAGTTAAAGGAAAGTCCATGTCACAAGTCGGTCAAGGGCAAGTCTGCATCAAATTACAAGTCCAAGATAGGTTAAAGTGAGTCTGAGTCAAGGGTCAGCTGACGGTGAGTCAAGTTAAAGGCAGGTCAAGCCACTAGCCACTTAAAGGTGAGTGTGATTTAAGCTGAGGACAAGGTCAAGTTGGGAGTTATCTAAGGTCATGTCTGAGTTGAGTTAGCAATTGGACAAGTTGGAATAGAGTTGTGAGTCAGTTAACAGCAAGGCATGTGTGAGTCGTGTTATAGGTCAGGCAAGGGCAACCCCAAGTGAAGTTGAGTCGAGTCAGCGAGGGCAAGTCAGGGTTAAGTTGTGAGTCAGTTAAGGGCAAGTCAGAGTCGAGTCAGTTAAGGTCAAGTCAAGTTCATTGGATATTATCACTTGATTTGTGTTTATTTGTTGCAGAAATATAATCTGTTTGCTGTTTATTATCATATATATTAGCTTTGCGGTGTTTATTGATCGTCTTGCTCCTCAGTGTCTCCCAGAAGAAGCACGTAAAGCATCTGTTTAAGCATTAGACGAGACAGACCTTGCTTTAAAAGGCAGCGTCTGAACACCCCCTCAAAAGAGACTGCTCATTGATCCTTTCCCCACACACCCTATACTTAGCAGCACGCCCGTATCATTAGTGTAAAATGAGCTCCAACATTTCCTATACATTGAACCCATTTCTCCGCTGCTCTCTCAATTTGTCCTTTGCTTCCTCCCTTCCGTCTCGTTCTCCAGCTACCGTTTCAAATGCAAATGCTTTTCCGCTACTCGATGCCTGCAGTTGATTAAAACTGTTTGGGATCCGTATTCATGAGCCTGAGGTTACCGTGCCAACAGACGCCTGGCCGCCCCTGTCTGCAGAGAGATTGGATTGGGAAGCCCTTTTCGTTGCACGAGTGCGGATGATTGTGTGTGTAGGTTTAGGTGTGTGTATGTGACAGGGTTTAGATCCATCCTAATGTACAGAGAGGTGTCGTCGTATTCATTCATATTCATAAAGCTGTCCTCTAATCTCTCCCGTGTGACTTGTTTTTGTCAAATTCTATTTCTCTTTTGTCTAAAATTATTCTTCACCTTGTTTGAGATTGTGTTCAGTCTACAGCACATCCTTATCGCACGCTTTCTTTTCACACACACACACACACCCACACACACACACACACACACACATAGCTCCTGTCAATCATCCTGACAGGTCAATTATCTTTCGCTGTGAGGTGTATTATTAAGAGCATAGTAGCATTCTTGCACTCGGTGGGTGTTTGCTAGATGTCACGCTGGGTTTGCCACAAAGGGTTATGCCCTGCATGACTACAACCAGCTTTACTCACCGCACAGAGACATATAATAGCTTTGCATCCAGAACATATGTCATTATTAGCGCAGTTACTTGCATTATGCACTTTACAGGTACCTTTCTACGCTGCCCTGGTACAGTTGTATGGTTTATTCACTGTAGCTTTACAAGTTGCACTGCTACACCAGATGGTTGTGCAGATATGGTTTTTAGAAGGCTTCACTGGATATATTTGCTCAGTCAGTAACTGAGGTTTATCTGGGTTTCTCTAATTGAAGAATCCCCCTGCTGATTAGTCTGATCAGCTATTGATCAGTTTGGGTATTCGAGCTCAGGCTGTGAACAGCATAAAGAGAAGTGAGAGCGGGTACACGCACTCTTAAAATATATTTATGGCTCTTAAGACAGCTAATATTGGCATAGTGGCGTATTCTTTGGCATAGCTTAAATAAGTCTTCAGAACCCTACGCCAATTGTGTGGGATGTTTTTGTAGTTTGATGTACAGCCACACATTCCATGTTGTTTTTCTCTTCGGGAGATTCTAGGCTACTCAAATATGTCTTCGTTTGAGATGTAAATATTAACAGAATGTAATTACTTGAAAGAATCTGACCATGTATTGATCAAAAACGTATGTGCCTAGAATTGTGTGTGTATTTTTCAGTTGAAAGAATTAAAACACGCTTTATATCTCAGGAATCCTGTTGGAAATTGACCATCCATAGTGTTTTTGAGCTGCAAATAAATAGAAAATGCAATAATTTTATTATTGTCCTACTGATAAGTTGGAGGTCTGTCTGTAGGGTGAGTATGTACATGTGGACAGAGCAGTAAACATGCACTGGAAGCTCCTTTGTCATTTTAACTAGGATTTAATTCAGATGGAAGCGAGTGAATTTAAGCTGTTTTCCGAGCTGGGTTACTTGCTGGTAACTCTGGTTTGCTAGGCTAAGTCTTGTAGTTTGTTATGACATGTATTATGTTACTCTGATCTTTGGTTATGAAGCCTAGAACATGGCCTGTAAAGTTCAGATCTCGAGTCTAAGAGTGCAGCACATTTGCCTGCAGATATTGGAGCTGGGCCTGTAGATCCTGCACAAGCTGAAGCTAACATCCCAGAGGGTCACCTAATGCTTGAATGGTGATAAATGTGGAGACCAGTCATGCCAAGGAAGTGTTAAAATCTGGCAGAGACGTTCCTTGGGAACCTTTGTTGTGTGTGAAAAATTCCAGCTGGAAGCCCTGCCAACCCGTGGCCGCAGGATGCCCTGCAAATATTGCTGAGCTGTCACTGTCCCTCGTATCACTACTAGGTGTCATATGCAATGGCTTCCCAGTGCATCACACTAGCAGCTGGGGAGGAAAGGCAGGAAAGGCAGGAAAGTGGTCACCCCAAGGCTTCGAAACTGATGAGTATGGAACTGTTGAGTCAGATCCCAATCAGAACCTGCATTCACCCCCAAAGGTGACACATCCACAATGGTGGTTTGGTCAGATGGCAGCCATTTTGTCAAAATTACCACCCTTGTTCTCTCAGGCCAATGATGTGTCCTCCTTAGAGCCCATCCCCTGGGTAAAATGCATTCAAGTGTGTTGCAGAAGCATGTCTGGCAGTCCACAATCTTTCATTAAGGGGCACACTACCCAAAAGTTGTGCCGTTATAGAGCAGCACTTTTACGCCCAGCATTTATTCAGACCACACCTGCAATCAAATCTGCCTGAGACAGAGCTGTTCATCTAGTTTTGCGGTAATCTGACAATGAGTTATTTTATTTGTCACTGAGTATAATTATCTAATCAGCATTTTGTGTAGCAGCAGTGCAAAGCATAGAATTATCCAGATAGAGATGAACAGCTTCCAGTAATGTTCACATCAACCATCAGAATGAGAGGAAAATATGATTTCAGTGTTTCCAGAACTGATGATCTTCTGCTGAGATCTCTACCGGGTCACTTATAATGTTGAAATAAAGAAATCACATTGGTCAGCTGTTCTGGAGACAAAATATCTTGCTGGCAAGAGAGGTCAATGGAGAATGGTCTGACTGAAGTGAGCTGACAGAATATCTATAGGAACTGAGGAGAGTAGCAGCTTGAAAAGAACAACATGTCAAACTTTGAGGAGCATGGCCTACAAAAAAAGAAGACCATCAGGATCCCCTTGCCGAGGCTGCATTGGGCACAGTCTCACTACTACTAGACAGTTGAAGACTGGAAAATGTTGTCTGATCTGATGATTCTGGTTCTACTGAGGCTTACAGATGGTCCTGTTAACAGCTAGAATCCCTGGGCCCTAGTGTCAGCAGGCCAGGCTGGTGGATGTTTTCCTCATCTCGGAACTCCAGTAAATCAACTTTAACATGCAACAGGCTGTTTGAGCATTTTTGCTGACCCTGTGCATCCCTTCCTGACCATTACCATCTTCTAACAACTACTTCCAACAGGATCAGACACTAGTAGTGCTTTTTCGACCAGAAGAACTCTGGTTCCATTCAGCATTTATAAGAACCTTGATGCTTTTTAGTGAACCAGCCCAGTGTTGCACATCTCCAGGAAATAGAACTGAGACAATGGTGCAGACTACCTACAAGCATTTGTGCTGCTGTTGGAGCTAGAAGATGTTTGTTTTTCTCCTAAAAGCAAACTTTTGTCGTTAAGAAGACGCGTGTACAGACACCTGATAAGTTTCTCCCGTACAACTACCCACCCACATATGTCATCACATTTGAAATACTGAAACACTAATCTTTCCAGGTTCTGGAACCTGTTCCACATTGGTGAAAAGTGCTATGTGTCACAAAGAAAAGGTCTTCTTCAACTGATTTCATGAACATGACAATGAGTTCACTGTTCTTCAGTGGCCTACCCAGTCACCGGATCTGATTCCAATACAACACCTTTGGGATGGGGTTGATCTGGAGATGCACAGCATGACAGTTCCTTTGAAAAACCTGCAGTAACTGTAGGACGCAGTAGTGCCAACACGGACAAGAACCTCAACGGAATGTTTCCAACATTTTGTGTGGAATTGAGAGCAAAATCAGCCCCTACCCTGTATAGTGGGCCAGTGGTACACAGTCGGCTTGTGATTGTGCAGCCCACACACACAAGTGTGTGTGTGTGTGTGTGTGTGTGTGTGTGTGTGTGTGTGTGTGTGTGTGTGTGTGTGTGTGTGTGATAGAGTGGCTAATGGAAAAGGACTATTTTTGGTCTGTAAAACACTGAGATTGAGGGCTAAGCTGCCCTCATTGGGTCACTCTCAGAGAAATGGGCTACATACACTCTTTCTCCCACACTCTAGAGACAGAATGACACGGAGTAAGAGTCTACAACAGCAAATGGACAACAGCAGCACAAAGGAAAATGAGTTTCCACTTCATTACCTTTTCTATCACACAGGTCTTTACAATCATTTTCCTTGTGCATTGTTTTGCACACAGTTATTTGTTTAATTTGGTCTGATTTTTTTTTAAAATCATTTTGGAATGAATTGCATTCTAAAATCCCATTTTACAGAGCAACTAACATCCAGCTCTTTAAGAATTCTGTTATCCCAGACAACATGCTTATGCAGGGCTCACATGGGTGGAACCTGGGCTAGATGACATCCAGGTGGGGATGGGCATTGTGTGGGTTTGTAGATGTGCTATTACTGGGATTCGTTTAGTTTTCCTAATGGGCCCCATCATTTTGGCCCACCTTAAGCCCACATGTCCCATCTTGGACAATTTGTGCAGACAACCCAGATGGGGCCTATGTTTAACCTCTCTTGGTCCCATCCCTGACCCTCTTGTGCAATAATATGTGGGGCCAACATAGAACCCATGGACAAAATGTATGATTCCCGCTTGAGCTACCCAAACAACAGGCCTAACATGGACTTGTTATGTGGGTGGTTTCCAGTTGGACTACCTATAGAGGACCCACATTTACCTGGTATAGCATCATTCAATACGTTTGGTGTCTCTGGCTTCTTTAGATGTTACAGGTGTCTTTAGAATGGAAAGCTATCAAACTATGCACCTTAAATATCGTTGTGTCTTCATTAAAAGGAAAATATGGCACAATCAAAATAGGGCTGGAATTTCAAAACCCCCAATCCTGGACTGTTACATAACAGTCTGGACATCACCCACAAAATATATATAAACCCAGACCACTAGAGAAGGCTCTAGTCAAAGCTGGTGAAACAGTATAATGCTAAAATGCAATGGTTACTCTGATAGAATACATTCTTGTTGATACTGGAACATCGCTCATCACCACCAGACTCTGCTAGATATTGCAATTCAGGTTGCTATGGGAACCAATCCTTTTGACCATGGCTTTTCCTGTGCCGGTGTCCACAAAAGAGATGCTCAAATGTGACTCATAATTAAAAGCTGTGGAGTTGGAGTGCTGAGCACTTGCTGTGATTTGAACATATGATTTGTTCAGCAGCAGTTAGACTGTAGGGCCACTCTTGAGTTACACTACATATAAAAAACAGTCCTTTCTGTTCTATCGTGGACACAGCTATGAGCTAGAGGTGTTATAGTAAGTATATATTCAATAACGTAGTTCTAACTCATTAACAAATTAAGGGGTAAAAACATCAGAGACATCTTGCACAATTTTTAATCAATTACAGCTACAGCTCATTTACTAATGTTTGGAGGCTCAACTCATTATGACTTGTTGAGTTGAGAAGTTGAGAAGCAGAAGTAAATCAGTGTGAGACTAAAATTAAAGTTGTGTTACAGTGTAGATAACAGTCATACAGTCCGTCATACCTTAGCCTTGTATCTCCAGTGCAAAACATGGGATGTTGGGATGTTGGGAAAATAATGTTTCATTATCCTTTATGTCATCTCTTTCCAGACCCTCAGGCATCCCGCCACCCCCACCATACTACCAGCCTGAGGAGGATGATGAACGGCCCTTTATCTGCTCCCTGGCACAGGACAATGGCATCATGTCGTGTTCAGATGTGCCGACACGTCGTGAGGGGGGCAGGGAGTGCTGTTTGGATAAGGAGGATGTCCTGCACCGGCATGCCCTGGGCCTAAGTGCCGAGCCATTGGTGAATGGTAGCACCTCTTCCATGGGCCTCTGTGTCAACTGGAACCAGTACTACACCCGCTGCTTCACGGGCAACAGCAACCCACACAAAGGCGCCATTAACTTCGACAACATCGGCTATGCCTGGATAGTCATCTTTCAGGTACGGTTCAGTACTGCAGAGTTGGCACAGTGGGGAGAGTGGATTTAAGCACTGGGGGTGATTTTGTTGGATTGAACCTCTGGAATAAAGCCTTCTCTGAGGCCCTTTTCACTTTCACTGAATTTTGGGAGAAGTAACACACTTGTGTAGCCACCTCCACCCCATCTACCCCATTCTTCTCCAAGGATCACCTCAGGTACAGCGGGGCTCTGCTTCACACACCTACCACGAAGCAGCTCTGAACTCCAGCCCAATAACCTTCTAAGTTGGCCTCTCCATCTAGCCTTCTGGGTGTGGTGTGTACGACTACTAAATCTATGGCTAGATTTGTAGATTAAAGATAAATTGATAGATAAAGTCATGGCCAACAATATTGGTGCCTGATCTACTTACTGGAGTTCTGTGTGGAATGATATCAGGTTTCTTAACTTTGTGTGTTGTGTCAATGCATGAAAAGGTGTGGTGCATTTTCACAAACATGGAGGGCAACATTGACGGATGGATGTATGGATGTATGGGAGGATAGATAGACAATGAGTGGATGGATTGATTGGTAGATGAATGGATGTATGGCTATATTAATGAATAGATAGATAGATAGATAGATAGATAGATAGATAGATAGATAGATAGAATACAGTTGCACAGGAATGTGTATGTAAATGCTGCAGGTACATCAGTACAGAATAATCAGGCAGAAAGCAATGAACCGTAACCTCCAACCAAAATATTTCCATAAAGACTTATGCATGTCAACTATGACCTAAGGGGACAGAATGAATAATGAATAGGCACCTGCTGTGTCTGTAATATTTATTGGATTTGAGTTTCCCTGTTGTTTTAGATATTTACAAGGTAACTTTCTTAATAAACCATATTAAAGTTGTCTGTTACTGACAGTGTTTTTATTTATTTTAGACTGAGCTCTTTAGAAATCTGAAATGATGTGCTGTTATAATTACCATAATGTTCTTCTGCGCTGACAGTGACCTGATGCTGTATGATGTGCTGTGTACAGGTGATCACTCTGGAGGGTTGGGTGGAGATAATGTACTATGTGATGGATGCGCACTCTTTCTACAACTTCATCTACTTCATCTTCCTCATCATCGTAAGTCTTCTGCAGTGCTAAATTAAATTTCTGTTTTCATATCAACCCCCGTTGGACTTTTGAGATTACTCTTTCCATTTGTTCTGAAGACAAGGAATGACTCTCTAAACTTTTCATTTAATACAAATTATTAAATGATCTACTTGGTTGCTGGTTGCTGTGGTATTGGTATTGGGTCGATGAGCCTTTGATCAGATGCTTTTCGAAGCTGTTAGCAAGCTTCTAGCACAGTTGTTGAATATTTATGCACAACAGCAAGACTCTATTGGGACCTACACCTTGAGGTTCATGGGATTCCAGAGGCACCAGCAGCTTCAAATATCTTTTTCCTCTATTTGATATTGTCTTCCCATATTGCTTGAAACCTGTGGTCTGCTTAATAATGTAGTTTTACTTTAATGGGCTCACTTGGCAAACTAATTATCACAGTTGTCTGAGATTGATTCAGTGATCCAAGGAGCACTGAAACACAATACCATCCATGAGTTTAATTTAAAAAAAAAGTACAACCATCTGATGATGCCTGTTTGTGGTCACTGTCCTGTTGTAACACCTAATTGTGTACAAATTTAGTCCATTGAAAAATGTTGAGGTGGAGGTCCTGCTGCAAAACAGCCCAAAGCATGACACTCCCACCACCATGCTTAACAGTTGGTATTATTGTGTTCTTAAGGTTAAATGCCTCATTTTCTTCTAAAAAGCCTTTTTCATTGTGCTTGAATGTGCCAGTTTTGGAGAAGTGTCTTCTTTCTTGACGAGCAGATTCTTAGTCCATTGCAATGCAAAATTGATTGACTTTAAACACTAACACTGGTGATCCAGCAGCTTCCAGTTCATGGCAGGCCTGATGCTACCAGTTAGGTTCTTCTTTTAGACTTGGGAAAATAAATTTACAACAGCTTACGTTTGAACTAATGATCATGGAATCTGCAGTGTAAATGTACGAAAACGACTTACTCATATATAGATAAGCGACAACTAGTATTGGTCTTAGGCCTGACTTTGGTCAAGGATTGTTTTTGAAGTGCATTTTTTTTACATCCAGACCATCCAGGGCGTTAGGTTGGTGTTAGGAGCTGTGTGAACTTGACTCATGTTGGAGGTGAACCTCATTTATGTGTACAGAGGACGACAAGCAAAGGTCAGGTTCCTCCCCTGTGCTTTCTGCAGACCTTCTTAAAACATGCCAGTGCCTTGTGTAATGTCACAAAGAAAAATGGATCTTTGGTACAAGAAAAAAAAAGAGCAATAAGCCACACTTCTTGGCCGCTGTCCATCGCAGTGAGAGATGAACGCTACAAAACGCTGAGTGTTTCATGCTCGCAGTGAGATCACTTCGCTATGCCAAGTAAAACTGGCCATAATAAAGTGTCCATTAATCAAATGTGAAGAGCCTGGATGTCAAGAACTAGTGCTCAGAGGATATTTGCAATACTGCCCAGCACCGCCCCCAGTTACTGAAGCTATATCAACGTTATTGAAAGCTCTATGGAAATGCCTTCTGCTGAGCAATGAGCTGAGTATTGTGGACTTTATTATTTTTAGAGAACATTCAGGGTTAGATATACTGAGCTTCTGGATACAAACTGAACTGAGCTTCTCAGCTTTCACCCATCTGTCCTGGCAAAAGCCCTCTAGTTCTGTGAGATGCTTGGGGCCGTCTTTTTGCGCTGCTTTCTTGAGGCCTGTTCATAGATCAGGAGACCGTGAGGGTCATGACAAAGCTTATTAAGGTATTCCATTGCGGATTTAAAGATGTGTATGTAGGATCAATATCCTGCTGTAGATGCCCATTGTCTTAATCAGCTTTTTAATAGATGCTGTGATGTTTGCCTACAGAATATGCTGTTATTTATTTGAATCAATTCTATGTTATTCGAATCAATCCTATGTTCCCTGTGACACCGGCTGCAACATATGCTTAGGCATGATCGATCCACCCGCATGCTTAACAGTTGATGGGTTTTGTTTTGTTTAGTTTTTCAAGAAATGCCCTCTTTTCTTCAAAAATATAGGATATGTCCAAATGTTTGTGAAAACCTGTTCTTGTCAATGTATTAGGCTACTTTCAGTTGCACCCGTTGCTGACCTAGATGTGCAAATGCACACACATTGCATTGTACTTGCATTACAATAGGACTACCTGGAGCAGATATATCTGGAGAATATATAAATACAGTATAATGTCAGACAGGTTCTGTTCGTTTTGCTCTCCTATTATTATTTCTTTTTTAAATATGCAATCGTAGAGTCAAGTAGAGTCAAGAATTGTGGTTACTATGCAGTGGAAAAGTGCCATTTTTAACTGACTCATATACATGTGAAGGGATTTTGCACAGAAAATGGGCAGAAACACTGGGCTGATGATATAAGCAGTTAAGCTTGAAAGTGTAGCTCAGAAAGGGCAGTTGATTTAAATGTGTATCGTGAAGCTTTATATTACTTTCTGTTTATGCTGATAAGCACCTGATAAATGATGTAGAGCCGCAATAAATATTCCATAAATCTCCATACATCTTGAAAAGTTTGAAATTTAAAATCATGGTAAGTTTTGACATATGGTAGAAAGCAGTTTGATTTAAATACTTTCTATAAAGCATTGCATTGCATCTGTTTTAATTTGGCATGAACCCCCCCAGCACAGCAGACTGAATAGTCAGTTAACATCTGTTTCTCTTAGAAAAGCTTGCAAATTGATAAGTGGCTAATAAATGATTTAGAGCCCTTATAAATATTCCATAAATGTTCATGACTAGGTCTCGAACCCATCAAAGTAGATCATTGTATGTTTTTCCATATGGTAGCTAGTGATTCAAAAATGGGAAATGTGTTTAATGGTTGGTTCTAAATAAATAAATAAATAAATAAATAAATAAATAAATAAATAAATAAATATGGCCAATTAAAGCGTATCCCAGGCAGATGGAGTGGTTATGCTTTTCCTATTGGCACAATAATGCTGTGGATGGTTGTGAATAGTCAAGGGGTTTGTCAAGTCACACATTCAGCATCACACACACCTTCTAAGATCGATCTAGCAATTTGCACACAGTGAGGAAATTCAATAGAACAGTAAAGGCAAAATGTATAGTGTGAGGGGAGGTGAATGGACGAGTACAGAGAGTGAAGCATTATGAAGTTCGGATGTGATTGGAAAATCGAAAAATGCTTAGCTGTGGTTTCACGACCCTGTTTACCGCTCTGTTGCTTTAATTTAGAATGAATCACAATGATTTTCCTCTTACAATGAGCTCATGAGAACAAAATTATTGGCAGGTAAATGGTACCATGATAACTCCTACTGTCGTGTACTTTTATTCCTCAAAACATAAAGAAATGTATTCATAAGAGACCGTCACAAATGTCAGATATTTTTCTTTTCAGGAGATCCTAGACTACTCAAAGAATTTAGATGTTTCAATGTATTTAACCATGTTTTGATATAAAATGTTCTTGTCTAAAATTGCTTTTTTTTTTTTTTTTCCATTGGTGGACTAAATTACACTTTACATCTCAGACATCCTGTTGGAAATTGATGTTTGTGAACTGAAAATGCAATTGTTTTGATGAATTATTTGTAAGGATTTTATTTACAAGGATATTTATACAATAAGTTCTTCAAACTACCTGACAGTGGTCCAAAAAAAAAAAAATTGAAAAAAGAAAAACAAACAAACAAAAAACAAAAAACAAAACAAAAACTAAATGTCTTTTATTCATTTTATTATTTATCAAATAATTTAATTTATAATTCCCTGTGTGTGTGTGTGTGTGTGTGTGTGTGTGTGTGTGTGTGTGTGTGTAACAAAGGTCAGATGGGGCTTCTGGATTGCTAACTCCATTCTGGTCTGAGTAATAGCAGGTCTAGGTTAGCTGGAACGACCTAATCTTGTGTAGGTCACTCATGTAAGCCCATCATCATTTAATCAGACCCTGCTGCCACCACAGAGTCATGTGATCTATACCAGCATGTACCTCACTCCTGCATTCTCACACATCTGTATGCGTTGTATATAATAGTGTGCAAGAGACCACCAGTCATTTATCTACTCTAAATTTAATACCAGTTTAGTGGGTCCCAGTGTTTACCTTCATTACAGCTTCTGCTCTTTTCAAGAGACCCCCTTTCAACTCTTCTGCGGTGTTTTATACCTTTATACTATGTCTGTGTTTTATATGTTGTTATGTTATGTTATGTTATGTTATGTTATGTTATGTTATGTTATGTTGTGTTATGTTATGTTATGAAAACACAACTTAATATATGTTGCTCTAGCGCTTTAACAGCCAAAACCATGTGGGGAAATACACTCTTGCCACATTTCCATCCTTGAATTATAGCTTGTTAGAAAGCATCACTGAAACACTGCATTTTTACCAATGGCAATTCTATATGCTTTTGTTAAGGTTTATAACCACACCCAAGAGTGCATTCAAAACCGAGACGAGGAGGCTAATGCACACATTACAGAACACCAAATCATAACACATTCACTACAGCTCTACAGCAGTGCCTCTTACTTATGGCAGTGTGCGTGGTGCTGATATGAGTGTATGAGGACAAGTGGTGTTGCTGGGGTTGTTACATACTTCAGTGTCACTGTAGGGTGAGGGAGGGTGCACCGGCCAGAAGTCTCCAGCCTAGAGAAACTCGGAAAATGACCTCTGATGAAGGACCAACACAAAGTGTGCCTCAACAGATGGTCTACAGTCTCTAACTACAGCCTGTACACCCATAAAGCTCCCGATAAAGTGGCCAGTGGATGCATTTTGGAGCGGTCATCTGTTCATGGACAGATTATACATGCCTACACTGGCTACTGTAAAGCGTTTTGGCATCCTCTGACCTCCAGAAGCTTCTCTTTAAGCCCTGCATTTTTTGAATGTTGTAAACAGTGTGTTTGCTGAAGAGCAGAATGGAATGATTGCATTAGGCTCCCAAATGCAAATATGTCATTTTCTTCCTGAGGAAAATCAAATTTGTCTTGGCTCGGGCTCGGTTTAATTAGTTTGTAATCTTGCGGTTTCCTGTGTGTGTGTGTGTGTGTGTAAGCATGTGTTTTAAGCTGAGTGAGTTTTACAATCGTGTTTGCGGCTCTCTCCGGATGCTCTCCGGCAGCGGAAAAAAGCAGCCATCAAATCCCTCGTAATCGACAATGTTTAGGGTATTAAAATGTCTTGTTTGGCTGGAGTATGCAGGATTGTGTTCCTGCCGCATGTGTGCGAGTGCATTTTTATTTACTCCCCAGTTACAGTGCTCTCTCTGTAACCAGGCAACCGCACGACCAGGTGCCATTTACCTGTAGAGAGAGACTATAGTGTAGTAACACTGCACTGAGTCCTGCTGATTCCCTCCATTCACTTCACTGCAATTCAGCACAGTTGCCCTGAACACCCCCCTCTTTTCTTATTATTCTCCACCACCACCACTGTCCAACCGCGATTTGCCACGTTGTTTACTGCCGTTATACTGTTTGGGCAGGAACAGTGAGATATTCAGGCTCAACACTTGAGGCTGGAGTTACAATTGCTGTTTTGCCATATTTCCAAGCACTGATATTGTGCTGCGCTGATACAGTGGCATGCAGAAGTTTGGCCACTCCTGATCGGAATGACTGTCACTCTGATCAGTTAAGCAAGTTGAAGGTGAAATCTATTAGTCTGAAGATGAAGATGACGTGCTTAATCTTCCTGAAGGTCTTTTGCAGTTAAGTGGGGGGATTCTTCTATGCCTTTCTATCTGTTATTGAAAATGCTCTTGGTCTTCCAGGCCTTGTCTTTACCTCCACTGTTCCTGTTAACTACCATCTCTTAATTACATTTCAAGTGCTAGGCAGTTGCTTAGAAGAACCCACGGCTGCTGTTTTGTGGGACAAGGTTAGAGGAGTTAGAATTTGCATCACCTGAGCTTGCTTAATGATGATTGCGAACAAGACATCACCCTAACGAACTAACTAAGGTCTCAAGCACTCAAATCTCCTATTGTTCCAAAAAGTATTGCTTAAAATGGGAAACTTTATGCACTTTGTCTATTGTGAATGTAATGATAATATATGCAATTGATTACGATATTAGAGTGAAAGGAGGCATATGGCATCCTGCGGCACGTTTGCCCACTGATGTTGCAGTGGGGTCTGTAGATCCTGTAGAGCACACTGGTAGTTTGCTGAACCTGACATTCCAGCTTGTCTCTTAAATGCTTGACGGGTGATTGATTTGGTGAACAGGACGGCCAAAGACATGTTGCATGTATCCTGCTGAAAAATGGCGGTTGGCACCTGCCATGAGAGCCAACAAACGTGGCAGCGGGTTCTCCTTACATATCGCTGAACTATAAGAGTTTGTATTGTATGTCCAGGTCTAAGTACATCACCAAAGTACAGATATGTAGGTATCTTCGAGGCCTGCTGTTGAACAGTGCTGTATTCCTGCGGGTTAGTAAATAAAGTGTGGTGCTGTGATGTGGCTGATGATTAAGAGCAGTCTGGCCATCAGAATCCCAAACGAGTCGGACAGATGAAGGGGCTGGACACACACCTGCACACCTACACAGCTGCACAGCTGTACATACAGACACACACACACACACACACACACACACACACACACACACACACACATTGCGCTGAGTCACATACACACTCAGGCCCACAGCTGTTCCTCTTCTCCTCCCTTCCTCTTTCCCTCCCTCCCTCTTCACCTCTATGCTTTGATCCTCATTTCTCGCAGCCAGGCTGCAGTATGTTTCATTAAGCGCGGATTTGGGATTTTGCTTTGCTTTGTGTGTGTGTGTGTGTGTGTGTGTGTGTGTGTGTGTGTGTGTGTGTATGTGTGTGTGTGTGATTTGACATCTCTCGCTGTACAGCAATATGAATGGAGTGTGATATGAAAGCAGGCACTCTACTCTGATGAGTTAGAGCCTGGCTCGCACTCCATCTTTAAAACGGATCCCTGCACAACGGGGATGACATATCCATCACAGCAGTGTTGGTAAAGCCAGACCCTCAAACTTCATCCTCCTTGTGAAGGCAAAAGTCTTTAGACATTAAACAATGATGTCTTTAACCCTTAGAACCCTAGACCAAGGTTTTGGGACGTCTTTTTTTTGCAGTTTTCAAAACTGGATCGCTTGCTTATTATTCATATATTAGATAAGGTCCGTTTCCTAGTCTATCATATCTGTATATCATATTGGTTACTCTGATCCTCAGATATGAAGCCTAGAATACAGCATTCTAAGATGGTTCTAAGAGGAAATAGCTTTGATTGCTGCATGTGGTCTGGTATTTGTCAATTATTAGATTGTTGTCTAGCATTGCCAATACCATGCATCCAGAAAGTATCCTCAGCGCTTCACTTATTCCACATTTTATGTTACAGCCTTTATTCCAAACATTTATTTAATTAATTTCGTCCCTCAAAGGTCTACACACAATACCACACAATGACAAAGTGAGACATTTATTTGAAATCTATATTAAAAATAAATCTGTATTAAAATAAAACATAAAATGTACATAAGTATTCATAGCCTTTGCTCAATACTTTGTAAGCTTCAAGTCTTTATGAGTATGATTCTACAAGCTTGGCACCTGTTTTGGGAAGTTTCTCCCATTCTTCTTTGCAGAACCTCTCAAGATTACATGGGGAGCGTCGGTGCGCAGCCATTTTTAGATATCTCCAGAGATGTTCAATCCGGTTCAAGTCTGGGTTCTGGCTGGCCCACTCAAGGACATTCACAGATTTGTCCAAAAGTCACTCCTTTGTTATCTTGGCTGTGTGCTTAGGGTCATTGTCCTGTTGGAAGATGCACCTTTGTCTCAGTCTGAGATCCAGAGCACTCTGGAGCAGGTTATCATCAAGTATGTCTTTGTATATCTTTGTCAGAAATGTACAAAGATGACTTCGTCATCTTTCCCTCGACCCTGACTAGTCCCCCAGTTCCTGCTGCAGAAAAACATCCTGACAGCATGATGCTTCCACCACCATGCTTCACTGTTGGAATGGATTTGGCTGGGTGATGAGCAGTGGCTGGTTTCCTTCATGATGCTTGGCATTCAGTCCAAAAAGATCAATCTTTTTCTTTCTCATGGTCTGAGAGTCTTTTAGGTGTCTTTTGGCAAACTCCAGATGGGCTGTTATTTCCCTTTAACTGAGGAGTGGCTTCCGTCTGGCCACTCTACCATACAGGCCTGGTTAGTGGAGTGCTGCAGAAATGGTTGTCCTTCTGAAAGGTTCTCCTCTCATCACAGAGCAATGTTGGAGCTCTGCACTGTCTACTATGGGACCTTATATAAACAGGTGTGTCTTTCCAACTCATGTCCAGTGAACTGCATTTACCACAGGTGTCCAGACAAGCTGTAGAAACATCTGAAGGATGATCAGTGGAAACAAGGTGCACCTGAGCTCAATGTTGAGTGTCATGGCAAAGGCAGTGAATTCTTATGTACATTTTACATTTTACTTTTATTTTTAATAAATTCACAAACAATTTGAAACAAACTTTTCTTGCTTTGTCATTGTGGGGTATTGTGTGTAGAATTGTGAGGGGAAAAATATGATTGAATCCATTTTGGAATAAGGCTGAAATATGAGCAATCCACCTGGGACAAGTTGAGCAAAGTGAAGAAGGAGCTTAAAGGTCTTTTAAGGTTCTCAAATGGACACACAAAAGAATAGCAATTGGCATCCTTAGGATCTAGAGAAATTGTATGCCTGTCAACTGCATCTTTTAAAAAGGCTGCTAACATCTTTGGACAGCTGCAACTGCTTGGAGGAGGACATCAACTGCCAATTCAGATACGTCAGCTAACACACGCTCACACTGGCAAGCATCGGGCAGTCCTACCCACCCAAAGAAAGCTCCTGGCCATCATTAGGGATCAAACTTGTGATCTCCTCCTGATAGGGCCAGCACTGCATGCCTCTGAATACTTCTTGCAGAGGCAATGTTCGGCTTTGATGAACAAAATGACCTAATTATGTGATTGGTTGGTGCCTTAAAGTGTGCAATCCTCTTCCAGTAGTCATAAAAATGAGGATAAAACCAGCAGTACTAGAGTATTTACCTGCAATGACTGTCAAACAAAAACACAGAGAGAATATAAGCTTGGCCCCTGGCTCACTTTATTTTGCAAGTTGTGTATTTGTTGTTCTTTTATGGACATATATGTGACTTTGGTTCGGGTATAAAATGCTCAGATGTGGACCTACAAGCCAATTTACCATGCTGTTATTTTGTATAAAAAGGGTTCTGAAGGCAGCTCTACCGCTGAGGCAGAACGAAGTCTATTGGATGAGAGAATGTCCAATTAAAATAACCAGTATTTGTCACATATTGGAAGAAATTCAGATAGGAAATATATAATTTTCCCCCCAAAAAAAACAAAAAACAAAATGCAAAAAACTCCAGAAGTAAGCATTTCATTTTCAAAGCAGTAAGGTTAACATTGGTCCAACAAACCAGTTTTTCTCAGCTTGGAAAAGCAAGATGATTTTCTTCAAACATTCATGCACTTATTTTTTTTTATTCTTGTGAGACCTTTCCATCAAAAGTAAAGAATACAGTGAAAAGCTCCAGTATGTAGCACCAATTAGACGTCATTTAATAAAGTCTTGAACTTCCTTTCAGACCTTCAACTCTCTTCTGGCATCTACTTTCATTTAAACACGGCTGTTCAATCTAGAACGCCTCTCAGTAAGTTATGAAGAATCTTCAAATGAACTCCCCAACACATTATTCAGGCCAAATTTATGTCCTTGAGCTTGGTTGTGAAGAGAAACACTGCATACGACTGGTGATTCACATCTATTACCCTGTGTGTCCTTGCTCAACAGTTTAGAGAGTTAAATTACTTTTACTTTATTGCGGAAATTCTTTCTTTCAAGCGACTTTTGAAAGTAAAGCTTCTGTTTTTACCTTCATCATCCTCTTACGGGGAGGCACAGTAGACTCTACAGAAAGGTTTCAGTCTGGCAAACTTCTCTTTTCATGACGTATTTTGCAGGAGAGGGAAAACTACTGCTTTGGAGTGGCTTTCTGGGCACAGACTGTTTGAAATGTTGTTGTTGTTGTCGTTGTTTTTTTTTCTTCAGTTTGCTGGCACTTCTAGAAAGCCATACAACTGATGTAACTGCTAGGAAGCCAAGAATCTAATTGCAACTGTATAACTGCTCCCAGCCAACATGTTCATGTGGGTTTCACACGCATAAAATCTGGGCCAGGTGGATTCCAGGTGGACATGAGCTGGGTCTAGGTTGTACATGTTGTTACTGGGACCCACATAGGCTTCCCAAATAGACCCCTTGTTACACAGCCCAACTGAATTTCACATAGCTCTCATTGAGGACCCAGAGTGCTGGGTACAACCAAGCTGGGGCCCGTGTTTGATCCTGGTGGAACCTGAGGACAAAACTTTCTGATCCCCAGTTGAGGTACCCATAGGGGCCCCACATGGATATGTCATCCTGGGTAGTTAAGAAAACAAGAAATGTTGCAAGTCTAAGATGTAACAGATGGTGAAGCAAAGGGTAATGCAGATACTGGTTCTACTGTATTCACAGATCTATATATATAGGCTTGCAGGATTACTTGAGCACCACAGGGATCTCTTGTGGTTCTTTGACAATGTGATCCACCAAACCATAATTTTCAGTACATCTGCCTTAACAGCACCTCTGAAAGTGCGCTGTGGTATCTGCATCAATGCATTTCCATCTGATTCTTAGTTGTGAGGTGGGACCTCCACGGATCATGTTATAAACACTTGGATACCCGTGACCCAGCTCACCAGTTGTCCTTTCCTGGGGCACTTTTGGTAGGTGCTGACCCCTGCGTACCAGGAACACCCCACATGACCCAACATCTGATGAATTGGAGATGTTCTGATCCAATATTTCATCACATAGTCATCACATTTTGGCCCTTGTCATAGGTGCTCAGATCCACAAGGCTTCTTTAAGTAGAAGTACGATGGATATACTTTCTTGAAGAATTGCACTTGATCATGCCTCACTTTTTTGTATTAGTATTTTATTTTAGACTTCAGAGTGACAGAGTTGCAGGGTTGTGTTAAAGCAGGGAATCTACTAAAATGTGCTCGGCAAGGGTGCCTCCATGATCAGTAGTCTCTAATGTATAGTACACCTGAACTTTTGTTTCTGTCTCCTGTCACACAGATTGGCTCCTTCTTCATGATCAACCTGTGCCTGGTGGTCATCGCCACTCAGTTTTCAGAGACAAAGCAGCGCGAGCACCAGCTGATGCAGGAGCAGCGAGCCCGCTGTCTCTCCTCCAGCACGCTGGCCTCCATGACTGAACCTGGGGACTGCTACGAGGAGCTTTTCCAACTTGTGTGCCACATCCTGAGGAAAGCACGGCGACGCTCTGCTGCACTCTACTATACCCTCCGGGGTAAAGCCCCACCCCCAGGGGGAGGAAGGGGCAGGAACAGGGCAGGGGCAAATGTAAACGGAGGAGAGAGGCGTCACTGCCATTCAGCTCAGGGTGAGTAAAGGCAGCATCATACAGTAGCTGTAGGTCACAGGTCTTTAGGTCTGAACCTTGATTCCACCAATTCAATTTATGTTTATTAGCAGATAGAACACAACTATCCAGGATGGGAAACTGCAGCGGTTCTGTAGGAGTGGTGTTAAAGTGGGGCTACACCCTTCAGCACAATTAGATTCAACCCCCTGCTCAGGCCATCTGGAATGTGATCCAAAATCTTAAGGACATCTGTCCAAACAACTACTAAAACCACTGAAATACATTCTTCTAAACTCTCGCTGGAGACACTCACCTACACTCTTTCAATCCCTCAACTACATCCACCAGACCCTCGACTACACTCTTGCAAGCTCTCAACTACACCTCTCCTGTGGAAAGATGGTATATCTCTCTGAGGCTCTTCCAAACTCTCTTCTTCCACACTTTCAAACTACACCCCTCCAGGTTCTTGACTATCTCTTCTAAACACTCAGCGACACCCTCCAGACTCTCAACAATGGTCTTCCAAACTTAGTACACTCAACTACACCCTCCAGACTCTCAACAATGGTCTTCCAAACTCATTACACTCAACTACACCCTCCAGACTCTCAATAACAATCTTTCAAACTCAGTACACTCAACTACACCCTCCAGACTCTCAATAACAATCTTTCAAACTCAGTACACTCAACTACACCCTCCAGACTCTCAACAATGGTCTTCCAAACTCAGTACACTCAACTACACCCTCCAGACTCTCAACAATGGTCTTCCAAACTCAGTACACTCAACTACACCCTCCAGACTCTCAATAACAATCTTTCAAACTCAGTACACTCAACTACACCCTCCAGACTCTCAACAATGGTCTTCCAAACTCAGTACACTCAACTACACCCTCCAGACTCTCAACAATGGTCTTCCAAACTCAGTACACTCAACTACACCCTCCAGACTCTCAACAATGGTCTTCCAAACTCAGTACACTCAACTACACCCTCCAGACTCTCAACAATGGTCTTTCAAACTCAGTACACTCAACTACACCCTCCAGACTCTCAACAATGGTCTTCCAAACTCAGTACACTCAACTACACCCTCCAGACTCTCAACAATGGTCTTCCAAACTCAGTACACTCAACTACACCCTCCAGACTCTCAACAATGGTCTTTCAAACTCAGTACACTCAACTACACCCTCCAGACTCTCAACAATGGTCTTCCAAACTCAGTACACTCAACTACACCCTCCAGACTCTCAACAATGGTCTTCCAAACTCAGTACACTCAACTACACCCTCCAGACTCTCAACAATGGTCTTTCAAACTCAGTACACTCAACTACACCCTCCAGACTCTCAACAATGGTCTTCCAAACTCAGTACACTCAACTACACCCTCCAGACTCTCAACAATGGTCTTCCAAACTCAGTACACTCAACTACACCCTCCAGACTCTCAACAATGGTCTTCTAAACTCAGTACACTCAACTACACCCTGCAGACTCTCAACAATGGTCTTCCAAACTTTCAACTACTCATTTCCAAACCTTAAACTACACCACCCCACGCAACTACATTCTTCCAAATCCTTCCAACGGTACCATTCAGGCTCTAAACAGTGATCTTCCAAGCTCCAAACTGCACCCTCCAAACATTCCAAATGCTCTTCCAGAACTTCAGCGATACCCCACTAGACTTTCACCTGCCTTATTTCTATCTCTCAACCACACTTTGAATATTTATGCCCTTTTGATAAACATGCCAAGCTCTGGAGGTGTTTCAGTGCAGGTCAGGTGAGGAGAAGGGGAGAAGCAATGCAACCATTAAAAGAGCAGCCTTTACAGAACTTGAAAGGAAGTGAGAAGTCCTCTCTAAAAGCATTCGCTAAAAGCACTTGTTCAGTCATGTGGCATTTTGAGCTTCATTACTTTCACTAATGATTTTCATCGATGCATCATTTAGTATTCTTTGATTTTCCCTCACTGTCAAGTATCACACTTTCTGTCTGCAGCTCAGAACAGTTCAGGTCTGTAGACGTCTGGCTGAGAGTGTAGATAAAAAGGCTGTGAATCCCTGAAACGAAACACTAGAGTAAAAAAATAAAAAAATAAGGACCAAGAGGTTAAAACGAGCAGTGCCACTCAACAGACAACTGCTTATGTAGACACATATGTAAAATACATGCCAAGAAGACATGTTCTGGAGTTAAAGTACATTCTCATAGATTTTTAAAACTAATTTAAAAGTCAATGAATGTATGTAGCACATTAGTCCTGTTCCACATTCCCATTTCTTTATAACTAATGTATTAGTTTAGATGATGTTTTTACAGTAATATATTTGGAGGAAAAGAATGGTTACAGAAAGGTTTAAATCCAGTATGAATTCCCATATATTTAGAATTAAAGCATGACTTTATGTGAATTCCCATGTCTTTGTAAGTAATGCATAATATTAGATGGTGTTCTTACAGTAATACATTCGGAGAGGCTTAATTCCAGTATGAATCCACATATGTTTATAACTAATACATAACTTTAGGTTTAAATACAGCTCCAGTTCTCATATCTTTATAACTAATGTAGTACTTTAGCTTTAAATTCAGTATGAATCCCCATTTCTATATTAATAATATATTAGTTTAGATGATGTTCTTACAGACATTAGTTTGGAGGGGTGTAAATCCAGCATGAATCTTCTGTGTAGTTGTGGGTTTAGGGGTTGACAATTAGAATTATAGAGTGAATATTATCCAGTATGAATCTGCTGTGTAGTTGTAGTTTATTACAGTTTGACAATAATGATTCTGGAGTGATTTTAATCCAGTATGAATCAGCTTTTTGGTTGTAGTTTATTACAGTCTGACAATAAGAATTATAGAGTGAATTTTATACAGTGTGGATCTAATTTTGGCTGTGGTTTTACAGTCTGGCACTACTTAATGTTAAGTGATTGCCATCCATTATGAATTTGCATTGTGTGTAGATCTAGTGTATGACAATAATTATTGTTGACTGGTTTTAGTTCAATATGGATTTGTTGTGTCCATAGCTTTTTTTACAGAGCAATAATAATAATAATAATAATAATAATAATAATAATAATAATAATAATAATAATAATAAAGGTCTGCTTATAATCCAATATGTATCCAATTTTCCACATTTTTCTATAGCACATGCAAACTATGTTTATAACCGTATTCACATTTGTCCATCTTTTCTCTCCTAGTGCCTCAGTGTCCACATCAAAACAAGCTGGACCATAGTTCCCAAACTCTGGACAATGCCATCTCGCTGTCCATCACTCCAAACCCCGAGGAATGTCCACAGTGTGCTGCCAGCAGGGAGGAAGAAGGGGCCCTGGAGGAAACTGAGCGGGAGGAGAACCACTTAGAGGAAAGAATGGAGGAGGACACGGAAGACGAAGAGGAAGAGGAGGAGGAGGAAGAAGAAGATGGAAAGAAAAAGAGGAAGAAGAAAAAGAAAAGGAAAAAGAAGCGTTCCTGTTTTGGGATCATTAAAGACACGTGGGATGATATGAGGGTGAAACTCTGGAGTATTGTGGAGAGTAAATATTTCAACCGAGGGATAATGATTGCTATCCTGATCAATACCATCAGCATGGGCATTGAGCACCACAACCAGGTAAATTCACTGGTCTTCTGATCCTAAACTGGTTTAAACTTCCAAATGTCTATGATTATCCTTCAGTAAGACTTGCTGTAACAGTAGCAGAACAATATTAATCCAGTATGAATTTTCAGTGCAGTGTGACTGTGCAGAAGTAACTGTCGAGATCTTTTAGCCAGCTTGGAATAAGGTAGTGATTTGGATCCAGTGTGAATCTGTGGTGTGTGATTTTATATTCTGACAGTGATAATCACAGTAATTTAATTTACATCCAGTATGAATCTGCAGTGTACGTAGATAGTATGGCAGTAAGAACTGTGGCGTGATCTACCTCCAGTATGAATCGACAGTGTGTAATTTTTGAGTCTGTCAGGAATAACAGCAGCAGTTTAAATCAGTATAATTCTGCAGTGTGTGTTATTTTGTGATCTGACTGTTATAACAGCAGTAATTTAAACCCAGTATGAATCTGCAGTGTTTGTGTAGCTTTTATAGGCCAACAGTAATTACTCAGTTATTACTCTGCCGACTGTGCATTCCCGATTGTTCTTCCTATACATTGTTGGAGTCTGGTTTGTTTGCACTTGGCAGAACAGCAGCACCAGTGGATTTGAGCTCATTATAAATCATAATATACATACAAAGTGTGCAAATTGTGTAAATGTTAAGAAATTATTTGGATGCAATTTACTCATATGTGCATATTTTTGGAGCCCTTGTTGCCCACTGTTCCCCACCGCTTCATGTGTTAATTTTGGCACCTCCTCGGAATGTCTTAAAGCTCTTGAAGAAATTCCTGATCCCTTTTATCTGCTTCCTGGTGGTCATAATTACTATAATAGTTGCTGTCTTGAATGGCGATGTCTTTATATGGAGTGCCAGTCAAGCTAATGGAGTTGCACGAGAATATTTCTATTTAACGGTTAACGTCTTCTGAACATTTTTAGCTCTGCTGTATATTGGAGCATGCTGTTCTCCTCCCTCCCGCTCCCGGTTCTCGCTCTCTCTCTCTCTCTCTCTCACTCTCTCACTCTCTCTCTCTCTCTCTCTTTCTCTGTCTTGCTGTCTCATCCACCCCCTCACTTCTTCTCTGCCTGCAGTAGATCCCTATTCTCTCATCTCTGAAGAGTCTAAAAATAACAGAGATGTGGAGGGGGCTGAGAGAGGGAGGCAGACGCAGGAAAAAGAGTCGCCGTGCTTCCGTTACACAGCACTTTCAGCTGTGTTTCACATATAGACTATTACATGGCTTTTTAATGGATCACACTTACACCGATGCACACCATTAAACAAGATTTGTTTCTATTTGGTTTATGGGTTTATGATACACTGGCCACTGTGTGTAAGTTCTGTAGGATTGGAATACTCTGTTGGAGTGATGTCGTCAGGTATGGGGGTTGGCATGACCGTACACTGGAAATGTTGATGAAAGCATAATGTTTATAGTACAAATAGATCACAGTCAGCATTTACAGAAGTAAGGCAGGTGGTGGTTTGGAAAGAAGGCAAACTAAGTGACTGATATATGACCCGTGTGCTGATCCCACATGTTTAAAGACAAAATGAGTTCTTGCTTTGATTCATTTGGATTGACAGATGGTGTGTCCTGAGGAAAATAAAAAAAAAAAGTATAAAGGAAATAAAAAAAAAGTGATAAAGGAAAAGGGAAGGAAGAACAATTGTGAAAGAAAAGGGTCAAATTAAGCAATGGAAAAGAAAGGCGATGACATTAAATGAAAAGAAATGAAAGGACAAGAAAGGGGATGGGGGAAAGGACATGAAAGGAAAAGGAAACATAACAATGGACAGCAATGGAAAAGAGTGCAAAGGAAAGTGAACCGATGGGAGGATGACAACTTGTCAGTGTGGGAAGGAAACGTACAGAATCAAAAGGTTACAAAAGGAAAGAATAACTGACAAGTAAATGAGAGGAAAAACCAAAGGGAATGGATAAACAAACAAAGAAAAAGAAAGGTAGAGCATGAAAGGGGAACAGGAAGGAAGTTAAAGAAAGAAGGGGAAAAGAAGGAATGACTAGAGAGGAAAGAAAGGATGAGAAGGAAAGTGGGGATGACATATTAGTGTTAACCCCCTTCCAAAATGAAGCAAGGAAAGGAAAAAAGAAAGTATGATTTTATATATATATAAATGATATATAACGAGATATGATGAAAGAAAACATGAGGGGGTAAGCAAGTAAAAGAAAAGGAAAAGAAAACAAAATAAAAGGGAAAAGAATGAAGAAGAGGAAAGGAAAGTGTGAAAAAAGAAAATAAATGGTATTAAAAAAAGAAAATAGGCTGAAAGGAATTGCAGAATATCTGAAAAGAAAAAGGGAAAAAGAAAAAGAAAATTAAGAAGAAGATGAGTAAAGGAACAGAGTTTAGAGGAAAGGAAAGGTAAGGAATAATAGAAATAAATGGGAGTGGAAAAGAAAGGAATAGAAACGTAAAGGAGGATAAAAAAAGATAAAAGTGAAAAAATAAGAGCGAAACAGGAAAGGATAAGTAGTAAAAGACACATACAATAAAGAAAATAATAGATAGACACCACAGAAATAAATATTAATAGATGGTTTATTAATGTCCCAGCTAATTGATAGGTTACACTACTTAAGAGATTAATAGGCTTTATTTATATTATAAATGAATTTATATTTATATAGAGCCTTTAAAAGATACCCAAGGATGCTTTACAATCAGCAGTGAGTGAGCAGGTGTCCCAAAACATTTGTCCATATAATGCAGGTTACTTATTATTCATGTTAGTTATAGATAGAAAGTACAATGTGCATAAAGGAAATTTGCATGATTCTAGAAAACAAGATTTGATTTCAACAACACCACAACCACCGTCCCTTCAGTGCTCGCTACCCCCCATTTCAAAGGTAACTTTCTTCTAGACTAAAAGAAGTTCTTCACCCATTTCTCTGCCATCTCTACTTGTGTGTACAACATGTTTTCTTCCAAACACCTCTGTCTGCGCTGTGCATGTGCAAGAATGCCCCCCTGCTGGAATAGTTGGGATGAGCAGCTTCTGTTTTTTTCTTTGTTTACAGCACCAACTTTTTTTTCCGGTGTGAAAACAGGCCGCAGAGCCAGCGGACAGTGAGGAAGCATCCACCCAATTTTACAAAATGTGCAAATGAATTGAAATCATCTTCATTTACTTCCATTCTTAGAAAGGAAATGATGGGAATGGAAAGGAATGACACTGAACAAAAAAGGAGAAGAAAGGGAAACAGGAGAAAGCAAAGATGAGGAAAGAGAAAAAAGAAAGAAAACATCAAAGAGAAGAAAGGAAAAAAGGAAAGGGATAAACAAACAGAAAGGAATGGAAGAGGGGAAGGGAGGTGAAGACAGATATGGAGTTTAGTGACTCTCTCGGTTTCCACCTCTGTGCCATTATGTGCTCTGATTGCCGTGTCAATACCCTGTCGCTTTAAATGGCACCTCCTTGGTGCTGCCACTGGTTTTGTTTTCATTTGTCCTTTGGTGGGTGGTCCTCGGCCCGGGCTCAGTGATGGAGTGATATCGATCACAAAGAGATGGAAGTGTCTGATAGGCAGTGAGAGGGAGAGGAAAAGAGAGATATAAACAGAAACAAAGAAGGATATGTTCTTCTACTGTATCCAGACAAACATCTCAACCACTGTGTGCTGCCTGTCTCACTCTATGAGCTCATACCCTCACACACACACACACACACACACACACACACACACACACACACACACACACACCGACTTTTATCTAGTGTGATAATGACTTATGCTTTTTCACAAGCTCCTGAGGGCCTTTGGTGTCAGATGGTTGGAGCGTGGACAGAGATAGATTGCATTTATCTATGCTGTGAGTGTGTGTGTGTGTGTGTGTGTGTGTGTGTGTGTGTGTGTGTGTGTGTCTGTGTGTGTGTGTGTGTGTGTGTGTGTGGAGTAATTCCCCCAACTCCAGCACGGTGGACATATCTGCCAGTCACTCTGAGCTCATCACCATCTACAGCATAGTCTGATCATCAGCTCACAGCAATAAACGGATCATAAAGGTGACGACGTTTCGTGCTCAATCTGCTGATACACATTTGCATCGCGGCAAGAGAACGAAACGGTCCTATGGAATTACAAGGATTTCTGCAGGGATTACAGATAAAATCCATGATAGGATAAAATACGTTCACAGAGCTGGTGAAGTCTGATTTCCTCACCAAGTCTGATCTTTCTTTAGGCTGTTCCAGTCTTTTTAATGTGACTAATATCCAACATTATTCTGAGGTCACGCTTCTGAACTGACACACGTACAAAAGCTCTGATCTTTGAGGTTTAGTCTCATCTTCGGAAGCATCACAGGAATTCCAGTGTTTTACATGTCATACATGACCTCCTTTGACCACGTTTGGCCATTTCTTTTAAAATGGTGAGGTAGGGGTATTTACCATCACTGTAAACTGTGTCCAGACACCATCATACTTTGCACCATCATTGTGTAGTCATTCCTCCCAGGTTACCTTCCCTTTGCGTGCACTTATCATTGATATTGCTTGCCTGCCCTCACTGCTGAAGACTGTAAGAGCTTAACTGGTTACATTTTACACTGTTCTTCCCAAATATTTAAGACATCTTTTGACCTTCTATCCTGCCCCTGAAAAACCCACTGTCGTCCATGTCTTCTCTCTTCGGTGCTCATTTAGGAGGAATGTCGAGGTGGATGAATGTAAACGTTGCATGGATTCCAATCAGTAATGCAAAGGAAATCATCAGATTTCAAATTTCATGCCATTCACACTTTGAAGCTGAGGTCTGCATTGCCTCGGGACTCCATAGGACTCACAGGGCCCTTCGCAGCATCTTGTAGTGTTGGACTAAACTTCACTTTGAGAGTGGGTAATTAACCAATCCAGTGGGGGCAACATATATATGTAGACTAATACATAGTCTATAAGTTATATATTGAGATCATATTTTTCTTCCACCTCATGCACCACTTGGGATGCAAATGACAATAAATCTCCTTGAATCCTTGAATATGAAATTATAATAATCACATAATTACCATGCATCATTAACGGAAGGGGAAACGATTAATACTTAATAAGACTGCAATAAAGTGAAGCAACCAATCACACGAAGAACACATTATTGCAGAAATGGTAGAGCCTATAGACCGCAGTGTTCTAAATCTGTGGAAGGTGAATACTCCACACTTTAGGTGACTAAAGGCAAGCCTGTGAGACTGCAGGTGGGACCAGGCTGAAAAGTATATCGCAGGTGGGAGCAGGACAAACGCTCCGATTTTTGGTGGGAGAAGGCAGAAGCAGGACAGATTCTAAAGGTGTGGGAATGGGATTAAGCAGGTGGAAGAAAATGGTCCTGTACTGACCTCTACTTTGAAGGACATCACAAAGGAAACGGCAAAGGAGCTCTTAATCTCACGTTTCTCCAAGATCACCTGGACGCTCCAAACTGCTTGTGGGAAAATGTTGTACGGACACAAGAGAAGCCTTTAAGCACAAATGTACAATGCTTTGATTGGATGAACATCAAACCTCGTCCCAACTGTCAAGCATGGTGACGGAGGCGTCATAGCTGCTTTGCTGCCTGAAATCGTTGTGACCGTTGAGTGAAAAAACAATGGATTTAACGGTGTATCAGAATGTTTAACAGGCTATTGTCAGGGCAACGGTCCATGAGCTGAAGGTGAAGAGATGTTGGGTGAGGCAACAAGTTTTTGACCTGAATAAATCAGCTAAAGAACATCTGTGTTTTGGAAAGGTTATGTCTGAGCCCTGAACATAAACCGATCGAGATACTGTGGCATGACCTGAAGAAGGCCCTGCTGGACGTGCCAGAGATATTTATGGAATGTAACACATTTGCAAGGAGGAAAGCTCCAAATTCCTCCTCAATGTTGTGCAAATCTAATCTTGAGTGGAGGTGATTGCTAAGAAAGGAGATTCTACGGGTTATTAAGTTCAAGGATTAATCAGTAATTGATTCCGAAATCTGGGCCATTCCAGGTTTCACCTTTCCTGCAATCGTCTGCGGCTGTAGAATATAGTGTGTGTTAATTATTACCACAAGACTGGATTTAGCGCTTCCTGGTATCACAGAAGGCTGCTATATTCTCTAGTGAATGAAATTGGTTTTTATGTGCCACAAGCACCTTGACCAATCAGTTCCAGATGAATGTTCATTGCATATTAAGATGAATTTAGATGTTAATGTGGTCCACCAAAAGCACTGGCCCTGAGGACACATGTGCTTGCTGTCACCATGGTGGATGTCCTGCATACCATTATTCAAAACACAAAACTGCTGGTAGCTGGTTGTAGATGGTCTGAACTGGTCTATGATGATTGAAAAGCTGGTCCCCTGGAAGATATACCAGCTGGTTAAACTGGTTGATCTGCTTCAATCTTGACCAGCATAACAAGTTTCAATTTGAGTTTGATTGATTATCTGGTTTATCAGCATGACCAAGTTGACAAACCTGGTTGTCAAGCTGTTCAAAGTGGTCGACTTTAAGCTGGTCGATCATTGTCCATATCACCCTGCCCTATGATCAGCATAACCAACCTTGTCAACCATATATGCCCAGCCCAAGTGGTCAGCCAGCTTGGTCAGGCTGGTTGAACAGCTGGTCAGTCAGCATGAACAAGATCATCAATCAGCTTGATCATACTGGCCAGCCAGCATAGTCATGTTGGTTGACTAGTGTAGTTGTACTGGTTTACAAGCTTGGTCAAGTTGATCATGCTGGTAGACTAGTTTGTTCTTGCTGGTTGAGTAGCTGATCCATCAGCATGACCAAGCTCATTAACCAGCTTGACCGTGCTGGTCAGAGAGCTTGGTTATGTTGGTCATACTGGTGGACCAGCCAATGGGCATGCTTCAGCTGGCAAGGCTGGTTTTCAGCAGGGTAGCAGCATATTACATTACATTAGCATTTCTTAAAGCCATTATAATGCATCATTTTATGGTCTTTCTAGCTTATAAAAGGTAATTTTGGAATCCCAGTTTGGACAAAGACCAGCATAATTTTAAAACCCATTAAGTTTCAGACTGGGGAAGGAGTTTGCTGCATTGTTTTTCTACATCATTTTTCATGTGAAGCAAAACCATGCAGAAAATCCAGCAGCACCAGCTTTGCCACTAATTATTCATGGGCTCATGTTGCCGTTTATGGAGTGAAACAGCTGGAGGCACGTGGAAGATCTACCTTTTTTGCTGCATTGGTTTCTTTTTCTTTCTTCCCACCCCACTGGTGCTGCCATTTCTGTTCTTCTGCAGTATATACAGTATACGTGGCACATTGGAAGTGTTTGTAGCTCCTATCAGATCCAGCTTCAGTTCTTTACATGCAAGAAAACCTCCCAGGGTATTTCGTCAACCTTAATATTGAAAATGCATCGCAGCATAATTAACTGAAGTGATTCCTCCACCCCATTCCCTCACTTCTTATCCTTCCCCTTCTCCTTCTCTCTGCCTTTAGCCCGAGGAGCTGACCAACGTACT
Source organism: Acestrorhynchus altus (assembly GCA_034509495.1). NCBI lineage: Eukaryota > Metazoa > Chordata > Actinopteri > Characiformes > Acestrorhynchidae > Acestrorhynchus > Acestrorhynchus altus. Next base: position 5,052,113 of record CM067520.1, read on the forward strand.
GGAGATTTGTAATATAGTCTTCACCAGCATGTTCACCCTGGAGATGATCCTAAAACTGACAGCTTTTGGCTTCTTCGAGTATCTGAGGAACCCTTACAACATCTTCGATGGCATCATCGTCATCATCAGGTGAGCACAGCCGGCTATCTGCCGTGGCAATTCATAATACTTCCAAAAGCTTCCACACACCCCCAGCAGACTACAGAGCATCATTGAATGTCTAGAGCATCTCAGACAATCTATTGACAACATAGTATGAAAAACATTGCACCAGAACCCAATTATAAAGTCAATGCACTTGGAAACATATGAAGAAAGATCCACATTGTGTGATGAAATATCAGACAGTAATCCAGCTCAGAAAACAGCTAAAATTCCCTAATTTCCAATTAATTAACTTAATGAATTAATTAAATCCCAGTTTAAATGCCAAAGAGGCTTCTTGAAGGAAAGGGGCTGAGAAGGGAGGGGCTGTTTGCTGTCTTTGCTGGCACAGTGTTCACATTTTAGAATAAAAGTCCTAAGTAAAGATACGTTAAAATAGTTTGGTGAATAAAGATGTCAAACCATGAAAACATCAACATTGGCTTAGTGTTCTGAAGTCTGAAGAGATGGCTCTTCAGTCTGCATTTAAAGGCAGCAACTGATTCCTCGGTTCAGACACCAAGACAGAGACAAGTGTTTATGCTTGTCTTCAATGAGTTTTTAAGGGTGGTGGGTCAAGCCAAGTTGTACTTGAAGCTTGAAGAACACATGGAACCAATTGGGTTTTGCCAACAGGTAGAGAAGGACCGTCTTTACTAGGCCAGTGTCAGGTTTTTGAATTTGAGGAGCAACTACAAGACACCAGTGAGGAGAACCCAATGGCATGTTCCATTATTTTCAATGGCCAGGAGGGAGATCAGGGACAGATTGAACAGATTTTGAGCCTCTTTTGACATTTTTATTCAAAATAAAATATTGTATTAAAATATCAGTTGATCTCTGATTGGCTTTTTAGAACTGGTTCTGTATGTCCACTGATGTTATTAAACTACTTCTTGGAAATCCAGAATGTTACTAATAGTTCACTGCTGAACTGACTCTTAAAACAGAGCCATTGATATTAATCGGTTGCTAATGACCTTTTAAAATGTATTTTGGATGACCAATGATGTTATTAATAGGGCATTAGGTAAAATGGATTCTGGATGTCCAGAATGCTATTAAAAGAATTCTGAACATCTCATGCAATTGTTCAGCAGTTGTTATTTTTAGGTGACCAATGAACTGACGTTTTAAAACTGAATCTGGATGACTTTGGTGTTTTAAGTCAGATTTTGGATTAGAAATATTATTAATAGGTCACCAATGAACTGTCCTTTAAAAACAGGTTCTGGAAGTCAGTTAACATTAATAATCGGCTTCTAATGATTTGACTTAATAAAACAGATTCTGGACAGCCATTCATTTTATTAATAGATCACCGGTGAACTGACTTTTAAACCATTTTTGGTCATATGATGATGATGATCATGATGATGATGATGATGATTATTATTATTATTATTATTATTATTATTATTATTAATTGGCCAATGAACATCTTTGTGAAATGGATGTTTGAATGTCGATTGCCTGTAATAAGTAGGTTCTGAATACTCATAATGTGACTAATAGGTCACTAATGAACTGACTTTCTCAAACCGCTTCTGGACATCCATTGATGTTCTTAATGTGTCACTAATGAACTGACCTTTTAAAGTGGATTCTGGATGTCCCATGAAGTTATTAATAGGTCAACAATGATCAGACTCAAGATGTTCCCTGATGCTATTAAAAGAACTGGGTGGCCATTGCTATTATTAAGCAGATTGTGGATTCTCAGATTTCAGATGTGCTTTGTCATTCGTAGCATTATAATAATAAGTCACCAATAAACTGACTTTTCAAACTGATTTTACCTCCTTTGCAATAAGAATGTTTTTAATGGCCTGCCTGGTTAGATCAAAGCTTAACAAATGTACATCTATTGAAGTAATGAATGGGTTCTGGATATCGATTGGTGCTATTAAATAGTCTCATCATCAAAAAAAGATGCACCCAAAAGGAATGAACTGACTGCAGTGGTGTCATGCCAGACTGTCATGTTCTGAGAGTCCCTCAGAATGGCTGCAGATCATCTTCATTTATGAGTCCCAATTTTTCTTTTGGTGGAGACAACAAAAAAATCTGTGTGTGTAGGCACCGCGATCAGCACCAAGACCAAGTTTGTTGTCACATGTCCAGAAGGCCTGGTGTCCTGGTGTGGGATGCAATTTCATACTTCATTACAGGCAACTTGGCAGGTCAGCGTTACATTAATGAAGCTCTGGTCCACTGCAATGGTGCAATGATGCACTGCTCCAACAGGACCATGTCCATCCACATACTTCTGCCATCTCAAGAGCTCACCTTGAAGACAGATAGAGGCAGATACTATGCCATGGCCTGATGTGAAAATGTGTGGGATGCTTTTGGATTTTAGTGAACAGAGAAGCATTTCTGTAAGTCACTCTGAATGAGCATCTGTTAAAGGCCTTGAATCTAAATGTAAATGGGTGCCCAGAATACATTTTAAAAAGCCAGCTAATGAGTGACCGATTAATAACCTTAGTGGACCTCAAGAATCAATCCATCCAACAGCAATCAATATCTAGAATGTGTTTTGAAAGTCATTTCCTTGCTGGTCTTTGCATTCCTATGCATGCCCGTCTGCCTGTTTCTCTGCAGTGTCTGTGAGATCATCGGTCAGTCTGATGGTGGTCTGTCCGTGTTGAGGACATTCAGGTTGCTGCGGGTGATAAAGCTGGTGCGGTTCATGCCAGCTCTGCGCAGGCAGCTGGTGGTCCTCATGAAGACCATGGACAATGTGGCAACTTTCTGCATGCTGCTCATGCTCTTCATCTTCATCTTCAGGTAAAACAAAAATGCACACAGACACACAGTGCACACCCAGGAACACAGCAAACTGCACACCAAAACCCTGGCAACCACCCGGAGCACCATAGCAATCACATAAGAAACAACATAGCAACCACCTTGCAACTCATGGCGTTTCACTGTAGTGACCACATTACCGTGACACCCTACAATACAGTGTATTATAATACAGTGCATTATAGTGCTCAGTCTGTATGGATATTACCGCTGTGGCTGTTGTCTATATCAATGGACCCTCAGCTGCAGCAGATGTTGCCAACCCAGATTGCCCCCTCATTGTTGGCATGCAGAATAAGGTGTATAACGGGTTGAGTTACTTTAGCAGACACACATTTGCAAATCCAAGGTTTTCTTTCAAATGCAGCAGTGTGTGTGGTTGATTCTCTTCAGCTTGACAGACCTGTAAGCATCAGATATAGATGTATTGCAGGTGGTGCAATAATGCAAAGCCCCCCAGTGGCCCCCTTGCAGCGCTGCAATTCCTTCTGAGTGCTCCACACAGACGGAGGCTAATGCCAGACTGAGTGCATTAACCTCTGCCTTCCATCCATCTTCACGCACACACACACCTTCAGAACGCCGCTCCATCCCCCTGTCTGGTTGAATTTACAGTCTGTCAGCTACAAACAATGGCCTGATTTATGACTCCTAAATGAATACACTTAGCACCCGTCTCCATGCCTCCGGATACTGGACGGCTCTTGGTCAAACAGATGGCTACACTTTAGTGAAAATGAGCAATATGCATCAACCGCATCATCTGAAAATGAATTGAAATTATTGATCCAAGCTCAGGCGCAGGTTTTGAAACACTGCAAGGCCACAAGTGCAGCCCATCTCCTCCCCTGGCAAGCACGGGAATGTGTGGGTGCTTTGACCTATGTTAAACTGATTTACCAAAGCCATGGCACGTTAAATTGTGTCACTGTAATGCAATATTTTTGCAGCAACAGGGCACATTATTGTGGGCACAATTGGAGGCTAATGCCAAATTGAGTGCATGGACTGGCCAAGAAATTCTAAAATATTGTCTGGAATGGCAAAGGCAAGCATGTGTCACCGCACTGACATAAGAAGGCTTTAATTCTTAGAAATCGAGATCCGCACTTGGCTGGCAGTTACATGCTGTTTTCTAGGCTTTGCTTCTCAGGATCAGAGTAACTGAAATAAATCCCAGTTTACATGTCAAAGGAACTTCCAGGGCATGTTTACTGCCCTGTCCACTTGATATTGGATTTTTTTATTTTTATTTTTTGCTCACATAGTGTTTTCAAAATAAAACTTTTATTTTCAAATTTCAAAATAAAAGTCAGGAGAATGGATACTCCTGATTTTTTTTTATTTTGTTTTATTTTGTAATGCCACTGTAAAGTTCACCTTTTTATTATCAATATACCAGTCAGTCATTACAAACTTATCAAAATTCTTGCTCATAAAGATTTAAAATGTTTTTAAGTCATTATAAGCCAAAACAAATCAGGCATGTGTGACTGTGTCCTAATTATTTGTAAATAAAAATATGTCAAACTACAGAAACATCCCACAAAACCTGTGTAGGCTTCTAAATGTTAATGCAGTCTCACTAGCCTAACTCTGTTGTGTCAATGAATATACACTGATATGCTGAAAGTCATGGGATAGCAGTGAGTAAATAGATTTTGAAGTGCTACGACCGGGGATGGAACACCACACCTGTATAAGTTGTGAGGTGAACACTGGCCAACGTTCTCATAGCAAGGTAGAGTTCAAGTGAGGCATTATAGTTGGCATAGATGGATGCCTCCCGAGATGGATGGGACACTCTATTTATTCTGTGCAGGAATATAACATTACTCAGTCCACAGTGTCATGTGTGTACTGGGAATGTGCCATAGAAGACATTACCACCTCCTGTGTGAAGATTCCACTGGACATGTTAATAGTCATAGGACACAATAACTGTTTCCTGATACATTACTTTTGGCATGTCAGTGTATACTCGAGTACATTGTCTAGTGTTGTGCTGAGTGGTCTAATTATATTATAATACATAATATATTAGAGAGAGAGAGAAGAGAGAGAGAGAGAGAGAGAGAGAGAGAGAGAGAGAGAGAGAGGTGATAAAAAATGGCTGGTTTTACTGCAATTTTTCAGTCCAGTGATGAATGCATGATATTTTTGTAATGATTCTGAAGTAATGTGTACATTCAGCAAATTTATGAACCCCTGTCATTCATTAAAATACACATGTTCTTAAAATAAATCTGACAGTAGGGAATCTGATGGAATTTTTTTGGGAAGGTCCCTTTTTCCTTGTCAATTACATGTTTTCACAGTTTCATGAACGAGGCCCATTCATTGGTTCTTCTTCGTGCTCATAGTTTAAGAGTTTCTCTAACCCAGTCTACATCAGTTGCATGTATAGTACAATTCTTAAAAGCTACGTGGAGATCGCAGCAGCACGTGAGTAAAACTGAACTGCAGTATTTCAAATCTGTGGGGGAATCTGAATGAAAAGAATCTGAATATGTGTTTGAGCAGTATCCTGGGGATGCACATATTTGGCTGCAAGTTCAGTCTGAAGACTGAGGCTGGAGACACAGTGCCGGACCGGAAGAACTTTGATTCTCTGCTCTGGGCAATCGTGACCGTGTTTCAGGTATGAATACTTCATGATAAAGATGATAATAGCTGCATTTAATTGCAAAATAGCTGTATCTGACTCCCTGCACAAATTAGATGCATGTAAATAACTGCATGAAACATGTTCTGATGTTCTGCCATTCCTGTATAAAAGTGTTTCTCTTGGTGTGTAGATCCTGACTCAGGAGGACTGGAACATGGTTCTGTATAACGGCATGGCCTCCACCTCCCCTCTCGCTGCTCTCTATTTCGTGGCTCTCATGACCTTCGGGAACTACGTCCTGTTCAACCTGCTGGTGGCCATTTTGGTGGAGGGATTTCAGGCCGAGGTACACCCCAGTGATTTTGAGCTCGTCAAGAGTCTTGTTAATCTGGCTAATTAACACACACTGTATTTCCAAAAATGTCTAATTAGTAGATGCAGCTACTTTGTTGACATGTTGAAGCACCAATGAAAGCTTTGAAGTAAGTTGGTGCAATTAAGCATCATCTTCAAGACCTTGAAACTTTCCAAGATGAGCTAGATTGGTGAAGCTGAACTGAACACCTTTGAAATATTGAAATACGTCACAAGAGTCTGAGAGGAGAAGACTCACCTTTGGGATGAGCAAGTGTGCTGAAGTTCCACTGAATACCATTGGGATTGATTTGAGGTCCATACGTACCTTTCGATGATGAATTTGTGTTATAAAGCTCCAGTGAACATGGTTGGGATGAGATGGAGCCGTGAAGTTCCATTAGTCACCTTTTGAATGAATGGGAGCTCCACTGAACAACTCATAGTTTGGACAGCTTCAGAATGAGATGGAGGGAAGAACCTCTACTGAACCTTTGGGTTGGGGTAGAATCCTGAAGCAACACTGAAGATTTTGTTGGAGGAGTTTACTAGATGAAGCTCAAAACACTACAGGTGGAGTTGGCACATTCTTTGAACACCACTGGGATGAGTTGCAGCAAATAAGCTATGATCATCCACTGAACATTGGAATGATGAAGCACAGTTGAATATCATTGGAACATCTTTGGAATCAGGATGATAAAGCTCCATTGAACATCTTTGGGAAGCCATGGGTGGTTTGATGTTAAACCTCCAGGGAAAGCCTTTTAGATGAGTTAACATGATGACACTGAATTGGAATGCTTGGAAATTCAATGGTTTTATGGTGGCAAAGAGGAAAAAACTCCCTATAAGTACCGTCCCCCAATTCCAGAAAATACCTTGAACAGGATTGGGTGCATTTGGACACGCTGTATCTGTATATAACAGCATTGGAGATTCTGTTTGATAAGAGTGAACGGGGAATTTTCACTTCAAAGAGAGGGGCTGCTTCCGAACACAGTACAGTGTGAGATGATCACACATCACTCTCCATCTTCAAATGCACTGTAGTAGTAAATAACACCACTTTGAGGCAGTGTACGTGTTACTGTTTTGTCATTTCCACACAATATGCAATATGCCGTTGCCACATCATTTCTGCACACTCCTCTTCGGAAAACCTTGTAGAGGGAATGGGATTCATTCACAGTAATTGCCATCTATTTGATCCCTTTTATTGTGGCAGAGCAAGCCAAGAAGGTTAACACAGGGTCATTTACTTTTATTCCTTCCTCGTGCTTGCTGAGCTCTTTCCTATGAGCTCTCGGGAGGCATCTGATAGCAGGATTTATTCATTTTTTTTCCACACACAGGCCTCTAAATTGGGATACACGGGCAGGTAGGCAGACTACAGTAGTAGGTTATCTCCCTTGAGAAAGCAGAAAACTAGGCTTCCAGGTTGTGGTCTATATCTGAGGTGTGGAGAGTAGGGAACCGGGCCAAAGGCGAGACTGATCTCCACGGGAAGGTCACAAAGAGTGACACACCCATTAAAGATCGCTCATGGCTGTTTAGAGGTTTTTCCTGAATGTATGCCAGGACGCTCAGGTACTATTGTGCTGAGTATGCCACCGTGGCACCAATTTAACTGTTGTATAGATTAACAATGGCATGAAAAAGTGTTTATTTTGTTACTTTGACATTTAACAGACACCCTTATTCAGAGCGACTTACAAAAGTTCACTTAGATATCCTCAGCTAGTAGACGAGGCTAGAATCCAGAGTTTCCTCATGATTAGATCCTGTTGAAAGCAATTGTCAGATTGTTTTTTAAATACTCCTGAAGCAGATGGGTCTTCAGTCTGCGTTTGAAGACAGCGAGTGACTCTGTTCGGACCCCCAGGGGAAGTTCATTCCAACAGTCTGGACGCATGTGCTCGAAGGGCTCTTGGTACAGCTCGAGTTTTGACCATTGCCATCATGTATGGAGGTGCTGCTCCATTTTTGGCTTTGTAGGTCAGCATCAAGGTTTTGAATCTGATGCAGACAGCTACAGGGAGCCAATGTGAGGGAGGCAGCAGAGGAGATACCTGACTGAATTTGAGGTCTTTGAAGACAAGTAACTGCCTTCTGGATGAATTCCAAGGGTCTGATGGTCCACAAAGGCAAGCTAGAAGGGAGTTGCAGTTGTCTAGTCTGAGTGTCCTCTCTAGACAGAAAGGCTTGAATTCTTCTGATGTTGTAAAGGAGAAATCTGCATGACTGAGTCAGGTTTGCAACATGAGCCTAGAATGATAACTGGTCATCCACAACTACAGCCAGGCTCCATGCTTCAGCAGCTGGAGTTACCAGTGACTTCTCAAGGGAAATAGTGAGATCAGGGAGAGGACCAGTGTTTCCATGAATGATCAGACAGGACAAAGAAGTATTACAATCTGAGCACATTCCTGGGAAAACCTTGCTGTGTGTAGACAAGCATCATCCAATGCTTCACTGAGCTGTGTGTCCCTCATATGACAACAAAGGGTGGCTGGAGGTTGATTGTGATTGCACCCAGATCTTCACATCAGCAGTTAGGGCAGTGTTTTTCTCCACAGCAAAGGAAGGATTGAAGCTCTCACCACGAGACATCCATTCTCAAAACCAACCATTTTCAGATCCCATGCAGAACCTGGATTCCTCACTCAACATGATATAGTTCAAGACTGTAGCAGTTCAGGATTTTCATTGATGACATTGCCACTAACGAAGGCAATGTTGGATTGTTTGGACTGACCTAGATGGTGAACAAACTCAGACTCAGACTCTCAGATTATTTGGCTGCCAACTACTGTAGGTTCATAGGTTTGATTGTATCATAGAGACATATCTTGCAGACAATCGCTCACCAAGAGGTACACTACACAAAAGTAGCCTCTGAGCCTTTTTATAGGGCAGCAGTTGAAGCACTTTTACACACTTTTGTGCCAAGACAAAGTGTTTAATAAGACCACACCTGTAATAATTTACATATCTGCATAAAACAGATTCCAGGTTTTACAGAATTGTGTGTGTGTGTGTGTGTGTGTGTGTGTGTGTGTGTGTGTGTGTGTGTGTGTGTGTGTGCGCGCGCGTGTGTGTGTTTGTCAGTGAGTGTATAAGTTACATAAGTCTTATGAACACTTGAGTAAAACAATAAGATTAAGAAGGTAAAAGCAATGTTCGAGAACCAAAACCTGAAACTACTCCGGGTTTCTTCTCTGTCTTTTCTGACTTTCTTCCCTCTTTGTCCCTCAAAACAGGGAGATGCAAACCGGTCCTACTCAGATGACGACAGGTCCTCCTGCAACTGTGACGAAACCGAAAAAGAGAAGGATCCTCTCCAGCTGTCAGGTGTGGAGCAGCAGACCGGCCTTAGATTTGCTCTCCTTGCTCTGAGCATGTACTCTGATAAAGCCTAGTCTCAGACACATGCTGCGGCTGTCCCTGAGCTTTGCTGCATCCTAAACAGAGAGCCTCTCCATCTGTTAGAACACAAACTTTAGTCTAGCTCTAGCACCGAGTGCAGTGAGCTATACTAATCTGCCTCCTTTTTGCTCTGCTGAATGAATCATACATTCGTCTGAATTGCATCAGTCTGCGATTAACAGCTGAGGGGCATGTACGAAGTTTTGACTTATCTGAGTCATGCGTAACTAGTACTGGCATGACTTTAAAGACAGGTCAGTCGCAGAAGTCAGCCTGGCACCGAGCAAGATGACACACTAAATGATGCATGCCTTCACAGGCCTCCTTACCAACTCCCAGCTGATGGAATACAAACTTACAAGCTCATCCATTGTAGCCTGGCACTGGAGAAGGGTTCTGCCGTTCCAGAAAGCATGAAATTTTTACAGACTTGGCAGAAAGCACCTGAATTTCTGCTTCTACTTCATAAACAGGAAAAAAACTCTCTTTCTCCCTGTTGGGTTTCATTGTCTGGATCTGCTTCTGTTACTGTCGAAAATGAATACTTTTTTTCCCCTCCATGCAAGGCTTAATCCAGGCCTGTTTCTTTACCATAGTAATACAGTGGGATGCAAAATTTTACAGCACTTCTATTTGTTTATTCATCCAGGATTATTGGCACAGTATACAGAGCAGCTGCAGAGTTCGAACCATGGAGAAAACTACAATCACCCAACAATGGAGATGCTTCTTTTTTTACTGGGCACCAGTGATATATAGTACCAGTCAAAAATTGGACACACTGGATGGATTGCATAACTTGGCTTCTTCTTTTGATATTACAATCATATCCACTAATTACAACATGTACTATATGGACCTAAATACTGGGACACGTTCTCATTAATTCTGAAGTCAATGGTATTAAATACAGTTGAATCTGTTTTTGTTGGAGTAAAGGTCTCTACTGACTTAGGTTTGGGGAAAAAAAAACTACTGTAGCTTCGATATACCCTCTACATCCAATATTAATAAAATATATTGCATGAACCAAAATATTTTGTTTATCATGAAAAATAGACATAATCCCTACTTCTACACTGTTTTCAAAATACACAAAGCAGGATGGGACAGGCACATTATTTTGTAAGGTTTTCCTTTCAAAGGGTTGAAGAGAGTATGTGTGTCTAAACTTATGACTGATACTGTATCTCCAAAATGCTGAGGAGGAGATACAGGAGGAGGCAAAAATTTTCTTAGCTTTGAATGGAGGTTCGTGTAAAATAAGAGGAAATTAAAAGTAATTTTAGAGCATTTCTATTGGTCTATTCATCCAGGACTCTTTACACAGTCAACAGAGCAGTGGCAGGATTCAAACCATGGAGAAAACATGAGAGACACATGGTTTTGATTGGACTGCAGCAATATCCACAATAACACATCACACAGCAGTAGTGCTGGATGTCTGCATTCCTTTGTGTAGAGTGAGGATTCTCCGCAGTCAGTATCTGGAAGGTTTATACATCTCATTTTGATCTCTGATTGGCTCACTTGGAACTACCAGTGAACAGGTACGAAAAATGTACTCAGTTCCAAGTTCAAGGTAGCAAATTTGCCTAATGGAAATGTAGAACGGATGAGTAGAGTCGAATAGAGTGGTACCATGCAGTGAAAAAACACCATTATAGGCTTCTCCAGCTTTGTGTGAATCAATTATTATAATTTAATTGAGGTTTGAGGAGTCAGAATATTCATGGAGCGTTGAAATTTGCATCACAAAGGCCATATCCCTAAGATCTACGACCTTGGTAAAACTTATCCAAGACCTCAAATCTCTTTGGGTTCTCAAACATTTGTACGATGCCACTTTAATTTCTTACACTCTTATTTCAATATAAAAAGAATAGTCTTGTGTTAATCTAGAAATAATGTATTTTTAGTCCACAAATGTTTCTGTTTTGTTGCACGGACATAACATAACCTGCACATCTTTTTTTTTTTTCTCGCCAGATCCAAAAATCTGCACCCTCACCCCAAACGGACATCTGGATCTGGCCCTTGCACCCAACGCCCTGGGTGTGTACCCCGCTGAAAGACTAACCTTCGCTCTGGGCTCACGCAAGAGCAGTGTGAGCTCTCTGGGGAGGGCTAATCTGGAGCACAGAGCACTGGTGAGTGCTCCTACACAATGGAAAAAAATGGCTGCCCTCTCCGAGAACAAGGAGGGTATCTCACAGCACTTCAGTGCCACAAATTGCTTAAACCAGCACAATAGAACCCAATAATTAGCCCTCAGCCCTGCATGTATTATCACTTAGTGCACCATTAATAGGACACTTACACGGCTCTTCGAAGGCTATAACTAGCCATCAACAAGCACTGTATTAGATTGTTGAGCATGCACTCAAGAAACATGAGAGCAACCTGTTTTGTTTTAGAAGAGTCATAATGAATAAAGCAGGATGTTGAATTTACAAAGCTTTTTAACCTTTGTTCATATGTGTGTCCACACATCAGCTTCTCTTACACTTATCTACATCGTTTACACTGTAGTTAGAAACTGATTCATAGTACTTATTATATAATAAGTGTTATTATTAGATAATAATAGGGGAATGCTTAAGGTTGATGAAAAGTTATAGAATGTATGTAAAGTGTGCTCATTTTGCATCTTTGATTTTGTCATGGGGTTGATTTTACAATCGGGGTCGACATTTCATTTAGTGATTAAAGACAGGCCTGTCACAGAACTCCAGAGAACTCCAGGTTCGATCCCTGTCCGGGTCACTGTCGGTGCGTGTGACGGCATGGGTTCCTCAGAGTAATCTATTTTTTTCCCACCTCCGAGAAGGACTCATCGTGTGCTACACTGTCCCCTAGGTGTTAGTGTGTGAGTGAATGGTTGTTAGTGGTCCTTGGTGATGGAATGGCACCCAGTTCAGGTGATATCCTTGCCTTGGAACTAGTGATTCCAGAGGGACCAAACTGAGATGCAGAACTGAAACATAAAGACAAATGTAATAAATCAGGTTTAACTTATGGGCAGTTTTTAATCAGTGCCTTTCCTATGTTGTCTCAGTGTCCAGGTCGAGGCTCCTTGTACTACAGCTGGGGACGTCCAGCCCCCCAGGGCCCGTGGAGCCGCAGATCCAGCTGGAATAACCTAGCTCGGCCCTCCAGGAGTCTGGCTGTGGGGGGAGGGGGCAGCCTCAGGGTCCGTGGACCCCAGTTTCAAGAACAGGAGTCCCTTTTGTCACCCCCTCCTGCACACCTGCCTCCAGCGCTTCTGTCCAGGCAATTTGTCCCACGGAGGGACCGTCGTGCCCTCTCCCTGGAGCTGCCTGAACTTTTGCAGGTGCCGGGTCCACCCTTGCACCCCCGGCAGCGCAAGAAAAGCTTCTCAGGGGTAGTGGGGAACGTTGGGGAGCATCAGGACTGCAACGGAAAAACACCTTCAGTCCAGCAGCACATCCTGAGTGAGGTCTACCCTCAGGTCAACACACGCAAAGACAGAGAGGACCTGGAAGATGAAATCGATTATGTGAGTTTCTGACTAGGTGTTATCTGAGGACCTCTCTCTTGCTGATCCACCTTACTGGTGCACTGTTAGAGACCGTAGCCCATTTGTTCATGCACATTTGGTGTTGCCCATCTTGTAGGATTTTGTCAGTAGTCCTTTTCTTACCACAAGCTGCTCTTGCAGAATATTTTGGGTGGTAAAGCAAAACTAGGTCAGTATCACTGTTGCCCTGTGGAAGATCCACCACCCAGATCATATCAGCAGGGTTCCTGTGGCCAGAACCTGACCAGTGATGAATCCTGTGCTGCGACAGGTGGGCTACACTTTGTAAAATACTTTGGTACAGTTGTGTCAAATACCAAAGGCTTTTTGATCACATCTAGCTGCTGAAGTCTGCCGGTGTTCTCAGAACAATGGAATCCCCATCTCCAGATCATCAACATCAATATCAGTGCTAGGGGTAATCTTCTAAAGTTCAGATCTCTTTAGATTTGTGTCTCCTGCGAGGAGTGGAAGATGTAACAAGTGGACACGCTAAACATTAAACCATAAACATTTGATCAAAGGCCTCTTTTTCTTCTTTTGAGGGAAGCTCCAAAACCGTCACCAACTTACACACAATGAACAATCAAACCAAACAATGGAGCTAACCCAATTAATGGCACTAATGAGGAGAGGTGCTAACAGATGGCAGTGGGCTCACACATTTTAATTTCCTGCCACTTACTTGTGTTGTGCACAATTAAGAACAAATTTACAGCATCTCTAGTGGGACAAGAGCAATATGATAGCGTTGTTTCATAGAGGACATGCTCAAGAAATTCTGTCTTCTGTCTCATTACTGCTGAATTACCCAGAATTATTAAGTCTTCCCAAATGCATAGGCCTGGAAATAAACATGAAAGTTATTAAATAGCAGGGGAATAGCGTGGATTTTATAGATTTATTAGTGAGGCAAGAAGAACAGTGACTCCTCAAGGTATGCAAACACAAGGTGCATTCTAATCACTTCAGGAGTTCCAAGCCTAGTGGACTACATGTGGGATTTGTAAAATGACACTAGATACTTGTAAAGCTCTTCCACAGCTTAGTTGGGGATATTTTGTGGAGGCTTCCAGTTTTATTATGTCAGCAGTTTTTTTTTTTCTTTTTTTTTTAAATCCCATTCATTGCATTCATATAGAAGTACAGCATAGACCCACACCCTCTCAGAACATGAGACCTGCATTTTGTGGGCAGTTACACTACATCATATCTAAGGATCAGAATGACTTACAAACTCCTTTCCTAATGATTTAAATCCCAGTTTAAATTCCATAGCAGCATTCCGGTGTATGTTTACTCCTCGGTCTGGGCTGATGACATCACTGATTTTGGGTTATAGAGGAAAATGAGAAGGAAGGAAGTGTTAGTTTTCTTTTTTTTGCCCACAGTTTTCAGAATAAAAGTCCAGAGAAGGGATAATACAGATACATATATAAATAACAAAAAATCAAGTACAGGTTGTTTTTGAATGTCCGTTTTTTTTCTTCTGTGCAGAGTTTGTGCTTTCGGATCCAGAAGATGATCGAGGTGTACCGACCCGACTGGTGCGAGACACGCGAGGACTGGTCCGTCTTCCTCTTCTCCCCTCAGAACAAGTCAGTGAAAACACCCTTCGCCTCAACTACATTATGATTAAGATCACTACCTCTTAGAACCAGAGATGTCATTTTTTTAGGGGCAATATATTTGACCTAGAGTAACCTACAAACATGATACACATATCATAACAAACTACAAGGCTTTCCCAACTAACAACTGCTCCCCATTGTGTGACAAATTATCAGTGAATAATACAGCTTTTTCAACTAAATTAAATCCCAGTCTAAATGCCAAGAGTTCACATTTCAGAATAAAAGTCCTGATAGGGGATAATACTGATACATACATAAATAATAAAAAAAATCATGTTTTTATTTTACTTGGAACACTGTCAAGTAGTTCCAAGAATGTATTATAAATGTTCTTGTCAATTGAATCTTTCCAAAAAATCAGGAAGGCTCTTGTAGTTGTATTCAGCTGAAAAATGCTCTGGATAATCCATTCAAAGTGTTTTTAGTTCTTATAAGAACATAATAATAATAATAATAATAATAATAATAATAATAATAATATAAAAATGAAAACACAAAAAAATTGTAGGCACAAGTACAAATGTTCAAATTCATACAAATAACTAAATTCTTTAATTTTTTAAATGTCACATTTTCAGGATTTCCTGAAAATAACAATATCTGGCATGGGTCTCCAATGTTGTTGATATTTTGTACATTACACAAAATTGGCCTGGGGTTCTAAAGGATAGAGTCTCAAACTGGTATCTGGAGGCTGATACAGTGTTCCTTGTTAAAAATGTCTGTATTAACATGCTGAACAGACTTCCTCTAATGCATCGGTTTGGCTTATTATTGAACTTGCTAACAATAAGGGATGCTATTTATATACACTCAATATAGTCTTGCAGGATCCAGACAAACTGTCTTGGCTAAGTTAAAGCATTCAGCCTGACTGTGACACACTAGATAGCTTCCTTTTAGAGCCCAGACTTTGCCACAGGTATAGGGACGTCCTCTGACTGCACATACACGCTCGCACACAGCAGATCAATAGTCATGATGGTGTGCCAGTTCTTTAGAGACTGGTTTGATTAGGATATTGATCGGTGTCAGTGAGATAGTAGCCAGTAATTCCCTCCCTCTGTGTGTCAGCCTGCTGTTTTTTACACAAGCTTTCAGGTCAGTAAATGAGGAAATGCCTTAAATATAGAGTGTGCTCTGACCCTTTAAGGTCAGACTTAACTGGATTTGGATGAGGGCTACACACTGTCTAGTCTTTAACTACAGTCTAGTTTGAAGTCACAGTTCATTTGGACAAAAGGGGACAAAATTGGAACACCGGCTTATTCATTGTTTCTTCTGAAATCAAGGGTATTTAAAGAGTTTATCCTGCTTTTGTTGGAATAACTGTCCATCTATGACTTTCTACTAAATTTTGGGGTGTTGTTGTGAGGATTTGATTGCATTCAGCAACGAGACCATTAGTGAGATCAGGATGTTGGATGGTCATCACCTCACCTCATCCCGACTCCCATCTTCTCCCCAGCTCATCCCAAAAGTATTATACGGAGCATCATCATTCCAGAGAACAGTTCCACTGCTCCACACCTCAATGCTGGGGGGCTTTATACCCCTCTCACTGACACCTGGCACACATTAGACATGGTGCTAATATGATCTTGTTTATGTGCTCCAGAATGTCCTGTTCTGCTGGCAGTACCTCTCTAAAAGGACTAGACAAACTGAGTCTTTTTCAGCAATGGGTGCAGCTTAAAGTTGCTGAATGCAATCGTCACAAGCTTCTGAACATATTGTTGCTGTCCAATGAAAACCACGTATCTCCCAAATGTTGACTTTACAGGAGAACACTAATATGTCTTTAACTTCGAATGGTAGGTAAGAGTAATTAAAAGTCATTTTAGACCATTCAGAATTCAAATTCATTCAGAATTCATTCCTTGATTTAATGGGCAAAGAAAATCCAGTAACCATACCAACTTCTCACATAAAATGGAAAGCATGTTAAAATATATAATTTTGGGACATGACAAATACAATGTAAAGATGCTCCAAACAAAATTCCCTGATTTATGTCCCAAACAATAACAAAATCAGGAATATTCCTGAAATCAACTCACTATAATCTTGTAAATAACAATAAAGTACTAATATGGTTATTATTTGAGCTCAGAAATCTATAAAATAAATTGATGAAAATGATGAAAATACTTTTCGTTGGTGGAAAAAATCCATTTAACATTAAGTATATCAAATATTTTTCCCTTTATTTACATGTAGCTTTTTCATGTCATTAATATTAATAAGCTTTTATAGAATCTATAAAATGTATAAAATACATGCAGGTATATACAGGCTTTAATCCATATATTTTCAAATGGCTTGATTTTGTATATATCCTTAGTTAAATGTCTTATTTTGAAGTCATATATGTCCCTATGTCATGTGCGAGCGGACAGAACAATTGACGAGGGTGCAGAGTCAAATGCAGGGGTTTTATGATTTAATGTAAAAGGAAAAACAAACCTGGGATACCAAAAACAAAAACTGGGGGACTTCAAACTAACACTAAATAAAACCTAGACAGACTAAAGGAACCAGATTTACAGACAAATAGGATCTCTACTAAAACAAAGACTACAAACAAACCAACCAAAGCAAACTACACTTATATACAGAGGTGGGACAAAAGTACAAACAAACAAAAGCTAACTATGCTAATATGCAGTGCAGTACAACAACAAACCACGACAGACACAAAAGGAGTGACAAAGACACACTGAGACAAAGGGTCTTAAATACAACATGACATTGATTACACCTGGGACATGATAACGAGGGGGCAGGGTCACAAATCAGACACAGGTGGGAATGGGCGGAGCAAGGGAGGAGACAGAACCAAAACAGACACAAACAATGTGCTTAGGAAAACATGGGGAGAAACAAAAACTAGGACAAGACAGGAAGACAGAGGTGAACAGGATTGACAAAGGGCAGACATGACACCCTATATGTGATTGTATGGCAATATATGTGCATAAATGAAAATGGACATTTTTATGTATTTTGATATGTGTTACATGTAAATAAATGTTTGACCAATACATGTTATATCTGTAATTCCCAAGTATGCACATATATAACATATATGGGAAATTAATAGATTGCAATGTCTGATCTTTTTCATATGGGATAGATAGATACAGTAGCCTTTTACCTCTAGTGCAAAACTAAAATAGGCAAAAGTCACTAACCAAACACATCTTGGTTGATTGACTACATTTGAGGAACAGAGAAAAAATTATGTTTTTAATACATTCAAAATTATTTAGTGTAATTTTATACAAGAAGTTTCATGTCATTACAGCACTGGGAGGAGATCATGTGCTTTCTTAGAGATACTAAACGGCCACCACAACATTTTAAACTAACACAACTAACATCATTGGACAGCTCAACACACTTGGAGGAGAACACCAACTGGCAGTACTGGCAGTTCTGCTACATCAGCCGTCAGAACACCCCAGTTTAACCTATCATCATGCTAAGTGACGGGAGAGAGAAGGCATTTCTGCCCATGCAACAGATGTATTGTGCTTACATGGATGGTTATGGCATCATTAAAGATCAAAATTGCAATTTCTTGTTTTTAGTAATTTTTTGAAGTGATAAGCACTTAGACAGTAGGGCCACCCAGGAGCTCTGATGGGACTGGTTCATCTTATTTTTCTTTGCACACTGGTGCATCATCTTTTGAATGAGATGATATCATAAATCATGCTTATAATGAATGGGAAGCAATTTCAAGTTGACTTTAATCATATGTCTGCTGTTTTTTTGTCTTTTTTTCTGACTTTTCTCTCTCTCTCTCTCTCTCTCTCTCTCTCTCAGGTTTAGGCTGATGTGTCAGTCTATAATAGCTCATAAGCTGTTTGACTATGTAGTGCTTGCCTTCATCTTCTCAAACTGTATCACTGTGGCTCTGGAGAGACCCAAAATCCTCCAGGGCAGTTTGGTAAGCTGGACCACTTATGAAGACTTCATACATCTTTACTGAGATCCTGTAACAGTAGTTGAGCAGTGTGTTACAGAATCAGCATTATTTGTTATGCATCCACATCTCTCTCTCTCTCTCTCTCTCTCTCTCTCTCTCTCTCTC
>CM067520.1:5070887-5173387 GCA_034509495.1 Acestrorhynchus altus
ATGTTTTTATTTTACTTGGAACACTGTCAAGTAGTTCCAAGAATGTATTATAAATGTTCTTGTCAATTGAATCTTTCCAAAAAATCAGGAAGGCTCTTGTAGTTGAATTCAGCTGAAAAATGCTCTGGATAATCCATTCAAAGTGTTTTTAGTTCTTATAAGAACATAATAATAATAATAATAATAATAATAATAATAATAATAATAATATAAAAATGAAAACACAAAAAAATTGTAGGCACAAGTACAAATGTTCAAATTCATACAAATAACTAAATTCTTTAATTTTTTAAATGTCACATTTTCAGGATTTCCTGAAAATAACAATATCTGGCATGGGTCTCCTATGTTGTTGATATTTTGTACATTACACAAATTGGCCTAGGGTTCTAAAGGATAGAGTCTCAAACTGGTATCTGGAGGCTGATACAGTGTTCCTTGTTAAAAATGTCTGTATTAACATGCTGAACAGACTTCCTCTAATGCATCGGTTTGGCTTATTATTGAACTTGCTAACAATAAGGGATGCTATTTATATACACTCAATATAGTCTTGCAGGATCCAGACAAACTGTCTTGGCTAAGTTAAAGCATTCAGCCTGACTGTGACACACTAGATAGCTTCCTTTTAGAGCCCAGACTTTGCCACAGGTATAGGGACGTCCTCTGACTGCACATACACGCTCGCACACAGCAGATCAATAGTCATGATGGTGTGCCAGTTCTTTAGAGACTGGTTTGATTAGGATATTGATCGGTGTCAGTGAGATAGTAGCCAGTAATTCCCTCCCTCTGTGTGTCAGCCTGCTGTTTTTTACACAAGCTTTCAGGTCAGTAAATGAGGAAATGCCTTAAATATAGAGTGTGCTCTGACCCTTTAAGGTCAGACTTAACTGGATTTGGATGAGGGCTACACACTGTCTAGTCTTTAACTACAGTCTAGTTTGAAGTCACAGTTCATTTGGACAAAAGGGGACAAAATTGGAACACCGGCTTATTCATTGTTTCTTCTGAAATCAAGGGTATTTAAAGAGTTTATCCTGCTTTTGTTGGAATAACTGTCCATCTATGACTTTCTACTAAATTTTGGGGTGTTGTTGTGAGGATTTGATTGCATTCAGCAACGAGACCATTAGTGAGATCAGGATGTTGGATGGTCATCACCTCACCTCATCCCGACTCCCATCTTCTCCCCAGCTCATCCCAAAAGTATTATACGGAGCATCATCATTCCAGAGAACAGTTCCACTGCTCTACACCTCAATGCTGGGGGGCTTTAACCCCTCTCACTGACACCTGGCACACATTAGACATGGTGCTAATATGATCTTGTTTATGTGCTCCAGAGTGTCCTGTTCTGCTGGCAGTACCTTTCTAAAAGGACTAGACAAACTGAGTCTTTTTCAGCAATGGGTGCAGCTTAAAGTAGCTGAATGCAATCGTCACAAGCTTTTGAAGATATTGTTGCTGTCCAATGAAAACCACGTATCTCCCAAATGTTGACTTTACAGGAGAACACTAATATGTCTTTAACTTTGAATGGTAGGTAAGAGTAATTAAAAGTCATTTTAGACCATTCAGAATTCAAATTCATTCAGAATTCATTCCTTGATTTAATGGGCAAAGAAAATCCAGTAACCATACCAACTTCTCACATGAAATGGAAAGCATGTTAAAATATATAATTTTGGGACATGACAAATACAATGTAAAGATGCTCCAAACAAAATTCCCTGATTTATGTCCCAAACAATAACAAAATCAGGAATATTCCTGAAATCAACTCACTATAATCTTGTAAATAACAATAAAGTACTAATATGGTTATTATTTGAGCTCAGAAATCTATAAAATAAATTGATGAAAATTATGAAAATACTTTTCGTTGGTGGAAAAAATACATTTAACATTAAGTATATCAAATATTTTTCCCTTTATTTACATGTAGCTTTTTCATGTCATTAATATTAATAAGCTTTTATAGAATCTATAAAATGTATAAAATACATGCAGGTATATACAGGCTTTAATCCATATATTTTCAAATGGCTTGATTTTGTATATATACTTAGTTAAATGTCTTATTTTGAAGTCATATATCATGTCATGTGCGAGCGGACAGAACAATTGACGAGGGTGCAGAGTCAAATGCAGGGGTTTTATGATTTAATGTAAAAGGAAAAACAAACCTGGGATACCAAAAACAAAAACTGGGGGACTTCAAACTAACACTAAATAAAACCTAGACAGACTAAAGGAACCAGATTTACAGACAAATAGGATCTCTACTAAAACAAAGACTACAAACAAACCAACCAAAGCAAACTACACTTATATACAGAGGGGGGACAAAAGTACAAACAAAAGCTAACTATGCTAATATGCAGTGTAGGAAACAAAGCAGTACAACAACAAACCACGACAGAGACAAAAGGAGTGACAAAGACACACTGAGACAAAGGGTCTTAAATACAACATGACATTGATCACACCTGGGACATGATAACGAGGGGGCAGGGTCACAAATCAGACACAGGTGGGAATGGGCGGAGCAAGGGAGGAGACAGAACCAAAACAGACACAAACAATGTGCTTAGGAAAACATGGGGAGAAACAAAAACTAGGACAAGACAGGAAGACAGGAAGACAGAGGTGAACAGGATTGACAAAGGGCAGACATGACACCCTATATGTCATTGTATGGCAATATATGTGCATAAATGAAAATGGACATTTTTATGTATTTTGATATGTGTTACATGTAAATAAATGTTTGACCAATACATGTTATATCTGTAATTCCCAAGTATGCACATATATAACATATATGGGAAATTAATAGATTGCAATGTCTGATCTTTTTCATATGGGATAGATAGATACAGTAGCCTTTTACCTCTAGTGCAAAACTAAAATAGGCAAAAGTCACTAACCAAACACATCTTGGTTGATTGACTACATTTGAGGAACAGAGAAAAAATTATGTTTTTAATACATTCAAAATTATTTAGTGTAATTTTATACAAGAAGTTTCATGTCATTACAGCACTGGGAGGAGATCATGTGCTTTCTTAGAGATACTAAACGGCCACCACAACATTTTAAACTAACACAACTAACATCATTGGACAGCTCAACACACTTGGAGGAGAACACCAACTGGCAGTACTGGCAGTTCTGCTACATCAGCCGTCAGAACACCCCAGTTTAACCTATCATCATGCTAAGTGACGGGAGAGAGAAGGCATTTCTGCCCATGCAACAGATGTATTGTGCTTACATGGATGGTTATGGCATCATTAAAGATCAAAATTGCAATTTCTTGTTTTTAGTAATTTTTTGAAGTGATAAACACTTAGACAGTAGGGCCACCCAGGAGCCCTGATGGGACTGGTTCATCTTATTTTTCTTTGCACACTGGTGCGTCATCAAGTTGACTTTAATCATATGTCTGCTGTTTTTTTGTCTTTTTTTCTGACTTTTCTCTCTCTCTCTCTCTCTCTCTCTCTCTCTCTCTCTCTCTCTCTCTCTCAGGTTTAGGCTGATGTGTCAGTCTATAATAGCTCATAAGCTGTTTGACTATGTAGTGCTTGCCTTCATCTTCTCAAACTGCATCACTGTGGCTCTGGAGAGACCCAAAATCCTCCAGGGCAGTTTGGTAAGCTGGGCCACTTGTGAAGACTTCATACATCTTTACTGAGATCCTGTAACAGTAGTTGAGCAGTGTGTTACAGAATCAGCATTATTTGTTATGCATCCACATCTCTCTCTCTCTCTCTCTCTCTCTCTCTCTCTCTCTCTCTCACTCTCTCTGTCTCTGAAATAATATTTATGCCAAATTAGTCAAGCACACATATCCATTTTTACATACATACTGAAGCCACTGCAGTAATATTTGGCTGCTCCACTGTGCTGGTGCACAGTTACAGACTGCAGCCCATCTGTTGAGACACTAGAAGTGTTATCCATGTTTTAGCCCTTCGTGAATGGTAAGTTTCTGATCTTGGTTGGATACTTTTGGGTTCTGGACCCCTCTGGACCTTGCATATGGTCTGGGGGTTTCTGGTTTATTGAGATAGTGAAAAGATTATTCTTCCACTTCTGTATAGAATATAAAGCTAATAAAAGCTAATTCCAAAAATATAGTGGCAATTGAATATTTGTTCAATTTGAATAAATGGCAATACCTGAGAACGGCTTGGGAATGCCCACCCCTGTATGAGTTGGAAAGTGTTATCTTGTGAGTGAAGTTGAACCTGTATACTGGGAATTCATTATAAAACCAATTTAGACAGCTTGAGCCCACTGGCATAGTGCATTGTCCTGCTGGAATATCTCATCATTCTGGGGGTCCATTAATGGCTGCAAATGGTCACCAAGTAATGAAACGTGGACACCGGATATTGATGTGATTAGGCGGACCAGTGAACCCAACCTATGCCATGAGAATACACCCCACACCAGTTTGGAGTCAGCACCAGCCTGCACAGTGCCTTGGTACAGTGTATCCAGAAAGTATTCACAGCACTTTGGAGCAGGTTTTCATCAAAGATGTCTCTATACATCACTGCAGTCATCTTTCTCTTGACCCTGACTCATCTCCCAGTTCCTGCTGCAGAACAAAAAACATCTCCACAGCATGGTGCTGCCACCACCATGCTTCACTGTGTGAATGTTATTGACTGGGTGATGAGCAGTGCCTGGTTTCCTTCAGACATGATGCTTGGCATTCAGTCTCATGATCTGAGAGGCCTTTGGATGCCTTTTGGGAAACTCCAGATGGGCTGTTGTTCCTTTTACTGAAGAGTAGCTTCTACCAACACTGTTAATGGGTGGAGTGCTGCAAAAATGGTTGTCTTCTGGAAGGAGTGTCCATTGGCTTATTTCGTCACCTCCCTGATTAAAGCCCTACTACCATGATTACTCTGTTTGCCTGGATGGCCAGCTCTATGAAAAGTCCTGGTGGTTCCAAACTTATAAATTTTATAAATATAGAGTTCACAGGTTGTCTGTTTATTCTTTTATATTATTCTGTGTATTGTTTCATTCAAATGGTTGCAATATTGCAATAATACATAAAATAAATAAATAAATAAAAAAAAGTATTTCTGATTCTGAATCTCTCTCTCTCTCTCTCTCTCTCTCTCTCTCTCTCTCTCTCTCTCTCTGTGTGTGTGTGTGTAGGAGAGGCTTTTCCTCACCATCTCTAATTACATCTTCACTGCCATCTTCGTGGGTGAAATGACACTGAAGGTAAATGTGGTATTTATGATTTTCTAACACTATCTGCACACGTGTCAAAATGATGATGCTGTTGATTTTAACACTGTCATAAAAGTACAGTTGGTCACTGAAAACAGCCTTGGCAAAGTCCCTGTAGTTTTTTACTGTGCAGCCAGGCTTTCAGTCATAAAATCGATGTTGTTATTGCCCATTCTGTGTCAGCACTACAAGCATTAGACTCATTGGCACTGCTTTGAAATCATATTTGTTTCTCTCTCATGAGCCATCTAACTGTGTTTGAAACATTTGGGGTTATTATAAATGGGGGTTATTTCTGGGTGACACTCTTGGAATGCTCAATCATAGATAATCTGCTTATGTGAATGTGGTTTAAAGTGGATATTTCTGTCCCGGAGCTCACAGACAGGCTGTACACTACAAAATAATGAGTTATGTGCTCATTTCGAGGTGCCAAAACATCATTCACAGACTATCAAAGTGTATTTGATCTTGAGTTTGTTTTATTGAAGTGACAAAACACGAACTTCCAGCACTCTTGTTCCTCCTTCAAAAGAACATCCAGCAGAATCAAAACAGAACTGTAAAATGGGACAATCCCAAAAGTCCCAAACTGTTACATCACAGTCCAAACTCATTATAATATCAACCTCAAAATTTACATAAACCACAACCACTACCAAAAGTCCTGCTAGCCAAACTTAGTTGAAGATATGGTAAAATGTGGTTGTGACTTGTGAGAATATGGTATTGCTTACTGTTTATTGTTACACGTCTAGTCTAGTCTAGAGAATGGAGGTTCATACATAAACCAGGCCTTGTTGTGTCCATGGAGTCAACAAGGAATCAGAATCTAACAAACAACGATGCAATGAACATTTTTTCAATTTTCTGTAATATATGGATGTGTGATAATCAGACTGACTAATCAGAGCTCCATTGTCTTGGTTGCAGACTAAAAAAATGAGGATCAAGCTATTTGTTTTTTTCATGGCAGAATTCAGAACTGTATGATAAACAACACACTGACTATCGCAATGCAAAGGATAGAGAAGAAATATGGGGAAGCAAAGCCAAGGCTGGGGAATGGGAATGTTACAGTGCCTTTATGTATTCATTTTTTCAAGTTTGTCTTGGTGCATCTTAGTCCATTCATAACCACAAAACAGCTGTACATTATATCTTCCTAATGAGCACTCATGGAGCAGGAAAATCGAAGAGATCAAAATAGTTTTTAGCCTTGTTTACGGAGCACAGAAGACAAACAATGTACCGGACTTTGGGTAAAAGTTCCACTGTGTTAAATTCATGGTGTGAATAAGCCATAATTGCTTATTAAAGCAGTGCTTATCATTGTTGCATTTTATGATAAAGTCCCCTTAAAGAATATTCAAAGTGTTCTATTCTGAGGTCAAATAACAGGGTGGTAAATAAGCCTGTAATATCACATCTGAGCATTTTCTCCAACCAAAGTCACATCATACTTACTATTTATACATTAAAATACAGAGTGCATAAGTGCATGCAAATATAATTATGCAAATTTGATGAATAAGGGCATGAGACATTGTCTGCGTCTCATCCAAGCTGGGCATCCAAGTGAGTTGGATGGCAGGCCCTGCCTGTTTAATTGTATAAGAAACAATGGCCCGGTTTTATTCAGGCAAAATAACAAAGCCAGCCGCAAAGTGGGAAATCTCTTCCTCAGTGTTTCATTCTCACATTCCCTCTCTCCGGGCTAAAAGGGGGGTTATTGGCTCTCTCCATCTTTCTCATGATGAGCAATTAAGCAATGATATTAATTAGAGCAGCGTCCTCTCAGAGGCTCAGTCAGCGTCTCAGGCAGGCCCAATCCATTCAGCTGTGGGCGCTTGGCACATGTAGGCCACCCATTATGCAACCAATCAATTATTAAGCAAGCGGGCCAGACGAGGGTCGGACCTGTCAGACCTTACATAGAGCACACACGAGTGTAATACCACGTCTCCTCAGATTACTCACTTACCTTCCGACATTCACTCGCCTCGTCCTGAGCGGGCAAATTGTTTGCCCGTCCTTGTGTAGCCATGATTTATTCATTCCTCCTGATGTTATCTGTGATTTGCCTAAGTAATGACATTGTCCCATCCAGCTGACATGCACTCGGGTGTAAATCATCTCGTCGTGTAGGGGGATATGGGTGCAATTACTGCAGTTATATGCTGATTACCGATTAGCAGTGTGTGGACGTCATGTAACATGCATAGTTAACCTCATCATTAATTTGCTACATAATAATTAGACGATAAAACCATGTTTATATAACGGAAATGAAAATGAACCCATTTTACATGATTTAGCTGATGTTTGTATCCAGGTTACAGACGTGGGCTCAAGTAGTGTTAGGAGTCTTGGCCAAAGACTCTGATTTGAGTAAAGGCCAGTTCATGCTTCTGTGTCAAAACTACACCATTGCCTATGCATAGCCTATATGTAGTTTTTTACCCTATGCTGACATGCCCCGCCCCAGAAATGTAATTACATGTCGTGGCAATGTAGACTGCAGCATCTGTCTGATTGGTCTGCTTGGTAGCATGATATTTCCTCATTTGCCGCTACTCAAAATTCAGTTGGAGCATGCTTAGTCGATTGTGTGCACTCTGATGTGAGGGAAATGGTTCTAGATTACAAAATGATCCAATCTAACTGCATTTCCTCATGCATGTATCTCAGTGGGAAGATAAACACAGAAGATGTAAGGCGGAGAGTGCACATAGTGACTTAGAAACCACATCGCCAGACCAGTAATTGCACAGCGACACAGATGCACCAACACCTAAACATAAACATGCACAATGGCATAGACCAGTTGCATCGGCCTTAAACATCCACAGTGCATGCTAGAAAAAGTAAGTGACTACACTATTAATGACTAAATGGCAAAAGCTATTTTGACAGGAGGAGACGGAGATGAAATTGGAAGTAGGGCTTACACCAAAATCTCATCCCAGGTGTAAAGCATGGTGGAGGGAGTACCATTGACCTGTAGTCAAGTCACTCTGGGTAACAGTGTCTGCTAAATGCTATAATGTAATTAATTAACCTAGAGGTTTTGCAACCCTTTAGGGAACAATGAGTCAAAGTTGTTGTATCCAACTATTTTACGGGAGAATGTAAGCAGAGCAGTGTTTTAGTCACTTTATTGTTTCTTTCCATCAGAGCCATTGGGCAAGAACTCTTGTTTCTCTGAGGAGTGTGAGAACTCTCCATTAATAAAGATTCAAAACATCTGGAAAATGTTTTTTTTTATCTACTAGTTTACAACTAGTTACAGCTGATCATCTTCATTCTCATTCAAATGTCTCTATAAATATGCATAAGAGCAAGCTTACAGTTGTTTTCTTCTCTCTCTGGCGGGCTCTCTCCCTACCTCCAGGTGGTGTCTATGGGTTTATACATTGGTGAGCAGGCATATTTGCGGAGCAGCTGGAACATTCTGGATGGCTTCCTAGTGTTCGTCTCACTGATTGACATTGTGGTGTCAATGGCAGGTGGTGCCAAGATCCTGGGGGTGCTCAGGGTCCTCAGGCTTCTGCGCACATTGCGCCCCCTCAGGTAAGAAGGTCAGATGGGTGTAATTATTAGAATATATGGATATACAATCTCATTTTGGTGTCTATTTCTTATATAAGCTATTTAAATAAGGCACATACTGCAGAATAGAATTGTCCATGGACAAGGCAGGAAACAAGGCTGGATTTTCAGGGCAGTTTTATTGCACTTCTTGAAATATATACTCATGTTAAGATGCTGATGTTTTGCAGTATGCATTGCAAAACTCGTGGACCCAGATCTCCCAAGCTGCATATAATTATCCTTCTTTTTTCTCAGGGTTATCAGTCGAGCTCCAGGCCTGAAATTGGTGGTGGAGACACTAATCACCTCTCTAAAGCCCATCGGCAACATCGTACTGATCTGCTGCGCTTTCTTCATCATCTTTGGCATCCTCGGAGTTCAGGTATGCTGCTGAATCTTCTTCTCTCAGGCCATTCCCTTTATCAGTCCCAAAACAAATTCCACTCTGCTTATCTCTAGTGTGGTATCTCAGCTTTCCCTCACTCCTCCACTCCTTCTTCTTCTAGCGCATCTTCATCTTCTTTTTCTTGTCTGTCCTTATCTCTCTGTTTTCTGGCGCGGCTTTATTTTTGCCGGTAGCCTGTTTCCCTCTGACAGGGTTGTTAGTGAAGTGAAAGAAATGTGACGTGTGATTGTGAGTGACAAACAGATGTGCGTTTGCTTCACCTCTGCAGCTCTTCAAAGGCAAGTTCTTCTACTGCCTGGGCCTGGACGTCAAAAATATCACCAACAAGTCCGACTGCCTGCTCGCCAACTACAAATGGGTCCATCACAAATACAACTTTGACAATCTGGGCCAGGTTGGTTTTCCCATTTTATGCTGACACTACTGCTTGCTTTTCAGGTAGCATCAAGGAACCTCGCTGATGTGAAATTCACGGCAACTGCAGCTGCTGTCCTTTATGGTCACGCAGCATTTTAGGTAGAAGTAAAGAAGACAAGTGATGCTCTAGGCAGTGCTCTGCTGGGAAACCTATGTGCCGTTCTATCAGTTAGACAGTAGCTGAACATTGAAGTCCCATACTTGATGTTTTGGATGCAGGAGAAATGGTCTGGTGTGAAAACAACCATTATTGGCCATTGTTATGGGTTGGAGCGTTGACAAAGTTTGTTGGGTGCTTTTCACCAGTATCTATGGACAGTGGTCCAGGAGGGACACACCATGAAACTTAGGGTGTTGGACACCCAAGGGACACTGATATGCAAGAATAACAAAGGCTGTCCATCTGGTCCAAACCGACAGAAGGGCTATGGCACTTTTGCTCTGGCACTTTCCCAAACCTTTACCCACAGACCAGTCAGAATGTCCATTCTAACACCTGTCCATCATTGCAGTTGCCCACAGTGGGCATGTGACTGTCAGAAGTGGACCTTGAAACAATAGTAGAATGTTGTCTTGATTCCTGTTTTATTGTAAGTCACATGAACTACCTACAAGACTAGTTAGTGAAGGGTATAGGATGCTCTTGGCAGTGTTCTGTTGGGAAGGTTTTGTTCACTGGTTCCATTTTGTCCCAACTTTACGATGTCCTCCAAGGTCCCTGATAGGACCAGGAGTGAAATATGGGCCAGTTTTAACGTATTTATTTATATATAAGTTGGTCTGCCCTGTTTAAAATATCTCTGAAAAACATTATATGTGAGGCAAAACTTTACATGCTTACAGCAATGTGTATTTTTTGCTTTTTGGCAGATGTGTGATTTTTTTGTGTCCTTTCCAACATAGGCTCTGATGTCCCTCTTTGTACTGGCTTCAAAGGACGGCTGGGTTAACATAATGTACCATGGCCTAGATGCAGTGGGAGTGGACCAACAGGTACAAACTGTCCTTTGTTAAATATATGAATATGAATATAAATTTGAATTCATTTTGAACATATGAATATTGCTGGCAATAACACAAGCAAGCTGTCACTCCTAAAATTAAAACTTTCAATTAGGAATGATTAATATACACAGTGGCATGCAAAGCTTTGGGCACCCCTGGTCAAAATGACTGTTACTGTGAAGAGTTAAGCAAGTTGAAGATCAAATGATCTTCAAAAGGCATGAAACACTTTTCCACATTCTTTGTTATTTTGAAAATGTAAAAGATGAAGCTGTTTTTGCCTAAGTATTAATGGAATGTGTCCTCTTTAGGTCTTTGGGAGATCATTTCATCTACAACTTGCATAACTGTTCACAGCAACAGTCATTTTGACCAGCGGTGTTCGTATTTTAGCATGCCTTATATTATTTGCTGATTGATGGGAAAATTATTATTATTATCAAAATGATATAATAATGAGATAATTATTATTATTATCATTGGTTCGATACTGAAATTATGCACGATCATTTTTCATGTGTATTATGCATTAGAATAGAATATCCTTTCTCCAAGACCCTACAGTGACCTGTTATGGCCCTGACATGAATTCTGACAGAAACACGCCTATTTATTTTTTCCTAATACTGTTGCAGGCACTATTAGTAAAAATTAAATATGAAATATATGTCCTAATTAGTGAGTACAGTTCCTGCTCAGCAGTGTTTTTGTGATGTGATGTTGCTAACATGCTGTTAAGGTGTTATCTGTCGCT
This sequence comes from Acestrorhynchus altus, assembly GCA_034509495.1. NCBI lineage: Eukaryota > Metazoa > Chordata > Actinopteri > Characiformes > Acestrorhynchidae > Acestrorhynchus > Acestrorhynchus altus. The sequence goes on from CM067520.1 coordinate 5,082,326, forward strand.
CAAAAGCTGTGTCCATAAACTTTTGGCCAACATGTGAGGTGTGAAAACCTTTGTTTTCAAAAGATGTGCCGCTCTGCATGGTTGCAGTGATACGGTGGTTGGTAAGGTGTTGGTAGATGGTTGCAAAGGTGTTATAAAATTGTTCTAAATATGTTCTGTTGTAATGTACAACAAAACCCAGCCTCCAGGATTCAAAATGTGTACTGTCTCCAAAAATTCATCAATAAAGCATTTGTTTTCCTTGTATCCTAAATTATCCAAAGGCTTGGACAGAAAGCAGCAAGTCTGTAAACATCCAGTTCTGAGTGCAAACACTTGCTCCACTGCTGCGTTCCCAAAAAGCCAACGAGGCAACAAAAAACAACAAGCATTGCAACCATCAAGCAGCAACATAACAACCATGTCACAGCAGTTTCAACTTGCTGTACAACAAATGCTTGGCGACTGCATCCAACTAGCATCATCGTAGCAACCACTCAGCAACACCATAGCAACCAACTAGCAACAGTTTCACCCTGCCATACTGCAAAAGTTTTGCCACAGCTTTTTTCTTCAAGAATTTTCTTCTAGTTACAATTTTTTGCCTTGTTTGTTACTTCAAGAGTGATCATGGCATCACAGTAGTGAGAGTGCAAAACAAGAACCGGTGGAACATAATGATGCAAAATACTGGAACTGTGTGAGGGTGGAGGGAACATATCTGTGCTCTGAAACCTCACTAAACAGCATGAGTAATTCTGCAGCACTCAGCCGTGCTCCTGTGATCACACCACCTCCCAAACGTAATGAAGCAGGCGTACAGCAGTCCGTGTTAAACGCACCCATGATTCACAATGAGCTGATTTAGATTCCCTTTGGATCTTTTTTTCCACTCCTCTCCACCCTGTTCTGCTAACCAGTAGAATAACAGATGTGCCCACATTTATTTGGACATAACACGTCCAGTGTTTCTTATCATCTGCTGTTGTGTTTTCATGTGTGTGTGTGTGTGTGTGTGTGCAGACAACCACGTTCGTCAAATATAACCCACCCCCTGCATTATTCTGCAGTAATCTCATCTCGGTTTCTTCTGTACCTCTCTTTTTGATCAACATCTCTGCCTTTCCCCTTTAGCCCATCACCAACAACAACCCATGGATGCTGCTGTATTTCATCTCGTTCCTCCTCATTGTCAGTTTCTTCGTGCTGAACATGTTTGTGGGTGTGGTGGTGGAGAACTTCCACAAATGCCGGCAACACCAAGAGGTGGAGGAGGCCAAGAGGAGAGAGGAGAAGAGACTCCGCCGCATGGAGAAGAAGAGACGAAGTAAGGAACTTCACCTTAATACTATATATATACATATATTTATCATTCAATTATTCCATCCACTTGTGTACCAGCAGCACAACAGCACCAAAGCATGTTGCTACCACCACCAACACCAAACAGCTGGTACAGTGTAATTGGGGTTAAATGTCTCATAGTTATTCCTTCAGAAATCTTTGTCAAATCCAACCATAATACTCTCCTCCAGAATGCTGCAAACGTTAGTTGAACTTAAAGGTGATGATTTTCAAACATGGGCTTTATTCTTGAATGGTAGACCTTCTGTCCATGGGGATGTAAATCTTGCTTGACTGTAAACATTGACAGTGTTGTTTTAAAGCTTCCAGTTCATGGTCAGTGATGGTAGTGAGAACCTACCAACAGTGGTCAGAAGAGGGGCAAACCACACCCTCAGGATTGCATTGCAACCTAATATACTCTGAGATAAAAACCCAAGCCTGGATACAAGATGATCTGCAATAGGGCATAGAGGCCTACAGGCTCTCTGTGGCATCCTGCAGCACATTTGCCTATAGATGTTGCAGCTGGGCCTGTAGGTCGTGTATACTCGTATGTTGTCCGATATGGTCCAATGAATGCTCGATTGGCGATAAATCTGGCAACCAGGCAGGCCAAAGTGTTGCAGGCTGACACAGACATTCCTGGGAAACCATTGGTGAAGGTGGGAAAGCATTATGCTGCTGAAAAAATACGAGTAGGGAGCCCTGCCATGAGAAGAAACATGTGACCATAGGATGTGTTGCACATGTCGCTGAGTGGTTAGTGTCCCACAGATCTCTACTAGGGGTGAGCGACTGTTGAATATGCGATGCCTCCTTAGATCATCACACAAGCAATTGGGGCTGTGTGTCATGAGGCCTCCATACTTGAACCGACCGTTGACAGATCCCAAACAGAACCTGGATTTATTGCTGATGATAGGGTTCCAGTCCGTAGCCGTCCAGGTTTCATGTTCGTGACACCACTGCAAATGAAGGCAGCCAATGGCCTAGATGGCGGGCAGTTCATCAAAATGTCCCTCCATCCCTCATCTCTCTATCCAGTGAGTCGCCCCCTCTCTTTGCATGTTGTAGAGGTAGGTCTTGCAGCCAGCCATCGCTCACCAAGAGGTACCGTCATGCTTAATCCAGACACTAAGATAAGTTTTTTTACTCGCTATTATCCAAAATACTAAACTGCGTACAAAGCATAAGTTCCGAAATAATGGAGGCCGAGGATCAGTTTCAGGTGAGGTCCGTCTTTATTGTAGGTTCCATGGCGAAGAACTCACAAACAATGGACAAACAGAGGGATTTATACCTCTTTTGGACTATTCAGAGGTTGTTTTTTTTGTTACTCCAACATTTTTATGATATGGTTCTTTTTTTGCGATATATTTATTGGTTGTTGATAGAGATGAGTGTACCCAATCCAAAACTATATATGTTGTCTTTTTTTATGAAAACATACTTGCATCTGCCTGGTGAAGAGAAAGTTTTTTCAACTTGTGGTCAATGCCATGCTAGGCCTTATTGAACCCTTGGGAAATTGAGAAATTTACACCTCGAGGTGACCATGCAGCTCATGCAGCTTGCCAAGGAGCTCTTCTGCTTGGGTGTGGTTTTTTGGTCAATGAGTGTGCATATATGGAACTGCCCATGCCAATTGTCCACTACCAAAAGTGCTTGCGAGCATTGGAACTGGACGTTGAAGGAGTGAAAGTATGTCTTCTGGTCCAATGAGTCTTGTATTTATGTCCTATCCAACAAGTAAGACCTGAATGAATGACGAAACAAGACTTGAACCAGGTCACCTTCGTCTATCGCTGTAGGGTCCAATTTGTGTACCTCTCAGTGGACAGGGGTCTGTTGGTTTGGCTCAGGCGGTATATTTTCTGTTGCCCCGAGAGCCTTAGTTGTTGTTCTTCTGACCACTATTGATAGGTTCTTACTTTTGCTGACGTGAACTTGCACTTGACTGGGTTGTCCACACCACAGGTCCAGATCTTCAGTGGTGTGTTTGATCTTAACTCTGTTCTCACTCTTTTTCTTCGGCCAGAGGCCCACAAGCTCCCATACTACGCTAGCTACAGTCACGCCCGCCTGATGATCCACACACTGTGCACCAGCCACTACCTGGACCTCTTCATCACCTTCATCATCTGTGTTAATGTAGTGACCATGTCCCTGGAGCACTACAGCCAGCCTCCTGTAAGCACCCCCTCCATTCTGCCCTTCCTGACTGAGCAGGACTTTTTTAGCATAAGAACATTTTAGAACATAAGAACATATAAGAACATTTTCTACAGTGCATCTCAGAGGTTGATATAATGCTGTGTGGGTAACACCACTGCCCTCCATGCAGCAGACTCAATTAGGCTCCACCTAGGCAGCTACACCAGGCCATGCTTGTGTCCTTGCCAAGAGTCTTCAGGCAAAACTCGTACATTCTGAAAAAGCAAAGGTTATAGGGGTCTTTTTTACTACGGCGATGTTTTACCTTCATTTGCTCACTTGTCTATTCTGTCTCCCTTTCTCTCTCTCCCTCTCTCTACCCTTTTCTCTCGTTCTCTCGCCCTCTGTCTCTCTTGCTTTCCTCTTAGTCTCTGGAGATCGCTCTCAAGTACTGTAATTATTTCTTCACCAGCACCTTTGTGCTCGAGGCTGTCTTGAAGCTCATTGCGTTTGGCTTCCGTCGCTTCTTCAAAGACAGGTACTGCACACCCGGTCACACACACACACACACACACACAAACACACACTGGTTGCCAAATTCTTGCTTTCTGTCCCTTCTCTCTCTCTCTCTCTCTCTCTCTCTCTTTCCTCCACTTTCTCTCTCAATCTTTGTTTTCTATTATTTCTCCTATCCATTTTGTCTCTATGCCATTCTCTCTCTCTCTCTCTCTCTCTCTCTCTCTCTCTCTCTCTCTCTCTCTCTGTCTGTTTTGATTTTCTCTTTCGACCCCCCCCCCTCTCTGTCTCTGTCCTTTCCTGTCTGCCTAATGGATTTAATTGATTAATTAGCAGTGGACTCCTGCTGAGTGCTGGCTCTGTTTGCTCAGTGCCTCGCCGGAGGGTGAAATAGTACAAAATATTGATTTTTCTCCCAAATTCTTTATCGTAGATAGAAATGAAATTCAAATTAGAGCCTGCATGGTTTTAATGGGACATACACTATATGGTCTATACATGGCCTATATAGTCCACCAAGTTTGTGCACTAATTTGATCTACTCAGCAACTTTTTGTTCCAAATTCAGGGATTTTATAACTCCATTTGCACATGTAAGACATCAGGTACCAGTCGTACATGTGAATCACAAACACCACTCCTCCTCATCCCATAGGAATAGGCAGTCAGAGAACACAAATGCACTGCTCATTGCTGTGGGACATTGAAATGCACATTCAACAGAATGTGACACAGAAGCTTCAGCAGTCTTATATCAGATGGCGTCCATTCTTATTAGGAGACTCATTTTCAGTTCTTCTCCAGGCACATTTTTCCACACCTGCAGAGTGACACCATAGCAGCCACCACAATGAACTCCCTTTTACAGATACACTGACGTGGTTGTGGTGTGTGGCACTGCAGTGTCTGATCCACTCATACCAGCACCAATACAGTGTCACTGTAGTGCTGAGAATGACCCCCCCACTCACATAATGCCTGCACTGTGGTGGTCCTGTGGTGTCCTGACCATTAAAGAACCGGGTGAAAGAATGCTGACAAGCAGAGAAACAAATGGACAGCAGTCTAATTATAGAACTACAAAGTGCCCCTGTGTGGTCAGTGACGCTGATAGAAAAAGAACAGTGAGTGTCGAAAGGAGGTGGTCATAATGTTATGGTTGATTGTAAACCAGCAAACAAATCCATTTCATACAGTCATTGTGATGTGATGTGACCTCTTGATTAACATCATGCTGCTGCATAATATATGCACACTCTCAGTCAAAAGTCTCAGAACCCGTATTGGGTGTAGTGTACATGAACCGGCCGTACCACCAGCTAACACTGGGGGCCGATTGTAATGATAAGCTCTCTGAATGGGTTGTCGATGATGTGTTTGGTAGGAATGAAATAGACAATGCAGGATTATTTTTGCCTCATCATCTTCTAAGTTGCTCATGCACCAGTATGCCCAGTAAATGCACACTGCACTGGGAGGCTTTAAGACAATGGGCAGCGCTGACCCATTTAAAGTGAGCAGGGTGAAAATGAGCTGGCTGTTATTGTCCGGCACTCTGTCTTCTTTACACAGGCCCAGTCAGGCCTGACACCAGCATGCTTTCACACACCTCCTTATTTACCAGCCTAATGCTCCATGCCTCTTAACTGGGTCACACCCGTGAAGCAGAGGGGCAGCAGGTGTGTTGTGACAGATGTTGCTGTTGTTTGGGCCTGGAGTGTAAAACACATCAGTCCGAAGGTGGCAAGCCAACTTGCATCAGATTTGGAATCAGTGTTATCTTCAGTTTTCAGATACTTCTAAGGAGGTTAGATATGAAATAATCCCAACGAGAATTCCCAAAAACGTCCAAAACAAGAGCCTCTACCAAGAGTTGGGACCACTAACGACTGTGCAAGGGGTGGTGGACAAACAAATCTATCAGATGAACTTCACTTAAAGCGTTTATCTTTGAGAGGGAATAGAAGATTCTCCACTCTGAGTTCAGATCTGTCCATGCTTCTACTGTGAGAAGATGCCTCGACACTTTGGGTCTGAAAACGTGTGGAGGTGACCAAGAAGCTCTCACTGAGAAAGGAAGCTTATATCTGCTTGCATCCAATCTGTAAGATAAGCCAAGGGTAGATTTAGAGATCATCTCAGCTTCTCCGAACCTTTAGGTAGAGTTTCAGTGAAGATGGCAGCAACCACAATCTTTCCTGCTCCGTTTTTCCAAAATTTACCTTGATGCTATTCTCTACCTCTAAGTTATAGAAGGTTCTTCAAAAACCAGGCTATTATCTAATATTAAAATATTAAAACTGGTCCTTGGGTTCCTCCAGACAGTCCACCATTTGTCTGATCTAGATAGTCTGGTAAAGCCTTGAGGACCAATTTGAGAACCACTATTGTCTCATCTGTCTGCTAGAATATATGGTTTATGTATTGCCTAATGCAGTGCATTGTGGGACTGGTAGAGTGCTTTGGCTATTCATTCTATTTCAGACATAACCTGTGACAGAGATCTGTCGTGAGGGACTCGAACACTTCCCCTCCGGAATTAGTTTAACGAGGTCGTCTGAGATAAAACTCCCTCTTAATTGTCTTTGCTGTAATTGGCCACTATTAATCGGTCCCATGCTACATGCACAGTCCCTAGTTGCCCCTTCAGCCGGGACTCAATTTAATATGATGAAGTTCTCAAATTAAGATGTAGTGTAATCTGAGGCTGCGTGTGTGAGAAGATTGTCAAACAGAAAATTCAAGAAACAGCACTGAAAGTAACACTTATATTGTTCAAATAACAGATGGTAGAACTTTAGCAAGAGCATCAGGATTTGTGTCTAAAGACTCACACTAATAGTGTTGACTCAGACTGAGGGACATAAGATTCAATTTTGTGTCACATCCCACAGACTCCCAGGGCTCACACTCCAGAGATCTGAGTCTTGAGGCTCGGTCTTGAGTTGGACTCACTGGACCCAAGAGACTCAAGATTGACTCACATTTCTATCATAGAGACAGAAGACTTGATTCAAATTTGATTCTTGACTTTCATGCAAGACTCAATTTAGACTCCCTAGAAATACAAGACTTGCCCCAACCTTGCATCGCAAAGACTCAAGACTCAGACTAGCACCCCAGAGACTCGAGACTCAAACTCACCCCCAGAAACAAGACTTAGCTCAGGTTTAGACTCAATTCTCAGAGACCTAAAACTAGATTCAGACTCTCACAGACGTCATGAACCCTGGTGATTCAAGGTTTAGCTCCGACTCGCTGTACAAAGACTCAAAACGTCACTTGTTCTCATACACCAGAGATACACGTTATCTTGCAGCTGCGAGGCACATGATCCAACTTGGACACTGAACTTCCCTTGGACTTAGAAACACAAGACTGGACTGAGATCCCAGAAGACTCAACTAGGACCTGATTTGAACTTGCACGCTATAAACTAAGAATCTGCTTAGACTTGCAGACTTGACTGCAATGTATTGGTGCCATCCTAACAACTCCATGTGGGCAGGCACTGTGGTCAGTGCCAAGAGCAACAATTTGTCCAACATCACACGTCCACAAAGCCTGGTGTCATGGTGTGGGGTGTAGTTTTGTGTGATGCCAGATCACCTGTGGTCTTCATTACAGTCAATTTGACAGACCAATGTTACATTAATGAGATCCTGCAAGCAATGGCTTTACCTTTTCTGAACACACACTCCAGCGCACTGTTCCAACAGGACAACACTTGTCCACATATTGCTGCCGTCTGAAGAGCTCATCTTGGGGACACTGATACTATGCTCTTGCCAGTTGCCTTATACTTGCCACACTGACAGACACTACTTCTGTATGTGTAGCTCAGGAAATATTCTCCGTGTCAGTCCAAGTGTTTAATCGTTTATTGTTCCGGGTGCAACTATTCCTTTTGACGATGAGTGTATCATCCTTTATACAGTATATTACCTTTATTCCACGCTTCCATGGCTCGGGCTTGGGCAGTGTGTGTACTAGAATAATGAATGTCATGTCTTCTGTGTGTGTGTGTGTGTGTGTGTGTGTGTGTGTGTGTGTGTGTGTGTGTGTGTGTGTGTGTGTGTGTGTGTTTGTGTGTAGGTGGAATCAGCTGGACCTGGCTATAGTTCTGCTGTCAGTAATGGGCATCACCCTGGAGGAGATTGAAATCAGCGCTGCTTTACCCATAAACCCCACCATTATCCGTATCATGAGGGTGCTCCGCATTGCCCGGGGTTTGTATCTGACACACACACACACACACACACACACACAAACACACTGTCATATATATATCATAGGGATTCTGCACATCCATCCAACACTCATCATGCATTGCCCTTGGTTAATTTCACACACCCGTGGTTAGTATCTGACTTATACACATAACACACACACACACACACACACACACACACACACACACACACACACACACACACACACACACACACCAAGAAATACACCATACACCCTGTCAAACACTTAATGAGGACACTGCACATCCCCCACAGACTTGTTTACACACACACACACGCACACACATATATGCATACACACACTACCATCTTTATAACGAGGGAACTGCATGTCCCTGATGTTTAGCCTTTTGCCTGACACATGCACACATATACACACACACACACACACACACAATTCTGCATCTACACTAACTACCCAGAAACTCCTTCAGAACCCACCCATCTCCTCAGGCAGTTCCTAAATGCCACATAAACACACACCCTCACACTGCTTGTCAGTTTTTAAATGTCTTCCATTTTCTCCCGTCCATTTCCCCCACAATGGGTGATCATCAATCTGTGCATTAATAAGCTCTTAAGTTTCACAGCTGTTAGATTTCACATCTGTGCAATTACCCAATACGAGTGGGGCAAATATCAACCCAGACAAGTTCCCATCCAGCCACGGGTGACTGACTATCTATCTATCTATCTATCTATCTATCTATCTATCTATCTATCTATCTATCTATCTATCTATCTATCTATCTATCTATCTATCTATCTATCTATTCTAGTCTGTTACTACACTGAGAATAAGCTCACTATTTGGCTACACTTCTGACCACAGCATTTTGTAGATCAAGATCGTGGCCACTGCTTGTAGACCCATATGATACACATTGATAACACCTGCAAATTCAGCTACTTCCTGCACATTGAACAAGACAACCACTGGAACTAACCAACTAAAGGTTGATAATTAAAAGAAGAACTTGCTCTGCTGGTGAGGTCCTGATGGTCCTGATGGTCCTGCAGGTTTATGGCGGTTTCCTCCCTTTCAATGAACTGAGCAATGATCAAGCGTAAAATTAATTGCATTCGATTTTTCTTTGAAAAATATAATTTTAAAGCAACAGATGTCACCAAGTGTGGCCCCCAACTCAACCCACCTTCCTGCATTTCTGTCCCCACAGACTGTATTTATTTGGGTTTATGGACAGGAAGTTCTGGTTGATCTATCAGTAGCTCAGGCAGGCTGGTTAGCATTATGATATTTAAATTTAGCCCTGACCTTTTCCTACACTGCTCATTAGCTGGCGGGTCTGGACTCAAACTACTGTGGTGATTGGGGGGGTCCTTCTACACAGATCTGTAATCTGTCTCTCTCTTCTGTTTCCACTCCATCAACTGTATACTGGCACGCAAGCCTTACCCACGCAATCCCTCTCTCTCTCTCTCTCTCTCTCTCTCTCTCTCTCTCTCTCTCTCTCTCTCTCAGACACACACACACACACACTTGTCTGTTCTGATCATCTACACCTCTCACCCAGTCTCTCTATCTCTGCCTCTCCTGCAGTGCTGAAGCTGTTGAAGATGGCCACTGGGATGCGAGCCCTGCTGGACACTGTGGTCCAGGCACTGCCTCAGGTACAACATTATGATCTGGCATGTCCATAGGCCTCTCTCTCACTGTCTTAAAAACATTCATCTGACCACTTGAACATGTCCAGCCAAGAACAACCAGAGACCACTGATGAAGAACTAGGATGGATAACACATACTGTTCCTCAGCAGATGGCCTAAATATCTAACTAGCATAGTGTGATGGATCTCAGTATAGATGCTGCAAGTCTCTGGAATTGCACTGAAGGCGTGGAACAGCATTCTTCTTAAAGAAGGTCCTTCAGTTGGTGTTTAGATGATGGTGATGGAGAGCGCTGTCCTGTGCTTATAGTACATAGTGCTGGTTCAAAATTTGTGAATCTAGAATTCACAAAAAAGTTTTATATTTTTGCATAAAGTTGACTTGTAAGCTCAGAGCTTTAACGTGGTCATTCTTGAGCATTAGCTTTATTCTTCTTTATCCAGTCTTTAGTAGAACAACAAGTTTTTAGAATTGTTGTCCTCATGCATGACCCACATTGTGTTGAGATTTAGCTCACAGACAGATGTCCTGATAATTTTTTTTAGAGGTTGTTGGTATAATTCATAAAACCCACATGATGCAAAACATGCCAAAAACATGATACTACCACCACCATGTTTCCGACATAACACTTTTCATTTAAATCAAAAAGATCTAATTTAAACTCATCCATCCACAAAGTCTTTTGGCTTGTCCATGTGATCTTTAGCAAAAGGTAGACAGCAGCAGTGCTCTTTTTGGAGAGCGCCTTTCTCCTTGCAACCCTGCCATGTAGATCTTTGTTGTTCAGTGTTCTACTGATGTTAGGCTCATGAAAATTAACACAAAAAGTCAATATGAGAAATGCAATTAGTTGCTTAGAAGTTATCATGAATTCACAGACTATTACACGCCTTGCTCTTGGCATGATCTTTTTTGGTGGAGCTCTCCTGGAGAGGGTAATAATGGCCTTGAATTTCCTCCATTTGTAAACAAACTGACTGTATATTTGTGGAGTCCGAACTCTTTGGAGACGGTTTTGTAATCTTTGTAGCTGGATGATCTCCTCTTCTGAGCTCCTCAGAGATTTCTTTTGTTCATGTTATGATACACATCCACAAACGTTATGGACACCAGACTTTGATAGATCCCTGCTTTCTCTTAAAAAAACTGATTTTAATTTCACCTTCAAATTGTCTGCTAATCGCAAAGGTTCACATACATCAGATAAGCAATATTGGATCATTTTCTTCAATAAATCAATGACCAAGTTCACATTTATTTGATTTGGTTGATCTTCTCCATTTTTAGGTCTTAAAAATGTAGTACTTATATAGGTAAAATATAGACAGTTTACAAACTTTAAAGCATCACTGTTGGTGCTCAACTGGGTTGAAGCCATAGCATATAATTTATGTGGTATCTTCCTCAAACCATCGAACCATCATCAAACTCCTCATGCTTTGTGAATAGGGGGCACTGGCTTTCTGGAAGAGACCCCTACAATCAAGATAGAAATGTTTCATCATCAAACAGCAGTGATCAGTAACAGTAAATTACTGTGTATAGCTGTGCCACTGGACCCCTCACTGAGAAGATCAAGCATTTAAGCCTGTACTGGTCTCTTGGTGTATGTCACAAATGCTCACACCCACCTGGTGAGAGATGATTTGTCTGACCAGATCACTGTTTTTCACAGCGCCTGTGGTTTTTACACCACTGAACTCTGGAATTGCCATTCATCTTTGTAATGAGGCACTTGTGCCCCGGAGCCCTGCTGTAATGTTGCTGACACACTCTCATCACGTCCTGCAGTGAAGTTCTCAATCACCTGACAGTAATGAATGAGCATCCTGCTCACTGGATGTATCGACCTCAATGTTCAGCCTTGCTCCTGACACCTTACCATCCGCACCCCAATAATAGACCCTCTTTCAAAGTCATTTAGATCTCTTCCACTTGACATCTTGCTCCTTTTTTATATCAAGTCCTATTAACTGGTTTGAATTTCCCATATTACACAATGCTACCCTCTAGCCAACCAATAAAAGTGGCCTTTTTTCATCCCAATTACCAATTACCAATGTGCCAATTAGGACTCTTCCCCATCACATACAATGGCTCCCAACACTAAGAGGGTGAAAACATATGATGCATAGCTGATACCTATGAAGTCAGCCACCGTCTCTTTTCAAACTGCCATTACATCATCGCCGGGCAGCCATCTACTCAAACAAAAAGAGCATGGCCAATTTGGCTCTCTCGGACTCTCGGACAAACAGCGTATCCCAGTATTCCAATCTGCAATCCTCAAAACATAGTGCTAGTGTATTAGGCTGCTTAGCCACTCTGAGCCCTATATCCGATGACGTGTACATGTGCATCAGTCTAGGAATGTGACCGGTTCAGTCAAACATCTGATTCAGGTCACATTAAAAAGCTGAAAAGTGTGTACAGCTTAAAAACGATCCGATTTGGGTCACTTTACCTGTTCGACACGTTCTGTTTCAGCATATGCACCGTCTGGCATGGGAAGCATGGTGATGAGGATAGGGCGAGGGCCGTCCTCCCCACCCAGAGAGAATACATCTCTCCAAGCAACAAACGATTATGGATTTTTTGGAATGCTTAGGTAGTTGCATCACTTGGGAGACACTTTTGCATCAGTGTCTATCATGTTCTTTTCCAAGTCCTAGGTGACCAGAAGAACATTCTTCCAGATAGCAAGCAGCCACTCATGATATGGTCCGCACTTAGACAGCTGGGCCACCTGGGAGCCCATTTTCTTGCCATCTTGATCCAAACACAGCGTGGTAGGGTGTTAACTGCTTAATTGTATCATGTGGTACTTGTCTGGGAACGTCTGGGGTCATTATTCATTTAGGATGTTCATTGAATTTCTCACCTTTCTTGTTGTAGGAGTGGACATAAAATCAGAAACAGCAAGCTCTAATATTGAGTTGGCTTAATTTTGCATTCGGAACGCCATAAATCTTTCTTCTCGTCAAGTAATGGAATGTGTGCTGTGAGCTTTGGATTGCAGCTGTGTTTGAACAGCAGTCCTGAATTGAATCTCAGCTCTGTGCAGCTCATGAGGTTTGCAGACTGGGTCACAGATGTGCTGATTCAGTTCTGTGTGTGTTATTTTTTTCAAGACTAGATATTAGACAGCACCAAGTGTGTATAAATAGGCTGACTAAATTAATAAATAATAAAATAGTAATGAGAAATATTAGATACTGTACTTTGACCTGATAAGACAATACAGCCTTTTTCCTCTTCTTCCTCTTTCGGCTGCTCCCTTTAGGGGTCACCAGAGCAGATCATCTGCCTCCATCTTGCCCTATCCCATGCTTCCTCTACTGTTACACCAACCATCTCCATGTCCACCTTCACTACATCCATAAACCTTCTCTGAGGTCTTCCTCTTCTCCTTCTTCCTCTGCTCCTTCTCCAACACTCTTTGTCCAATATATCCACTATTCCTCCTCAACACATCCAAACCATCTCAACCAGGCCTCTCTGGTTTTATCTCCAAACTGCCCCACCTTCACTGTCCCTCTGATTTGCTCACTTCTAATCTTGTCCCTCCTTGTCACTCCCAATGAAAATCTCAGTGTCTTCATCTCCTCCACCTCCAGCTCCTGTCTTTTTTACAACCATACATACCTAATTCATCCATCTGAATTAAGTCCAGGATGCTGCCCACAGGACGCTGGAGGTTGGATATTGTACCACCACACAAATGACCCACTACCCACATAATATCTGCTCTGTGGAGGTCCTGTGTGGTCCTGACCATTGAAGATCAGGGTGAAAGGAGGAAAATAAAGTCTGCAGAGAAACCGATGAACTACAATCTGTAATTATAGAACTACAACGTTCTCCTGTATGGTCAGAGGAGCTGATAAAATGAACAGTGAGTGTAGAAAGAAGGAGAAGATGGACTGATTAACAGTTTAGAGGTTGGAATTACTTTGTAAAACTTACATCTGCTTTTCAGTGGGAAAGTGGTAACTTTATCTTCCTCATTTAAGTTGCTGGAAAGCAGTTAATCTTCCTCAGTTAGGGTGCTGGAAATGTTGTTATCCTAAGCTCTTGGTGGTTTAAAATTACTGTAGGTTGGACTGATAAACAGCTTGTCTTACTTTCAAGTAAGATTTAGTTTGAAGTCCGGAATTCTTCCTCATGTATGAAGCTGGAAACGAGTTAAACCAAAATCTTCTTTTAATTGAATTAAATTCACTTGCTTTCTGAGGTGCTAGATCTCAGACCTGCACAAATGTTCATATTTTACGGTTCTTTTCATTTGCGTTTCGTTGCATGTTCTTATTTTTTTCCTTTTTTTTTGTCTTTTATAACAATTCTCGTGAAAGCCGTTCATAGGTGTTATAATCTATTAGTGCATCTCAAAATTAGAATATTGTTAAAATAAATTAATTTGTGATTTCAATCAAAAAAATAAAATGAAATTATTTATATTCATTGCACGTAAAGTGACATTTCAAGCCTTTTTAATGTTTTTACTGTTGAACAGTTTGGCTTACAGTTCATGAAAACCAGAAAATCAGAATCTCAAAATATTAGAACTTTTTAATGCAAATTTAAACAGATTACTAATCACAGTATCATCTTTATAGCAAAAAAGTGGGAAATGTATCCCTTTAAACATAAGAAATATAAAATATCAAATGACCAAAACCATTTTCAGTATCTTAATTTTTATATCTATCACTAGTTACATTTTTCCGTGTAAAGAGACATTATGTATGAAAGCTTCTTTTAAAAAAAGCTTTAAGTGCTCTAAAATTAACTTAACTTTGCTAACAAGCACTAGATTTAGACTGTTAATCAGTAAATATATGACCAATATATGACCTCATTCTATTGGCACAAGAATGACTATAAAAATAAAAAAAAACTTTGTCATGTATCTGGAATGACTGCTTCAAATAAACATTGCAGTTGTAGCTTTAATAGATTTCAAATAAAAAAAAAATATAATGTATGTATGGAGACGTCCAGTGTTTATTTGTAGCATTATCTTATGAACTCCAATTTTAAACTTAAACTTTAATTGTCCAACTTTGTTGGTAGAACTTGGGACTGTTCAACTTTTACAAATAGTGCTTTAACACTTAGAACCCAAGATCTGCATTTTGCAGACAGTTAAGTTTGACCTGTTTTCTAGGCTTCCTATCTCAGGATCAGAGGAGCCTACAGTACGTATTTGATGATAATATAATAACAAACTATAAGAGTTACCCCAAGTACCTCTGTTTTCATCATTGTGTGATGAATTATAAGTGAGTAATTCAGCTCGGAAAACAGCTAAAATTCAATCCCCACAAAATTGGCTGAGGGTTCTAAAGGTTATATACCGTGTTCATAATAGAGATGTGTAAGTGAAGAACTGTTACATCAAGGCATGGTTCTTTAGACCTTTAAGAAGTTCTTCACACACACACACACACACACACACACACACACACACACACACACACACACACACACATTTCTATTGCAAACATGGATCATAATAGAACCAAAATAGGTTCTTCTATGGCACTGCTCAAAGAACCATTTTAAGCACCTCTATTTTTAACAGTTTATGTCCGTACCTGACCTGAGTCTTATGGTTTACATGACACAGCACCCTACGTTCATGCAATTTTGCCCTTTTCTGTGAAAACACTGCTTGCAGTTTGGATGCTGAAATGTCGCTTGGGTTTACTCCACCACCTGTGAATGGAAGGCAGCAGTGGGAGATTACAGTTTCAGGACACCGTTTTGCCTTAGGGAGGCTTTATATTGGTAGGGTCAGCTGGGTCAGTGAAGGGTTTTTGGTCTGTCCCATGGGTGGTCTTCAGAATGATCACAGTCCTGTTCTGCCATAACAGACCACAATGAGTGCTGTAGTGTTATAGGTGTCAGTGGGGAAAGTGCACAATGAAGTACTTTAAAATGCAGTGAACATGCACAGTGCAGTATTGGTAAGTTCTGGATTTCATATTTTTATATTATTCCAAATATTACATTATTAATCATTTATTCATTTATTAGTATATGAATTTATTGTAACTTATTTCTAAATATAATTATTTAAATTATTATTATTTATTTATAATAATATTAATACATATAATGTATTATTTTTTTACAATAAATTTAATAAAATACTTATTTTATTAGAACACTGCTGGTAAGGTCACTGCTGGGAGGGTCATTTTTGGTAAGGCCACTGTTGGTAAGGCCTCTGCTGGGAAGGTCATTGTTGGTAAGGTCATTGTTGGTAATGCCACTGCAGGGAGGACCATGGTTGGTAAGGCCACTGCTGTTAGGGCCATTGTTGGTAAGGCGGGTAAGGAGGTAAGATGGGTAGAGTGGGTAAGGAGGGTCATTGTTGATAAGGTCACTGCTCGGAGGATCATTGTTGGTCAGGTCACTGCTGAGAGGACTATTGTTGATAAGGTCATTGTTGGTAAGGCCACTGCTGGGAGGGTTATTGTTGGTCAGGTCACTTCTGGTAATGCCATTGTTGGGATGGTCATTGTTGGTAAGGCAGGTAAGGAGGTAAGATGGGTAAGGAGGGTCATTGTTGGTAAAGTCACTGCTGGGAGGACCATTGTTGGTAAGGCCATTGTTGGGAGGGTCATTGTTGGTCAGGTCCCTGCTGGTAATGCCATTGATGGGAGGGTCATTGCTGGTAAGGTCACTGCTTTTAAAGCTGCTGCTGTTTCTTTAACTATGTTGTTGATTTTTTTATTACAGACACCTCAAAAAAGTCATGTTTCCACAAGGCTGTTTTCCTCCCCTTGCATTTTGAGATGTAGCAGACTTATTCATTAGCACCAGATTGACCCCAAAGCTTATATTTCTTTTATGACCAGCACAGTAAGTGAGGCCGTGAGGATTGCACAATCCCACAAATTACTCGGAAAATAACTCAAAGCAGCATCTTACATGTCTAGGATGCTCTCCACCTCCTCCTCCTCCTCCTCCTCCTCCTCCCCCACCCCATCTTCCTCAGTTGGAGTAATTACTGTTACTTATGCTTTCTTTTTGTTGTGCCTTAGCTATGGGTACAGAACATGCTCGTACACAGTACAGGAGGCGTGGGAGGTTGTGGTTTATTCTGTGTGTCTGGCAGCTGCATAAAGAGACAGGTTGTTTGTTCCATTAGACGTGTTAATTCAGTACCTGATTGCTGCTGATGCTCTATTATTTATTAGCTTTTTGTTAAACAACAAATGTGCTCTGCTTCATTAAGCCCCAGGGAAACCGGCACTGAAGGCTTTGGTACAGAGGGCTTTAGTCAGATAAGCCACTAGAGCTGAACGGTATTGGAAAAAATTCATATTACAATATTGTAGAGCTACACATTATGCACAGAACATCATATTATAAATATATTACCACAAAAAGAGCCACAGCAAAGCTCTGATGATAACCAATGTATGGAATTCATCAAACTCTGGGACTCAAATCACAGCGAAAGCCATGATCTTCACAACTTGGGACAGTGGTGGATGGCCTACCAAAAAGGAAGTGGGTAGCCTACCACAATTCATTCAACAACACAGTGACAGCTGCTTTAGGAGGTCACAAAGAACCCACACGATCATCTTAGGAGCCACCACTTATCAAGAGAAACTCTGTGTACATTTGCTGGGAATCAATTTAAACACTCTGAAGCATTTTTTTAATAAAGTTCTGAGGTCTGTGGAGTTAAAAGGGAAACATGTTGGGTTCTTTTACAAGGACACCACAGTAATAACATCATACCAACTGACAAACATGGTGGTGGTAGTGTAAGAGTGATGCCTTGCTGCTTTAGATTTTTGAGCACCTTTCCACGGTTGCCAAAACCATGAATTCCATGAACCATGAATTCAGAAACACCTCTCTGATCATCAGTGATTTCAAATGCATTCGAGTTAAGCAGCAAAACCACCCAAACAAGATGTTTTCTCCTCACCAGAAAATAACCCTGACCCTGCCTTCTGCTCACCACAAACATCACACTCTTCCAAGACAAAAACATTTTGGCACTCCGTCATGTAGAGCAAGTGTTCTCCATTAAGATCACCGCTACAGTAAATGAAGAATGGTCCATCAGTCATCCAGGGGCATCACATTGGTCAGAAATGGACCACTGATTAAGGATTGAAGATATTTCGAACAAATCATGCATCAACCAGGAGCTACAAGGGTGGTTTCTGATAAAGTCGCCAATAGCTGGGTATTAACAGACATGTTCCTGTGTTACTTTTCAGGTGGGGAACCTAGGTCTTCTCTTCATGTTACTCTTTTTCATCTACGCTGCGCTGGGAGTAGAGCTGTTTGGAGAGCTGGGTAAGATCCAGTAATATTATATACTAGTCACATTCACTGAAATGAAATGAATTCACTTTATTCAATTATGTTTAATTGTTTAGTTTAAAATGGTCAGTTTCTGTGGTTAAACAGGCTTAAATACAGATTTTTGCTATTTAAACAGACCTTTTTTGAGCTTCTCTAAGAAACTGGTGGGTCCTGCATAATCCATGCCATCCATACCTGATAGACAGGATGGAATTTACAGCAATTTGTGGGCAAATAACCAGCAAGCTGTGGTTGAAGTGGGCGGGTGATATTGTTCACTGGGAGAAGCAGGGCTTGGGTGTATACAGTAGATCATTGACTGGTTGTGGAAGTGGGCGAGTTCTGCAGGTGAATCTGTTATATTATTTTAAGACCCTATAACAAGTACAGTCCCACCGGTGGGATTTACTGTGGCTCATTCCTGATTGGTACAGTCCCACATGTGGGATTGGAATGTTTGAAACACTTCAAACATGAGTCGTCAATCAGCTTTAACTCCATTAGTTCGTTTGCATGTACATGTGGACAGTGCAGTAAACATGCACAGGAAGCTGCTTGGCATTTAAACTGGGCTTTCCTTCAGATGGAAAGAAGTGATTTTTAGCTGTTTTCCAAGCGGGTTAGCTCATTGGTCCTTAATCACACCGTGATAAGATAGGGTAAGTCTTCTGGTTTGTTATGATTTATGTATAATGTCTGTAGATTACTAATTGATCTTGTATTATGAAGCCTGGGAAGAAAATGGGAGGTAATTGCCTGTGAAGTGCGAGTTAACCACTTCATGCATGGCTAAGAGCACCAATCCTTAAACTGCCACAGCGGAGGCTACCCAACACTCAGGGTGCTGTGTTGTGGGCATCTGCGTGTGTGTTCACGACAAAGATGCATTAAATGTGGAGGCTGTGTTTAATACAAATGGCAATAAATGATGCTCATTTCCGAGTACCAGCAGTAGTTCTAATATGTCCTGCATTATTTACTTATTTATACACCACTAACCTTCATCTCTCTGTGTTTCTGACAGTGTGTAATGAGGACTACCCGTGTGAGGGCATGAGCCGGCATGCCACCTTCGAGAATTTCGGCATGGCCTTCCTTACACTCTTCCAGGTTTCCACCGGAGACAACTGGAACGGCATAATGAAGGTACTGTCACTTGATTCGGAAAAACATCACCTGTGAGTCTTACTGAAGTGTTATTGCTGTTTGAAATGCATGTTTCACAAACCAGCGATACCTTCTGTTGGAGTTTGATGGATTCACAGTAGCGTCATGTTTTACACTCGTTATACTTCAGTGGGAGTCAGGGCTGCCATCTGTCTTGGAAACTTACAGATAGCTTGAACAATCTAAATTTCATCTTATCTGCAAATCCATTTAACTGTCACCAAAATATATATAGTGACGTATTTGGACAGTAGCTTTGTGATTGTACTTCTGTACACCACCTCAGTGGATTTGGAATGAAGCCGTACAGGCCTTTAACTTCAATGCCAACTGTTTAACAAAAGTATTGCATGAACTGCTTTGGAATTATGATTATGATTATGATTTTACAGTCCTTCCAGATTTGCCTTCACCAAGGAAAGGTTTTGTTGATGCTGAGCTCACCACATACCAACAAAGTCTCTCCTTAAAGAACAACAACAATGGTCCAGGATTCTGGACGAGTGGCTGCTTTTCTTCATTTTACAGGAAGATGCTCCCCAAACAGCATAACATTAGTTAATTAGCTTACTGCAGCTGGCAGTAAAACATTACTACTGTGGCATTATTACACCAGATACAGCCCCCATCCAAATCAGTAGGATGGAGTTAGAACTATTGTGATGTCAGCACACCTGCTACAGCCCCATCTAAAAGTGTTAGAGTGCTGTTTGAATGCTGGCTGCGGGCTTCAGCTCACTAGTGTGGTCCAAGTCCTCATCCAAAATCTCTAGAAGGGCATTCACATGCAGTCTTCAGGCCTTTTCAGCACTATTTTTTTATATTTATTTTATATTTAACCCTAATTTGAAAGTGCCAATTCTTCCCCTGTAATGTAGGATGCTTCAGACACTGGAAGGATGGGGACGAGCACATGCACATGCCACATGCATCATTGCTGGGCAGCCAATACACTCAGGCTCCCATACTCTGATACTCTGATACTCTGATACTGAGTGTGATGTGGGAGTGAGCAACCAGATCTACCCACCCAGAGGGATTTTTGCTCTCTCAGACTGAGAGACCCAGGATTTAAACCTGTGTTCCTCGGGTCATAGTGGGAGCACATTACAACGCTGAGCCACTCGTGTTCTGTTAGCACTATTTTCCGAGTTTCATGTATAAAGACATTCAAAGTTACAGACCAAAATCCTTACAGACCTAATGTGTGTTAATCGGATTAGAGCTGGTCTGGTGCAAGTGGTTCCGGTTGACCACCACATATGCTGATATTTGCTGGTGATCAGCCTTACTTGTCTACATTGGCTCAACTGCTACAGCCATTCCTGCACATTCTTTTCTCTCTCTCGCTCTCCTGTCGCCACGCTTTTCGTCCTCCTCACTTTCTCCGGTTATCAATGGTAAGAAAGTCAGAAAGCAGGAAAGAACAGTGGGCTCCAAACTCTCTGGCCACTCCTGTCCTCCTTTCTCTGTTTTAATTTGATGGCGGTATGAGGGAGGAGGTGCCAGCTCAGCATCTCTTCAGCAGGGTAAAGAACACTCTGGCTAAATGAGGGAGGTAACAGCCACAGAAGCTTCCAACAGAGAGCCAAGCCTGATGGAGGGTGACAGAATACTCCATTAGGCACACACGCACACACACTGACACACACTGTGCTGAGTGACACAGGCCCTGCCGCAGCTTCCTTATGGCTAAAGTACTGTCATCAGGCCCGCAAATCACGACCCACGGAGCCCCGCAGACGGTCCCATTAGACCTCAGAGGACATGTCGTCATTCTGTAGTCGGCAGCATGCCTATATAAGGAACGGAGTCATTTTGTTGTGTGAGAAACCTTACCTTTGTTTCAGAGATCACCAAAGATTTCCCTGCACACTGCCTGGTGTGTCATGAGTAAAATCCCACAATACACTCCATTTAATGGCTGCATTCAGCTTAACTCTTAGAACCCGAGATCCACACTTTGTGGGCAGTTACACAGCATTTTCATTTCTTCATAACTCAGAGTAACTTAAATACACACACAACTAGTGAAAAATCCAGCTAAAATTCACTTATTCCCAACTTAATTAAATCCCAGTTTAAATTCCAAAGGAGCTTCTAGTGCATGTTTACTGCTCTGTACATGTTCAACCTGCGTGCAGACTCTGACTGAGTGAGAGGGGGTTGGAGCTGATGGCACCACTTCCCCATATATTGGATTATAGAGAAAAATGGGGGGGGGGGGGGGTGTGACTGTTTGCTCTCTTATTTTGCTCAAACAGTGTTCAAAGTCCTGAGAAGCAATAAAGCTGATTCATAATTAATAACATATTCAAGTTGATTTTGCAAACGTTTTGAATAGAATTTTTCGAAGTAGATGCTGGACCCCTGTGAACTGGACACCTAACCAAAGACATCCCAGGGACAGGGGACTGGGACAGGCAGTATCTTATCTCATGGCAGCCTGACATTACGTCCAATCACAGATGTACCTTTAATAATAATGTACCTTTAGTGTCATTAATGCTTGAACTGATGATATGATCAGTTTCTTCTTTTCACGTATCCCAGCCTAGACAGCTGGCGTCAGAGAGCAGGGTCAGCCATGCTACAGCACCCTGGAGCAGAGAGCCAAGGTCCCAACAGTTGCAGTTTAGTGGACGCCCCAACCCAAGCAAGGGTTCCGTGTTTTGTGTTTTTCTTCTCTGTGAATGAATCAGAATTGGACTAGCATGCTGCTGTGGGAAGTGAGATGATGACTTGCATACTATGAGGGCAAGATTTGTATTCTCTCGTTTTAATGACCAGAGGCCTGGCACAGCCTGCCTGACATGCAGCAGTGCTGTCCCATGCTGCTTCAGCTTTGTTTATGAAAATGTTTTGAGGTCCTTCGTCATGTTCCCTGCGTCCTCTTTGTTAAATTTCAGAATAGTGGTGTTTCTACAACCAGCAGTGCTTCAGGTTTCATGCTGCACCCGTAGAACATGTCTATGAATAAGAATGTTTTTTATTGTTCGCATTAAGATGCTGGCTAAAGGCCTCATCCAACAATTATCATGGTTTTAGCAGAGTGACTACTGACATCGCTAATGCAGCATTGCCGTACCAGCTTTGGCCTTTGTATAATTCCCGCCCCTTTTGGGTGAAAATGTTTGCTGTAATATGATTGGCAGTAAATATAAATTTCCAAGCCTTTCACAAAATAGGCAGCCAGACCAACAACTATCATATCATTGGCAGTTAATGATCAGCTCAGTTTTATAGAAAATATTGAAGGTATAAGGGCTGAGTGTCCTTTCAATATGCCTCCATCAAAGGTGACAAGCAGTCAAACCAAGTGACCGAAAGTGTTATATTATGTCAGATCCACTTTGAATCTGGATTATTATGATAATCATGACATAAAATCACTTGAGGGAACAGGCAGGTAAAGTTAAAGTTAGAGTGGGATTTTTGTTTGGCTACTTTGTTCCATGTTCTGCTCTTTCAGTGCAGCATCAGCATTCGGTTTTATGATTTTAACATGTGTTAAACATTGTTGACTTTAGTATTATTAACTGACCTCTGATGAAATGTACATGTATTGATTGGCCAGATCCCAGTTTACCATTTTCCTCCTCTCAGGTCATCCGCAGGGCCACAGGTCTCTCCTTTTGCTGTCCCTCACTCAGGTTTAAAGCATGGTGACACCACAATTTCCAATTTGGCAACACCATTATGACTGGGTTTCTTTTCACCCAAATGGGTTGTGGACATTTGAACATCAGGAAAGTGATGGTAGCAATGAAGGCAACTGGCAGAAAGAGATTTATGCTTAATTTGTCTCTCCTAGGACACCCTCCGTGAGTGCCCCCCGGGTGAGTACAACTGCAACCCCAGTCTGCAGTTCATCTCACCACTCTACTTTGTGAGCTTCGTGCTGACAGCCCAGTTCGTCCTGATCAACGTGGTGGTGGCTGTGTTGATGAAACACCTGGACGACTCCAACAAGGAAGCACAGGAAGAGGCGGAAATGGATGCTGAGATTGAGATGGAGCTGGCGCAGGGAACTCTCTGCTGTATGGGTGGTCTGAGTGGAGGAGGAGGTGGTGGAGGAGGTAGAGGAGGAGATAGAGGAGAGAAGCAAGGGGGAGGCGGAGGTTCTGGAGCTCCACCCCACTCTCCAAATCCCCCACTGCCTGGACAAGAGGCCAACGGCTCACGGAAGTTGTACTCACCTGCCCAGGTAAGAGATGTGTATGAGGACAGATGTATGCATGAATAGTGAAGAGTTTAAGGGAACTCTTGTGTTACATGGATTGTTGTGTGATGCATGGATAAATAAACTGAAAGTTGAACAGATGGATGAATAAAAGGATGTATTGAAGGACGTTCGGGGGAATGGATTATAAAGGAACTGTTGAAATAAACATAAGGATTGATTGCTGGCTCAGTGGATGGATGGATGGATGGATGGATGGATGGATGGATGGATGGATGGATGGATGGATGGATGGACAGTCAGATACACACAGGCTGCTGAAATAAATGGATGCAAACATAAATGGATGATGAATTGTTGAATGGCCTGAATAGGGACTGCTAAAATGGATGGATGGATGGATGGATGGATGGATGGATGGATGGATGGATGGATGGATGGATGGGTGGATGGATGGATGGATGGATGGATGGATGGATGGATGGATGGATGGGTGGATGGATGGATGGATGGATTGGTAGATGGATGGAAGGTAGAATGGCTGGAGAGGTCAGTGAATTAGGTCTGTTTAAACAACAAAAGGAGCAATACAATGTCTCACTTTGGCTTGACTTCTGTCACCATGGCAACGCTTCTGCGTCAGCTGGTGTGGCTTGAAGACAGGCAAACACACAGAGCTGCCATTAAGCACCTTTTTAATTAAGTTGGGGATCGCACGCTGACCCGCCAAATTGAAGGCTTCAAGACAAACCCAGGCAGGAAATGAAAGCGTTTACACCCACATAGACAGATTATCATGATGCTAAAAAAAATAACACAAATATTACACACACACACATACACACACACGCACACACACTGGATGAGTCATTGTCAGGGAGGCTCTGTGTAGCTGAAGCTATAATTGTTTTTACTTGTCCATTTTTAGCTGGTGCAGGCAGGTTATGTAAGTGAGAACAGAAGAAAGGCGGGGGTTGAAGCTCTGATCTGATGCTGAGGAATTCTGCAGAGTGCACAACGGATGGGCCTGCAGTGAAGCTGGCTCTGCATTTATTTGCCACCTGTGTGTGTGTGTGTGTGTGTGTGTGTGTGTGTGTGTGTGTGTGTGTGCATGAGCCAGTTCACAAAAGCCAAGATCACAGAACATCATGAAGAACAGAAATTCAAAGTTCCCGTGCTGAGCGTGCAGCGTAAAGTAGGGGTGTCTGTGGAGAACAGATTATGCTTTTAACTTTTATTGAAGTGGAAAATTAGAAGCATTAAAATGTCATCCCAGTTCCAACTCAAGCTGTCAGCTTCAACCAAACACTGAACTTGTTTGTGTGTGGGTCTGTGCTCCACTGCACTCTCGCAACTACATCATTTTCACACTCATTTCATGATAGTTGAACAATTCACACTGGCTATTGAATAAATGGTTGTTGTTATTGAATAATTAACCGCAGATACTGAATAGTTTAGTGTGTCTTCTGAATTGAATATATGTAGAAGTCCAATTAGATGCTGAATCATCCATAGTGGATACTGAATCATTTATAGTAGATACTGAATCATTCATAGTAGATACTGAATCATTCATAGTGGAGCCTGAATCATTTATAGTAGATACTGAATCATTCATAGTATATACTGAATCATTTATAGTGGATACTGAATCATTCATAGCAGATACTGAATCATTCATAGTGGATACAGAATCATTTATAGTAGATACTGAATCATTCATAGTGGATACTGAATCAATTATAGTAGATACTGAATCATTCGTAGTAGATACTGAACCATTCATAGTGGATACTGAATCATTCATAGTGGATACTGAATCATTCATATTGGATACTGAATCATTCATAGTGGATACTGAATCATTCATAGTAGATACTGAATCATTCATAGTGGATACTGAATCATTCATAGTAGATACTGAATCATTCATAGTAGATACTGAATCATTCATAGTGGATACTGAATCATTCATACTGGATACTGAATCATTCATAGTAGATACTGAATCATTCATAGTGGATACTGAATCATTTATAGTAGATACTGAATCATTCATAGTGGATACTGAATCATTTATACTGGATACTGAATCATTCATAGTAGATACTGAATCATTCATAGTAGATACTGAATCATTTATAGTAGATACTGAATCATTCATAGTGGATACTGAATCATTCATACTGGATACTGAATCATTCATAGTAGATACTGAATCATTCATAGTAGATACTGAATCATTCATAGTGGAGACTGAATCATTCATACTGGATACTGAATCAGGAGACCATTTTTACAGGAATTTAAAATGTGTTAAAACTTTATAGTGCTGCACATTCCTGCTACAATCGTATTGTAAAAGTAGCAGGAAATAACTTAGGAGCATGCTGACTAACTCACCTTGGAGAATCAGGCTATTCCTCCGAGTACTGAGTATAATAAGAGTACAGGAGTGAGCTGAAGAGGGGTGGTGAGTGAAATCAGTAAAATAAGCAGTGTGAGACAGGAGTGAAGGAAGAAGCAGAGTGCAGCACAGATGGTCTTTATCATTCCGAGACAAAGTCTCCAAAAGATGCAGATCAGACCCTACAGAGAGGAATGTTCAACGCTTGTTCACAGGGCTTACAGACAAACAGGTGCACACACACACATACACACACACACACACACACACACACACACACACACACACACACACACACACACACACACACAGGAAAACAAGAACAGCTCTGCTCACTAGACTGCTTGGGTCTTATCAGTAGCTCCAGGCTCTGAGACCTCAGAGATGAAATTGTGTGTGTGTGTGTGTGTGTGTGTGTGTGTGTGTGTGTGTGTGTGTGTGTGTGTGTGTGTGTGTGTGTGTGTGTGAGTGACAGAGAGAGAGAGAGAGAGAGAGAGAGAGAGAGAGAGAGAGAGAGAGAGAATGAGGCAGGGACAGGTGTAAAAGTGAGAGACAGGCTTTCTTGGAGAGAGTGGATGAGGGAAAGCTTTGAGGGACAGAAGAGTTGGGGAGTCAGCAGAAGAGAGAGAGAAAGAGAGAGAGAGAGAGAGAGAGAGAGAGAGAGAGAGAGAGAGAGATAAAAGACTGCTATCGATAGCAGCCTCCCGGTGGAGGTTCAACTCACAGCAGCAGTCAAGTCAGCACAGCCGAACAGCTTTCTACTGAACTGAAGGGGAGAGAGAGCTGAAGAAGGAGATATAGAGCTAGCTGAGAGAGAGAGAGAGAGAGAGAGAGAGAGAGAGAGAGAGAGAGAGCCTGAAAAGAGAGAGCAGGAGTAAAAGAGAAAATAAAAAGAAGAAGGAAATTGAGGTTTAGAAAGAGACAAAACTGGCCAAGGAGAAAATGCATGTGAAAAATGGGGAGAAAGAGGAGTAGAAGGAGTAACCAAGCTAACTGCGATTGAAAATCAGGCCAGAAGGAAAGAGGAAGAGAAATAGAAGGGAGCTACGTGATGAGAGAAAGAGTATAAGAGGATGAAATAAAGAGAGAATGAAGGAAATAGGAAAAAATGAGTGATCTAAATAAAGAGGAAGTGGGAAATGGAGAGATGTAGATATTAAAGAGAATAGAGAATAAAGGAATGAAGTCAATAAATGGTGATAAAAGGAGAGTGATATCTCACTGTGTAAAAGTGTGAGCTGTAGTGTAAGAGAGAGAGAGAGAGAGAGAGAGGAGAGAAGAGAAGTGAGAAATAGTGGAAAAGAGGGTGAGGGTGCAGGCAGAACAAGTTCAAGAGGATTAAAAGAAAATTGACAGACAGTAAAGGAGTTTGAGTAGAGAATAAGTGAAAGAGTGTGGAAAAAGAGAAATGGAATGGAGAGAGACATTTGGGCAAGGAGAGAAAGAGTGTAAAATTGTGATGCAAATGAAGTGAAACAGCGAAAAACTTAGTAAAAGTTGAAATGAGAAAGAGTACAGACTGAAAATAATGAGAGAAAGCAGGGTACGAGAGTCATCCGGAGAGAGAAAAAGTGTGACGGAGTGATGTGAAAGAAGGTAAAGAGGGATCCAACAACAGAAAGAAAATAAAAGAGGGAGACAAAGAGCAAAGAATGAGGGGTAAAAGAGAGTTTGTCAAGGAGAGTGTAAAAGTGGTCTGAGAGTGAGAGTGTGTTGACAAAAAGGGAAGAGTGAGCAGGAGGGAGAAGGAGTGCGGCAGAATGAGACAGAGGAGGAAATGTGAGGATGCCAGCAGACTGGACGTTTTTGTCCACCAGGTCAGTAGTGATCTTGTCAGTGAGTGCTTATTAACAGAACCCAGAGCAGATGCGTTCGTGTGTGTGGTCAGCAGGGTTATATTTAACTCTACTAGTGAAAAGGTGGTCCGGGGGGATAAGGTGTGGAGAGACAGAGGGGTTTGGAGCTGGGGTTCAGCCACAGTTCAGTGTCTACCCAGAAGGGAATATATTTTCCATGCAGGAAGAAGAAGCTCTAACATCAGCCGCCTCCACCGACACACTGACTGTAGCGCCACACTGCTGGTGGCTGTCCTGCGGGGGATGTCCGAGTAGAGCGAGACAATTTGCTGAATGCATCCTTTTTTTTTTCTTTTAGAACGAAGGCATATTACACATTTCCTCTAACATCCATCCTCACCTGCCTTATATTGAGGAGGTCCACCAAAACAACTCTGAGCCATCGAGGCATGGACTCTACAAGACCTCTGAAGGTGTCCTCTAGTATGTGACACCACAACATTAGCAAATCCTTTAAGCCCTGGGATGTTGGGATGTAGGTCGTCCATGACTTAATGAGCCTTGCTTAAAAGAATCTTCACCCGTTGCAAACCATGAACACTCCACAAGACCTACCTGATGTTGTAAATGCTCTGACCCAGTCGTCTAGCCATTTACACTTTAGCCACTTTTCTACTGCCTGGTACCTTATCTACTCAACTATACTCACTTTTTGGTAACTGTTACCTGGATCAATTTCCACTACGGTCCAGAATGCTGCCTAATCCGGTTCCCTGAGTGCATCTGTTGAACCTGGGCCTGTCATATTACCCAGCCAACGAACTTCACCTAGTTGCATGAGCTCTGAATGATTTTATTAATGGGACCCAGTTGTGCTTCTTAAATGGGCCCCATCATCATACATCCCAACTTAATCTCACATGGGTCCCATCTAGGACCCAACGTGCAGTTGACAACCCAAATGAGCCCATCATGGGTTTAAGCATCTTAGAACGAACAACATGTCCCATCATGTTGGGCTACAACAGCTGAAGATGACTTTAAGTTGAGGCTGCAGTGGGCACAGGCTCAACAACACTGGACAGTTGAAGCCTGGAAAAGCATATCTTGGTCTGATGAATCTCAGGTTTCTGCTGAGGAACATAATATGGTAGGGTCACGATTTGGCACCAAAACATATCTCACATGGGTCCCATCTGGGTTGCACCCTTGGTTTTAACCCTTGCTGGTCCCTGATGGGACTCTGGTGGATATCCATACAGTATATGAGGCAAAGCTTTCTGTCACTGGAAGGAGCCATTAAACTGGGATTGAATTCATTTGGAGATGAACAGCTCGACATCAGTCTTGTAGTGTGTTATACATTAAGAAACCAGCAGTTAAGAAAGCAGCAGTTTGTGGCAGAAGAGGGGCAAAATGCCACTGTTTTACAAATAGTTTTGGGAAATAAAGAAAGGAAAAATATATATTTAAAAGATGAAGAGGAGATAAGGAACGAACAAAGAAATTTGATGAACAATTCTTCATCAATTATGCTATAAATTCCATAAAATGCAGAGGCAGTAAAGTCTAAGCTCAGTTGTTGGACCATATAAATAGGAACTTTTTCTTTTTTTTAGGTGAAAAAAAACATCTGCTCTTAATTTTTCACTCTTTCTCTGGCAGCACTTTGTAGACCTCTCAAAATGATCCCTTGTTTTGGCCAGTCAGAATAATGACTTACGGTGCTAAAGAGTAATTTCTCAGGATTAATAGGTTTTGACATAATTAACAAATCGTTACCCTTTGAGAAAGTGTAATTAATTCAACGTAATTATTTCAATGTTATTATTTTGAGAAAGTAAGTCATTGTTTGGTCTTAATAATTAAAAATTCCAGGAGATCAAAGACAAGCCAACATTGAGCGTACTGCTGATTACTATGGTGGGAAAATATAGAGCCCTTTTTCTAAGGTTTCATTTCATGTGGTGTCCATTGTAGTTCTTCTATTTGATTTTGGGAGTTTTGTTCACAACTGAGGGAAAGATGGAGCAGGAGGTTGCGGGCAGATCAGGGCAGCATCTGCAGTGTTACAGATTTTCAGTCAGTCTGTTGTGCTGAACAGAGAGCTGTCAATTTACTGGTCAATCTTCATTCCATCCCTCACTATTCCTGCACGTTGAGAGGAGTCAGTTGAGGGTATCTGGTTTGGATGCCTTCTGAATGCTATCGTTATGAGGTGTTCCAGGCATGTCCGATTGGGAGGAGGCTCTAAGATAGACCCAAGACGCATCAGAGAGATTATATCTCTTGGCAGCCTTAGGAATACCTTGGAATCCTTTCAGAAGAGCTGGAAGAGGTTGCTGTGGATGGATGGATGGATGGATGGATGGATGGATGGATGGATGGATGGATGGATGGATGGATGGATGGATGGATGACATTTGAACTGAGAGTGATTTCCTCCCAGTTCTTTTTTTACCTTAATTAGAATAATCTATGATAATCATAATCTAATTCATAATGTAATTCATAATTAAAATAAATTGAATCAATTATCTTATTTTTTTCATTTTTTATTGTTTGATCAGTTTGGCTCATAGCTTTAGGAAAAAAAAAAAAAAAAAAAAAAAAAAATATATATATATATATAATATTATTATTAGAATATTTCATAAGATTAATTGATGTAAATACAGAAATTCTGACAAGTGTATTCATTTATATACTAACAATAACTGAAGTCCAGTTTCCTTTGAAGGTGGTCTTCAGCTCATCTGTATTGCTTGGTCAGGTGTTTCTCATCTTCCATTTGATAGTACACCATAGATTCCCTGTGAGCTTCAGGTCTCTCGAGTTGGCTTGCAGAATAAGCACAATAATACCACGGTCAGCAAACCATTTGGTAGCAGTTTTGGCGATGTGTCCTGCTGAGTCCTCCTGGAAAAGTAAATCGGCATCAGCAGATGGAAGCATGAAGTGCTCAAAAATGTGCTGGTAGACACTGCGATGACAGATGCAGTGGACCAACACCAGCAGATGACAAGGCATCTTAAACCATCACAGACTGTGGAATAGTCACACTGGACTTCACTTGGATTCTGTGCCTCTCAACGTTTCCTACAGACTCTAGGAGATTGAGTTGCGCTTATGCTGCTCTTATGTCTCTTATGTGGAACTTTCCTCTGTCAGGCTTTTTGCAGACAATGGATTTTGGACTATGCAGTGATAACAAGACCCGACAAGACCACTGCTGGGCTTGAGATCAACTGGAGAGTCTGGAAGCATTGACAACAGCTCCTGTGGTGGTCAACCCAGACCACAACAAGCTCACACTGAATGTGGCTGAAAAGAATGGCTTTGCTGTCCTGATTCTGAGGAATCCCTACATCTCATTGCCTATTTCGCCAGCCTGACTGTGGAAATAGGCTTCCCTCTGGGTGAAAGGTCCCTTGCTGTAACACTTTTATCTTTAAGGATAGCATCCTCCATCTCTGTATGAGCCCCACTACCATGATGGACAAATACTTGAGCTCCTGGTCCCTTTCTTACTGTTCCCAGGTATAATATTTATCCAAAACCCTGAGGAAAGACTTTTTTCTTCTATTGGACAGATTCTATTCGACAATGCTATTGAGAAACATTAAATATTAACATTCTACTTACCAATAATGTGGCCTGTATATTGCCTAATGGTCAGTGTGTGTGCGCCTCTACATGAATTTGTTCTGAATTACCACCTTTAAATGAAGCAGCGGCCTCATCGCTTTCCAATCCTGCTAAATTACTCAATTTCCATGTAAGTGTTTATTGGTATAAGGGAATCAAAGGCACTATGCTCTGTTTCTTTAATGAGGTGCCATTAAGGCAATAAGCTCAACCACCTCGGGAAATAAAGATTGCTATTAAATAAGAGCAGATTGGCAGTTAAATCGATCCCAGAAGTGTTTATCTGGCATTTGTATTGCTTTTTGTTTCTGGTAATATCTGGATTTAAGTGTCAAAGCACAATTTTGAACAGACTTTTATTCATTTTTTGTCTGGCTAAGTCTTTAGTCAGGCATAAAATCACAAACACAAACATGTTTTGCTCTTCGAAGTGTGCATATCACAAAACGGTCCTCTCAAAGGTGGGCATTTCACACAAAATGCCATCAGCCTGGGAGTCACGTGAAGTGCCGCAGTTCAATCCATACTTCCCTCTACTGAATTAGTCCCTGTGCCACTGGCTGCAACACAAACCCAAAGAATGATACATCCACCCCCATGTTTTACAGATAGAGAAGTGTTACTTTCATTAAATTCCACACAATTGTCTCCAAAAGAAATTGTCCTTTTTCCAATTGTGACCAAAATGTATCGGTCCACAGGCATGTTTCCAAAATGCCAGCCCAAATTTACAAGATTTCTGCAAGACGACACCAACCTTTGCATGACTTTTGTTTCCTTTTTTCACTCGAAAATGATCGAAACAGAATGCTAATTTTCTAAAAATGTTGAATAAATGTTTTACATTTTAACATGCATGCTTTGCTGCCTTTAGGAGATCAGATCATCATCTGCTCAGTTTAGTATTCACGGTAACAGATCTTTTGACCTGAGGTGCTCAAAGGTTTGCCCAGACATTTCTGATTTCCAAATCGTAGAAAATTAAAGATAAAACATTCCTTTGAATTTTAAACTTAGCAAAAAAGGTAAATAGACAGAAGGAAACATTTTTTGAAATTTTCAATTATTTGAGATACTTGTAAGCATTCATTTTATGCAGAAGTTTTCTAGTTTGGTGAGATTGTTGAACCATCTTGCTGCTTTACTGTTTTCATGAAAATGAGATGTTTCTTCTTCTCCAAACTATCCCTTGGCAGTTCATCTAATAATGGCAATCCCCATGGCTGTCCAGTCCGAGACAGGGAATAGAGGAGCACAATGTCCTACAATGTGTGTTTATTGTACACACACACACACACACACACACACACACACACACACACACACACACACACAAATGGTATATAATCTAATGGGTAGCTTTATATGTAGCATATGTTCACGTGTATGTGACGACAGTAACTCTTAGCGGGCAGTTAAATGCTGTTACAGTTTTGTAGGCTTCATAACTCAGGATCAGAGTAACCTACAGACATGACACATATATATATTTTTTTTTTTCAGATGATGTGACATTTGCTTCAGGAATTTGCTGGTATTTTATTAAGTCTATTCAAGCATCTCTTAAAACTACAAATCACAGTAGCAGTAAACAGTTTTGTCCCTGTCACTGAGGTCTATAACGTCTCTCCAGTGCAGCTACTCATAAACATCTCTCAGCGAGGCAGTGCAAGAAGAGTGTTGTATTTACTGTATTTTTTGTGCATACGTGTGTATGCGAAGGACTGTAGGCAGTATGAAATGCAGTTGCCTGCATGTAGAATGAAAAAGGGTTCCTTGGCTTATAACAATAGATGAAAAGCTTGTCCACCAATGTAATGAACCTGATGACCCAGTAAAGAGATCTTTAAGCATCTAAATGACCGTTTGATGTGGTGTGGTTCTGCATAGAACTCGGCACTGTGATAAAAAGCAGGGCTTAGCACTTTCCCACAGTGACAAAACATCTTACATAACAAATGAAATATTCGAAATATAAAAATGCATTTCATTTGACGTGTAATGGATATAATAAGCTCACCTGGGAAAGGTGGTAGTAATCGCAGGTTCCTGCAGATGGCATTGCATGAGCATGATCAGACTATAAATACCTGCAGGGTGTGTGATGGGATCCATAGATTGAGAAGAGGTGGTAGATGCAGTGAATGTTACTTGATATGTGGTAAATATGCTGCATTTAAGTGTGTCAAAGGCTACAGTGTGAAGGAAGAAGTTGAATTTGCAGGTGTATCAAAGTGGCTCTCATACAGGTCTTCCAGCAATGCCAGAAATGCCAGTCAACAGGAAATTCTTCTCAGGATTGTGGCCAAAATATGAAACTGATGTACCACCAGTGTGTTTCATGGCTTGTGAATGCAAATGACTTTGCTTTCAGGCAAATAATTGCTTCTAAAAGTCAAAGCAGGTCTGATAGAACAATCCACAGGGAACTGCAGATTGTGAACATATGGAACGGAATGGCACCCAAGAGGCCTTTGCTCACATCTGCTCCCAAAGTTGGCCATTTATAGTTTATATTGGTTGATGAGACACAAAAACCAGATGAGTCTGATTTCTGCCTCCATGTGAATGATGTTAGGTGTTGTGTTCACTGTAGACTTCAGGAAGGCTTCAATCAAAGACTGCAGGTAGGGTGTGGTTCACGCTGGAGGAGGTGATGTTCTGGGGGGTGTTTTAATGGTGACAGTAAATATGAACCACAATGCCACCGAGTTGCTGGAAATCCAGGATTTGCCTTTTGCTCATCATCTTACTGAGGAATATAACATTCCTATTCCTGTTTTCCAAGCTGACAATTCTGCATTCACAGAACTGTAAATGTGACTGATTGGCATGATGACCGTTCAGAAGCAGAAGAATCTGGACTGGCCTGCAAAATCAGAATCAGAAAAACCCAGAATTGAATCCTCTTGAATCCTTCTGGAACGAAGAGTAAATCGCCAGGCAAAGGCATCCATGAAATCTGGCGCATCGGCACAATTCTTTGATATAAGAGTGACTGAACGTTGATGACGTCTACATCCAGAAACATGTGCACTGCTTGCCAAAACGAATCGCAGATGTTATTTGTGCTCGTAGATGGCATTGTATGCTGTTAGGTATGTTAGGTATTTTTGGTCCAGTGAGCTTATATATGGAAGTTTACCTTTTGAATTAAATCATAAACAAAAATGAATGTATTCATGAAATTCTATTTCCCTGGATGCAGCCGTGTGTTTTCAATCTCGCAAGAGCTTCTGGAGTGTCTGCCTCTCTGTTGTACAGCAAAGTGACGTTACTGTTATTGACTCTAACACTGTAGCAATGTATATTTGTGTCCCAGGAGAATCTGTGGCTGGACAGCGTCTCTCTGCTCATCAAGGACTCCTTTGAGGGAGAGATGCTGTTGATTGACAACCTGTCAGGCTCAGTCTTCCACCACTACTCCTCCCCTCCAGTGTGCAAGGACTGCAAGAGTCACCCGCAAGAGGTAAAGGCTGGTGAACAGCTTAAACTGATTTGAATAATGAATGAAACCAAGATGAACATTCGGAAAATTGGACACAACACAGTGCTTTGCAAAGACTATGATGACAAATGAATGAAGACCTCCCCCTGAATGTGATTGGTCAACAGCAGACTGCAAGCAAATATAAATGACCATAGTAGTCTATATACTACAAATGGCACGTTTCCTTACTTGGGGTGTAAAGATTTAGTCTAGAAATCAATACACTCTTGATGAACACATGGTTCTACAGGGTTCCTTGAGAAAGGCAGTGGTGCTATATAGACCTAGGACATTTGTAGGCTTAGAAGGTCCATTGCATGGTTAATGGGTTCTTTAATGTAGTGGAAAATCTGGAAAACTGTTTCTATTTATGACCAGAAACTATATGCCCAAATGTTTGTGGACACCTCTTCTAATGAATGCCTTCACCTATTTTAAGTTGCAGCCATTGCTGACACAAATGTGCAAATGCACACAAACAGTTTGAATAGTCCTTGTAGAGACGTATTGCCAATAGAGTAAGATTAAGGCTTAGGTGCTAGGCTAGGTGTACAAACCCCCCCTCATTGAGCTGTGAAGCAATATTTTTGGCATGAGTCAGGGAGTTGGGGATGAGATGGGCTTGTGATGTAATCTCCAACGTCTTGACCTCACTAATGCTCTTGGTGATTCTTGAATTCAATCAAATCCTCACAGCAATTGACCAAAATCAAGTACAAAGCCTTTCATGGACATTAACGACAGTTACTCCAGGGTAAACCTGTTTTAATGCCCTTGATTTTAGAATAAACTATGAATGAACAGGTGTCTCAATACTTGTGTCTATGTAGTGCATGCCAGCTCCAAGCTAACAGGAACAGTAAAGGTGGAGATGAGATCTGGACGACCAAGGAAATTTAACAGAGCTGCTTGTAGGTTTGCTGAAAAGGCAAATCAATACCCCCGTTGAAAGTAGTAGTGCCCTTTTCTACTGACACTTGCACTAAAATGGCCTTCATGGAAACTCTTGGATCCTCACCACAAAAGTTGTCAGAAGTTTACAAAGCAACATCATCACATTTTTAAACACGTCCAGTGAACTTTGCTTCTAAGTTTGAAGGAAGACGGGTGGAGAAGTTCCTGTAAACCTGTTTCCTGCAATCTGTATACCATCTATATACATGCATTCCTTCACAATGACCCGCCCACACGCTCAGCACTCGGTCCCCAGCAGTTGTGTCCATCACCATGACAGACAAGACAGGGACGGTTGGGGAAATAAGTAATTCAAGCAATAACCTCCTCACCTGTCACTCCTTCTTTCTGCTTGTCTGCAGACCGTGTCAACCCATCAATCTGCTCTTTCTCTCGTCTTTCTGCTCTCCATCTAGAGCTGATTTATGAAGGGTCTCTTTGTACTCTCTCTCTCTTTCTCTTGTCTCTCTCTTCTTTTGACTCTGCAAGAGTCTCTCATTATTCAGATTTCAGAGGTAGACCCTTTTCTCGTGCTCCTTCACTCTGTCTGAAACAAACCGCTCTGTCTGTCTGCCTCACAGCTCTAACCCGGTTCAGAAAAGGAATCACTGCCAAAGACTGCTGTTTTGTTTTGTTTTTTTCTGACAACAGAAGGCCAAGAGCAGTGCAAGGAAGATTACATGAACAAAACATTCCCCTTCAATACACCACTGTCCAAAAGTTTGGATGTACATATATGCTTATATATATATATAAAACTAGCTCAGCTCTTCCATCTACAAAAGTCAAACATTGTGTGGGCTCTTAAAATTCCTTCATCCACAGTATCATGTGTACTGGGAATACATCATAGAAGGCATTACAACCCACAGTGGACAGTGTAGTGGGTGCTAATGATCATGAATGTTGCCATTTCTGGCAAATATCACACCTACATTTAATGCAGGAGGCTTCCATGGGACATGGCATAAGTCATGGGACACAATATTTAGTTCAACAGTTAGACTTGCTGAAATGTCTTTTAACCCTTTGAGCCCTAGCTACACAAGTTGTGCGTTTTTGTGTGTGGTTTTGTCATTGCCTCATTTTTTTGTAATAACACAGTAGTTACATGACATATGATGATATGTTTATGGAAGGCCTTTGGCTTCTTAAATATGTAATTAACTTGATGTGTACATACAATCAGAAGTTTAATATCTTGATTATAGTGATGTTGTTATCAAACATTGCCAAACGATTTTTTATTTTATTTTTGAATGTGGAGACTTCACATTCAAGATTTAGACTAGATTTCTGAACAAAAAAGTTGCCAATTGGTGTCTATAAGTTGAGAATCAAATATATATATATATATATATGACATTGTATAATATAGCTTATTACTCTGTATTCAAAAATTCAGGCGGTCTTAATGTCTTTGGCTGATTTTGCCTCTTGCCAATCTCTAAAACTGCTTGTCACTGAAGCCCAAAACTTGAAATTATTTGTTCAGGCCCAACTTGACCAACATCTCAGGTAATAAAAACTGCTTTATTATATTGGATTTTAATAACAGGAGCTTCTAAAAACAGTTATAAATTTTATAAAACTATGATTTTCCACAATGAATTACTCTCAGATGCTTCACTGCATCACAAGATAATCACTACTGTTAGAAAGAGGTTCTGCAGTTTCTAACTCTATGTGATTTGTGTCAGTGTGTCAAGGAATTCCTGACTTACAAAGCTGAGAACACAAGGTGTGATTCTGCCCTCACAGTGAGGGCTGAGGACCGAAAGGCCTCTTAACTTCATGCTAGTGATCATGATTGGTAGGTGGTAGGTGGTAGGTGGTAGCTGGTGGGGGGGGGGTTCTTCAGTACCAGTATACCCCAAAAGGTCAACCAGGCCATAAGCCCTGAGGCCTCAGAATGACCTCTGCAGCATGCAGTGTCATGGTCTTCAGACAAACAAGTTTTCCATTGTTTTAGACTCAGAGGCTGCTGTCCAAAAAAGAAGTCACAGCTCCATGAACAACACCTTCATGCTCCAACATACCACATGAATAAAAAGGCATCCCGAGGAACATTTATTGGTTATATGAGACAAAGATTAAGGAGTAAACGTGAGGCATTCATCCCAGAAAACACTGTACCAACTGTTAAGCATGGTGGTGGGAGCATCAGGCTCTGGGATTGTTTTGCTGTCAGTGGAACTGATATGTTACACAAAATACAGAACAATGAAGAGTACTACTTCTGACTTTTTCAGCCTAACTTCAAACCATCTATTAGATGGTTGAAATTTGGACACAACTGGATGTTCCCACAGAACAGTGAACCAAACCCCTTGCTGCAAATATGTGGACTGTGCTTTAAAATAAGTTTTGTGTGAGATAAGTCTTATTTAACCCAACTCTACCAAGTCGGCCAAGAAGAGTGGTCAAATACCCCACCACAGTTCTGCCAGCAGGATGCTGGTGAAACCAGTTTTGCTCACTATGTGCATGTGAATGTCTGACTGCAACTGTTTCTGCAATTTCATGTTTGTATGGTAGGTTGCATGAGGGCCACATGTGGAAAATCAAAGATCTGGTATGTTGCCGTTCCAGCTGAGTGCACCACTGATTTTTATGTTGTTTGTTCTGACAGCAGATCCACATGGCTGAGCTGGAGCAGGCGTCTCTGCGATCCGAGCAACTCTCGGACAAATCCTCCTCTCCAGCGCTGCCCGATGACCTCAGCCTGGATGAGCAGAGCATGTTCCAGCTGGTGATGAGGGAGAGCAAGGTGAATATGAACATAGAATTCTTTAAAAAGGGTTCCCAAATGTTTCGTTACAGTTCTATATAGAACCAGTATATGATAACTTGGAGAACTGGATGCATAGATTGTTTTGAAAATGGTTTTGGAGGGAAACCCTTTGTAGATTGTTCATTACAGAACCAAACCCTTCTCTGTACAGTATTGATCCCTTCTTACTTGCCCCTCTGTTGATGCATAGCTTCAGAGTGGTCAGTTTCTTGTACAGCAACAGATGGGCTACAGTCTGTAACTGAACCCATGTATAGGTGTTTCTAATAAATTGGCCAGTAAGAGGAAAAATGATGGGGGTTTCTAATAAAGTGATCCAGCCCATATAATATACTAAAGCTCTCTGCTGTGGTTCCCTACTCCTTCAAAGCATTCTGATTTTCCAGGGCTTCAGTGCAGCAGCTTCTTATGAAAGCTCTATTGGGCATGGTCTGGCAAATATGCCACACAGTGCAAAGGGAGGACCTGTCGCCTCGGGCTGCACAATCCGTTCCAGTAAAGAGCCTGCTGATCATGAGTGTGCCGA
Source organism: Acestrorhynchus altus (assembly GCA_034509495.1). Lineage (NCBI taxonomy): Eukaryota > Metazoa > Chordata > Actinopteri > Characiformes > Acestrorhynchidae > Acestrorhynchus > Acestrorhynchus altus. The sequence continues at coordinate 5,121,516 of CM067520.1, forward strand.
GTGCTACCTGCTGCTGTTTTATCCACTTCCATAATCTCTTAAGTCTCTCTCAGCTTTATCTTATAATGAGGCCTAATCAGTGGAAATGACCATGAGCTCCTGCTAATTAGACCAATGAAATCAAATAAATATGTCCTGCAGTGTGGTGTGCTCAATTTCTCTAGACTTTATTAAAATCGTTTTTCCTCCAGTTTGCAGGCACAGCGTGAAGAACCAGAGAACTTAAGTAGAAGGATCAGCAGATGCAGCGTAATCTCTTCAATTGATAGACTTAGGGAAAGCATTCCTGGTAGGGCTGCATCATAATATCAGAATCAAAAAATCCTGAAGGAAATATTTTATTCCTACATATTTCGTTATTGTTATTCCAGGTAAGGAGGGCATGCTGTGCTAATGTTTCTGCATTGCATTATTTATTTATTTATTTATTTTTTAAATCAACATAAACAGTAAATGATAATTGTTACACAATAGTAGTCCACAGGGATGCATATTCTGAAAAAATTGGAAAAACATAGCAATTTACAGTGCCATAGCAACCACCTAGCAACCCCATAACAACAATCTGGAATGACAAAAGCAACTACCTACCTACAAACTTGCCACTCCCAAAATTGCCAATCACTAGATATAGAATCGCAATCGCTAAGCAGTACCACAATAACCACCTTGCAACACCATAGCAACCACTTGGGATAAAAAAAAAAACAATTGCCAAGCTTAGCTTTCCCCTCATCACTATACTAACCACCTGGAATAGCACAGCAACCTAGCAAACACATAGTAATGCACTAAGGTACTAATCAATGCCTTAGCAACACTGAAGCAACACCATACCAACCACCAGCAATGGTGTTGATAAATGGTGCACCCTAATGACCATGTAGCAACAGCCTAGTACATCCCTGGAAATGGGTAATCACATAAACAAGTTTGCATTTTCTTCAATCCCACAGCAACCATCTGCCAAATCATAGGCACACCATTGCAACCACTTAGTAACACCATAGCAACCACACGGGATAACAGATAAACCAAGTAAATGCAAATTTGCTGAAACATCCTAGAAACATTTTAACAACCGTTCACCCTAATAACCATGTAACAGTCAAGAAAATCCCTGCGAAAGAGAACCACTTAAGCTGCACAAGCATTCTGTTCAGGAAATGCACTTTTCTGGTTATATTTAATAGCCTTTAATCTATTAGTGAAGCTGTCAGAAGAATTTCCAGGATTTTCAGGCATTATTATGGTGCAAAGTAAAACCTCTCCACTGTGGCTGCCTTAATTACATGTTGGTTTTATAGCAATGACTTGGAGCAGCATTAAGTCTGCTATCTACTGTCTACCTTCAGCCTCCGAACTACCTTTCAGAGTAAACCTAACATATACTGATTTTACCATTCTCAGAATCCATTATTGTGAAGAATATCAGTTGAACCTTTGTTCATTTTTACAAGAAATGTGATTTAATAACATGTTACCAATTCCTTTTTGCTCTGCAAGCACATCCTCAAAGATAATGCTGTTGCAAAGTGCAATTTGAATGTTGAGTCCTTCTTCTTACGAAACTTAACCATTCGCAAAATCTAGGGTCACTGCTTAAAGGGGTAACATGAGGTGCTGTTGGTGGGCGATGTAAGGTAGATGAGTACACCCAGAACAGCTGCTGTAGGATCACGAGAGTGCTCAAGTGTTAAAACAAACAGTTTTTTATTTGTGTACTGTCTACACAGGAGGATCAGGGCAGCGGAGAGGACACGGCAGCAGGAGGTGGGAAGGAGTTGGTGCGACGGCCGTCCCGGATACATAGTACTGGGGCTGAAGATGGAGCTCAGAGACAGCTCCAGAGCTCTCACACACCAGCTCGCCATAGTATAGGTAACTACATATATCACAGGAGCCCCAGCCCTGTGGTATCCAGTCCAGGAACTGTAAACTGTGGTATCTAGATTATAGAAGCAGATCATTAGGCACACAGGAACCTGTTGTTGGTTCACTGGTTGTGCTTCCTAGGAACTTTTTGGTAGGTACTGTCTGTAGCCTTCCTGGAACAGGACCTGCCTGATGTTGCAGAGATGCTCTTATCCAGTCGTCTAGCCATCACAGTCTGGTCCTTGTCAAAGGTGTATATCCCACACCTTAACAGGTGCCATTGTGACCAGATAAGCAGTGTTGATACTTGGCATGAACAGTGACTCTGGTAAAGCATGGAGTGAATAAATGCCTCCCTGGCTTTGTCTTTCTACAGGTGGTGCTCCATGTAGCAGCAGTAGCAGAGGAGATGGAGGAGTTTCTGGAGGTACGGGTGACTCCTCTGCTCTTTTCCATCTCCCTGCAGAGTTCTTCCATCCAGCAGCAGCAGGCCTGCCAGTACACCCCAAAGGTCAAGTGGGCCATAAGCCCAGAGGCTTCAGAATGACCTCTCCAGCATCCTGGGCCTCCCTGCGCTCCCCTGGAGCCTGCAAACTGCTCACCGCACAGGTAATCTGCACTTTGTGGGCAGATTCATGCTTTTTTCTCGGCTCATGTCAGGATCAGAGTAACCCACAGACACGAAACTCATATCATAACAAACCACTTACCTGATCATGGTGGTCTCATCATTGTGTGATGAATTATGGTCTGGTTGCCTTGCCCTTACGGTGTGTGTCTCTGTTTCCTCAGTATGCATCTCACAGCGACTCATCCCTGGCCACAGGCAGTTCAGAGGGAAGTCTGCAGACCACCATGGAGGAAGGGCTGAGCTTCAGTGTCTCATCTCCACTGGACCCTGACTTTCCTTTGCCTCTGCTGGAGCCACTGCCTGACAGGGGTGCCACTGGTCTTTCCACAGAGACCCTGAGACCTGCTGATTTGGCTGCATTTAACCTCCTGGTCACTAGAGGACACCAGCGCAGCCAGAGCAGCAGCAGCCCTGGAGAAACTCGGCAGGGCTCCAGCCAGGCCTGCAACAGCGAGCTGTCAGAGACATTGAGCAGCCTGTCATTAACGTCACTGCTTTCACCTAGCTCTCTAGTGCCCCCTTCAGTTAAGAAGTGCAACAGTACGGGGGATTTGGAGCAGGGTGCCTTTTCGCCCCGAGGCAGGGAAGGGAAGCAACTGTTTGTGACCGACCCCCAAAGCCACCTCGCCACCCCATGGGTGGAGGGGAGGGAAGGAGCAAGGAAAGAAACATCGGAAACATCGGGATTTGAAGGAGAAAGCAGAATAATGCTGGCAGGTTCCCGGAAAAACAGATGAAACATTCTTTTTTTGTTGTTGTTGTCCACTCTACAATCCACCACTCTACCTCTTTGTGTGGGTTTGGTTTTTTGGGTTTTTTGGTAGTTTTTTGTTTTTGGCACAGAGACATTTGACATCTGATATTTCCGTACAAACCGATAAACACAACCTGATCTCGCTTTGTTCTTGATCCCTTTCTTTTCATTTGAGTCCTCTTTCCAATGTGTATGCTCTCATGGGAGCAGTTCCTCTGGTCAAGAGGGCTATGTAAGAGCTAGGTTAGAGGATGTCCTTCCTATCGGAGTGGGTGGAAGGGGTCAAAACTCTTAGAGATCCACCGGTGGATCCCAGTGGCTCACTCAAATCAGGGAGTCCAAATGCAAGAGCTGGCATCACAGGAGTTGCTGGATTTAGCAAAGGGTTTGTCAATGGATTACGTGATTTTCTGTGCATTTGATCAGAATCTAAACCCAAAAGACTGAAGTACATAACTCGCGATCAAGGACCGACAACGGGACTGCGGTACAGAACTTTTTTTTTTTTTTTTTTTGCTTCCTGTAGAAAGGGCATGCACATGCAATTAGGAATAAAGCATCTTGCAGTGGAAGGTTATAGAATCCCAGCTATATTCAGCAATGTTGTGCACATTCAGTAAATTGTAGAACGTTATCGTGTGCTTGCATGCGTCTGTGTGTATGTGTGTTTCCACGTCTGTGTGTGTATGTGTCTCCGTTTGTACGTGTGGTTGATAGGAAGGAAGCATCCCAAGGCTTTTCAAGGGCCTAAATTCAAGGGCCGATTGGTTCTTGGCAGGAAAATACCCATCAAGGTCAGACACTTACCAAGTGGAGCTGGATTGGCAAGCTGGGAGACTCTGGATGAGTCTTCGCTCAAGGACAACTGAAGGAATAAACAAATCACAAACTCCAAATGCAAAGCAAAAAAAAAAAAAAAAAAAAAAATCCACAATCTTCTGCATGAAGGCATCTTTCTGCAGACAAGCTGAAGTTTTAAACACACTGAACCTTGTGAAGATGTCAATGCTGGAAGATAGCAGTCAGATTTTTACAGATATTTTTTATAAACTGGTTTGGTGGTAAAGCAAACAGGGGAATTGGATATGTTGTGTTTGCCTTGTCTTTACCCCATCCGTAATGTTTCTCTGTCTTATTTGAAGTTGTTTCCTGCAAGTGACTTCCAGTTTTATAACTTTGGCTAACTTGGGAGGGGGGGGTCTTTTGTATACGGGGAGAAATCCATGCAAAAAAGTGTATTTAAAAGATGTAGGTTGGGGTTTGTGTGCTGATTTTGGAGGCAACATCTGCCAGAAGCAAAGGAGAATTGAGGTGGAGCTGGTGCACCACTGGAAGCTGACATTGTGAACATCGTGGTGGAAATTGGAAGCCTCTGCTTTGTGATACGAATTGAGAGAAAACAACATTCTGAAAGCTTTAATTTGAGTGTCATAACACTTGACGAGGTTTATTAGATTGTTCAGTGATTTATTTTTTATTGTTCTCTGGCATGGTTACTGGACTGCACTCTGTAGGACATTTTTTTTACGATTTGCACTCCAATTCACTTTACATACCATTGCTAATGCATAGAGATTGACCAGTCACTTGATTCATGTAAATCAACTTTATCTTTTAAACTCGTAGGTACGACACTCAAGAAACAATGTTATTTTTTAGTGTAGTCTATTGTAGCATTACCATCCCTGAGGTTTTCCTTGCTAGAAATCAAGGGATTCAAAATTTTGCTTGAACTTCATTTGATTGATCGGTAGTGGTTGTCTTTCCATAACATGGGGATATATTATTGACTGACCAATATACAGTATATCAGTGATGTTTTGGCATATAACAAAGTCCACATTCACTCTACTGTCAGCATTATGCAGAAGTGATAGGGTTCATTTAAACAAATAAGACACTAATTTGAAGGGCTTTCTCACTTTGCATAATCTCTCCAAAATATTGTGGATATTTTAAGACAATTTTGCTTATCAGCTATCCACTGATACAGCAATAAGCTAAAACTTTCTATGCCCTGTACGACTAAATAGGATATTTAGTGTACGATAGCCACATGAATGGAGTCTAGGAACGGAGGCTAATCTGAACAAACAACTTTCCTTATGGACTGCCAGTTCCGACGAAATAAATGCGGTCATTTAGTCACTCAGGGCCTTGGAACATACCACTAACAAATGCTCTGGTTTTTCAGAGCCGAAAGACATGAGATTATGGGTAATTTGCGAGCGTTTGTGTCACGACATCTCCGTTAATGCCCCGATCTCCTAAGTGTACATCAGTATATCATGAATATGGCACAACACTGGCACCTTTGAACAGATTGGCCCAATCTTGTGACCGATTTGTAGCATTTTGTACGAGCGAGGGCTGTTAACTTTGGATCTTCGAAGAAAAACTTCGTAAAAACCTCGAGCTCTGCCTCCATGCCCACCTTACTGTTTGTTAGTATAGTATTACTATTATTTTCCGATTGTACGATGACTGAAGGCAAGATTGCCTTCGCTATATTTAGACATATTCAGTCTAAAATTTGAAACCTGAACAAACCAGTACGATTTTTTTGGGGTGATGCTGTGTGTCGTCATGTTTATAAAAGGCTTATGTAAGGTTAATGACTAATGGTGTAGAGTATTCGATGAGGTTTTTATTTTTATTATCAGGCACTCAAGGAAGGACTATGTGACTCCTGAGGTGGCCGTATGTACATAACTTTGTATATTGAACTGCATGTGTGCTATGTTACCAATGACAATGAAACCTTCATGCATTTTCGAGAGTTTAAGGGTGAGAAAGATTTCCTTTTATTCTTTTCTGCACCCTAGAAGTCTTCCTTGTTTTACTCGAAGCTGAAGCAGTGCTGACGTGCAGCCCACGCCTCCCAGCACAATTGACTGTGTATGTGCACTAACAAGATTTCCAACAAGATGACCATGATTATCTGTAGCCCGAGCTATGAGAACAAAACCAGCCCTCATTTGTAGTTTAAACGCCAACACACACGTACTAGAACATCCCACTTATTCATCCCACCATTCGCCACAAGGGACTGGACTTCCAGACCAAGATGTCCTTTGTACTTTCAAGTCCCTGCTGAAGAGTCCAGCTCAAGATCAGCTTCGCTGGTAGCCAGTTTCAGATGGTCTAAGTTGGTCTTGGATGGTCAAAGTGGTTGAAAGCTGGTCATTCAGACAACGGCATAAGCATTAACAGCCTTTTAATCAGAAGTATGTTGCGTTTGATTTTGGTCATGCGGGACATGCTGGTCAAACTTGGTCATACTGATTTTATAGCTTGGTCAGGTTGATTATGCTTGTAGACCAGCTAATCCATCCAACTCAAACAAAAACATGCCCTATGTTGGTCCAGATTTAAGCTGGTCAACCAGCTTAACCATTTTTCAGCAGGGTATTCCTGAAATATCCCCTCTTAGCTTAGATTTTAAGAAGCTGGTTGTTGATCTGTGGAAAAAGTAGAGTTTGGTACTTTGCTTTTAAATGGTATATGTTAATAAAATGCACTCGGATGAGGTTAGTGAACAGACATTTGGGTAACTGCAGGGAAGGACCAAAAAATGGGATGTAGGCTTACATATACGGTATTTAGCTGATGTTTTTATCCAGAGTGACTAACAACATTACTCATGTTACAGAAGTGGACCAGAGTAGTGTTAGGAGTCTTACCCAAGGACTATTGGTGTAGTGCAGTGTAGTTGCCTAGACATAGTATGGTGGCTCACTGGTGTTGTTGTTGGTTGCACTACACCAACCACCTACTTTTAACACTTAAAACAAACAAAAATACACTGAAAAGGTTAGGTGTTAAAACCAATTTTAAAAAGATTTAGCAGTGTTGTGAGTAAAATTTTTAGAAATATGTTTTATTATTAGTAGCTGAGGGGAAAAGGGTTTCCACTCATGCAAAATCACTCCTCAAAATGGTTCTAAAGGCAGCTCTACCTCTGAGGCAAATCTAATGCAACTGGTTTTGCTAATAACCATTTAAAATATTCAGTGGGCAGGGCTTTAGAGGCATGTATCTCCTGCTCAGAGCTTTATATGGGGATGAATTGTTGAATATAAATGTTTTTAAGGAATTATTTTCATATGGTGTTGGTTTCTCAACCTGGAAAACTAGCCAGCTAGCTCCTAAGGCAACAGGAAGTTAGCACTCTTGACAGTTTGCCAACACAATATTACTTAGTTAGCTAGTTAGCTAATAAACAAGCAAATGAGGCTGCATTAGATACTTCTATAGGGATAGACTATTTAGTTTACTAAGTAGTGTACAATCAGTGAATTCAGATATTTCCTCATCGGTAATGGTGATAAAGCTCAGTGCTGAGCATTGAACAATCCTTGATTATGTTGTTTACAAACAATCCTCCCATAAATGAACCAACGTCACGTGAAAACACCTGAACTTCACAGCGTCCATACTTTACACTGTGTTGCTTAGTAACAAAACTCCATATTCAGCTCATGTAGTGAGCTACAATGTTTACTATAAATTACCAGTGAACTGTAATTGACACTCGGAGGAATATTCCGACCTACTCATTAGTGCCCTGAAACGTAAATAGGGATGCGCTTTGGCCACAGCCGCCATGAAATGAATGTATTAAAGACAAACAACAAAATCTCAAACTGAATTGTTCTGAGGAGGAGATGCACATTTGTAATTGGCCATTCTCAACCAGTGGCGTTTGTTCTGCCTCAGTGGTAGAGCTGCCTTCAGAATCATTTTGAGAGGTGATTTTGCACACGAGTGAGCTAATGTCGTAAAATCGCAGTAAAAAACAATAAAATATTGGATGCTTATAAGGAATCCTTCTCTTCTATAAGAAAAGTTAGTATATTTCAGAGATTTATAAGCAATATTTCTGGAACGACCTAATATACACTAGACTGGTACAAATTTGATCCAGAATCAGACTCGTTATCTCTGCCTTCTCAATCTCATCCGGTCTCTTTCCTGTCCTCTGCCGTCATGTGACATGCTTCATAGTTCAGGTTCATATACATGCAATGTTTGCATTGAGTTGGTCGAATTAGAAAAAGCTTAAATCATACTTTATATCCTTAATTCTCATAGATTTCCTTTAGATGTTCCAAAACATGGACCCATCCCTAGCAGCCATTGTCTGGCCCATCAGTCCCCACACGAGCGAGTTAAGAAGGGGGAGAGCATAGAGAATGAGTCAGAGATATTAGAAATGCTGAGGTTGTAATCCACTGAAGCGAGAGCACATTTAAGAGGTGTTTCTGCCCCCTCACGTCAAACTTCTTCGCTCCCTGCAGCTATCCCTCCTTCTCCAAATGTCAGCAGGTCCTCTGCTCAGGCAGTCAAGCATGCCGCCTCGTCCGCCAAATTCTCCATTAGATTTACACACAATGCTCTAATCCTCTTCTACACACTAATGGACACCCATTGTACTGAATGCATTCAGCTATTTGAAGTTGCACCCGTGGCTGACAAAGATGTGCAAATGCACACAGCTTCTCTAGTCCCTGTAGAGAAGTACTGCCAATAGAAAAGGAACCTCTGGAGCAGATAAATATGAACCTATTGGTACCATGCTTAGTACCAGGCTAGAGGGGTATAAAGCCCCCCAGTACTGAGCTGTGAAGCAGTGGACCTGTGTTCTCTGAAATGATGGTTTACATAAAACTAGTTGTATTATTCTGGAATTTAGCAAAATTGGTGCAATTAATCTTTAATATTTACTACTAATACCTTTTTGTTTGATAATCGTGGATGATTTCGCTTTGGCCAGAATTTGTGCTTTCTTTACATTCTCTTTCTCTCTTTTCCCATTTTACTCTCTCTCTCTCTCTCTCTCTCTCTCTCTCTCTCTCTCTCTCTCTCTCTCTCTCTTTATTCTCTCTATTCTCTTTATAGTCTATTGACCCACCCTAACATAAACATCCAAACGTGCACACACACACACACACTCACACACACACACACACACACACACACACACACACACACACACACACACAGACACACACACACACACACACACACACACACACACACTCATCAAGGTTGCAGAAGGCGAACAGTTCCTGACACGCTGACAGGGCTGAGTTATTTAAGCCCTGCTGCATTTATCTCACCATCAGGAAAGTCAGTGGCTCAGTGGGCTGTGTGCGTGTGTGTGTGTGTGTGTGTGTGTGTGTGTGTGTGTGTGTGTGTGTGTGTGCGTGCGTGCGTGAGGTGATTTTAATCAGCTTCGCTAAAATTAAGCTTTTGATTGGTTCTTGTACTCTGATCATTTTTCTGATTTTTTAATAGCATGTTTTACATTTCTAAATATTAAAACAAATGGAAATATCTGGAACCTGTTGATACAGATTGGAAATCAAATGCAAATACAATCCATTCCGTTTCAGTAATGTGGCCAAAAGATGACCATATTTTCATGTGGAAAAACGAGGATGCCCCATGATAACCTTAGTCGTTTTGAATATATATAAACATATGGACATTTGCTCATAATTTGCACAATCCTTAATGCTTATCATTAGAATCAGGTGCAGCACATCTTAATTAAACCTCAGACATTAGTTTGGTTTACTCTTGATTGTTGAAGTGATTAGGATCACCAGCGTAAGATCCTAAGAGCTCTCTGAGGCCTTCCAATATAAGGCTGTGAACAATGACCACGTACAGTCCAGAGTGTTGGAAGTTCAGGGATCCAATGAGCACGTTGCACCAGCCATTTGTGCATTTTGCATGCGTTTGGTGGTGCTTGCATCATTACCATAGCAACCTGGTTTTTGAGGTCCAGATATGTGAATCTGATCTGGTAGTGTTGTGTTGTAGTGTTGACAATCGTCTCAACAGATCTGATTTGCGTGCAGTCAGAACACACACGGAGTATATTCAGACTACTTTGGGAATAATGAGTTTTGGTTTTGAGTCTTGCCCTAATGTTTTGTTTGTTTGTTTGTTTGTTATTTTTGACAGTAGCCTTCCTTACAACCCTTCACAAAAAGTCAAACTTGTCATGGGGTTTCCTCATTTTCTCACATGGTCATACAACTAAACTACCTGCTGAGTAGTTAGGGCTAAGAGACGGGTAGCTGCTGTCTCCAGCTTCTAGCACTGCTGGCCTTCAATCCAAATACCTGCATGTGAGAAGGAAACTAATTGGGAAGAAACTCTCTCTTGCTTGCCGTGTGTGTGTGTGTGTGTGTGTGTGTGTGTGTGTGTGTGTGTGTGTGTTTGAGTCTCTTTGGTTCCTTATTAAGGTTTGAGGGCTGATTTGTAGCTTCATAGCTCAAGTAAAGAACATCTTTGAATCTTTAGCAGAGGCTGCTTATGCAATTGACAGCAGAAAAGACTTTAGTCATTGGAATCTTCAAGAAAGCTGCCAGGCGAGTGAAAACGCTCCAGTAAGGCACCTTAAAAATGTGGCATGACCCATTTCAGCTTCTGCTGAATCGCAGTTTTCATTAATTATTTCTCAACCCCTGTGAACATCGTTGTGTACAAGCGATAACTCCCATCATTATTCAGTTAATCCCTAAATTCTGCTCCGAGTGTCTGCTCGTACGAGTTCACCTGAGGTTCACCGTTGTTTGTCACAGCATTGGCCTATTATTCATACAGATTAATGTATGTTTAACTGATTGCTCCGGGCCATGATAATCCTTCATTTAATATTCCTACCAATTCCACAGTGATCCCTCTCGGAGCTTTAAATAGGAATCAGCACAGCCAGCGCAATGCTGCTGAGGCCTCAGTCTCTCCGGGCTCTTGTGCTCTGCGCTAGGACATCTGTGTGTTTAAAGAAGCTCAGTGGATGTTATCGCTTGATGCAGGAGATTCCAATCAGCTCCTGTTTGTCCTTCAGATACAGCTGACTGATCGTTTTTCTCTGAGGCTGTTGTAGCTGTTGTTGAGGCTGGAACTTCCCTGCCCTGGAGTCGAGTCGCTGCGCCATTGTGTGAAGGTTATAACAGGTGTGGGTTTTTAAAGCTCTTTGAAATATGATAGAAGTAGCTAAACTGAGCCAGCAGCGACGGTAAAACGTGTGCTGGAAGCCTGAAATATTCATTAAAAGGTCAGAGCTGTGGAGGTTTTCTTTGTAAACATCAAAGATTGTGGGCCTTACCCACGTGTATCCTGACATACATACAGTACGAGGCTTTAAAAATAGAATGAAAAGCTCCTTATCTGAGGAGTGTAAAATAATTACCGCCAATTCATACTGGATTGAAATTTTACATCCAAAACTGTCAGCCAATTGTAACAATTACACACACTGCAGATTCATACTGGATTACGTCTCACAAACATTATTGCTAGGCTAAAATCTACACACACTGCAGATTCATACTGGATTGAAATTTTACATCCAAAACTGTCAGCCAACTGTAAAAATTACACACACTGCAGATTCATACTGGATTACATCTCACAAACATTGCTAGGCTAAAAAACACACACACTGCACATTCATACTGGATTAATACTCAAACATTGCTAGGCTAAAAACTACACACACTGGAGATTCATACTGGATTCAAATTGTGCATAAAATATTTAAATAAGACATTGATATTAGAATTAATACAAATAACGTTTCCACAAAACACTGAGGTTTAACGTTACTGTGTGCATTAAAACATCTCCAAAGCTCTAATCTTAGTGACATATTTAAACTGTATTAGAAGAGTGGAGAAAATAATACGACCAGTATAAGTTTAATCATAATTTACAACAAGTTATTGGTTTCAAAGTTTACTTTTTTGCTTTAAATGTCTCATCTTTCTTCGAAATGAGGAATTCTTCCTTTTTACTGAATTGTTGATTCTCAATTTTTGCCTTTTTGACCTGTGAAGTTGTTCCTTACACTTTGTCGAAATTCAATGATGAACGAACAAATAAAAATGCTCCAAAATGACTTCATGAAAACAAATGTACATCTTATATGATCTTATAGTTTAACTTCAAAATAAATGCACAAACATTGATTTTGCTTCATGATATAATTTACTCTAGTAGTTAATATTTCATATTTAATTTCAAATTCAATTAAAAATATTCACATGACATTGCCAGTCCAAAAGGGGGCGATAATACCCCATATCATTTGATTAATGTTTCAAAAAGACGGCAAACTTGCTTTATTGAGCGAAATGCATTAAATAACAAGACAAAGCAGATATTTAGATTATTTTCTTGTAAAGTAATGATGATGTGTTACATGTACAGTTAACTTGGTCAGTTTCTGCCACAGAATAAAAGCATAAAGCAGTGTAAACTGTGTAAGCACTGTAAAGATCTTTAACCACTGTTTTGTTTTAAAAGGTTCTATAAAGGACCTCAACAGCAGGTTAAAATTCGGTTTTGGAGCCTCCACTGATTATCAGTTGACCTTCAATAGTATTAAATTGGAAACATATTTCAGTCCTTCAGGTGTTGGAGACGGAGCGTGCTGCAATTTTCACAAAACAGTGGCCTTAAAAAATAGTGACCTGATTAAAAAGCATGTTGTTCTGGTAGCTGTTTGAGCCACGGGAGAATCAATCAAATGCACCTCAGACTCATTCAAGCCTGTGTTCCTCACACAGGAGCACAAAGAAAATTGCCAGACTTTTACCCGGCTCGGAGTTCAAAACAGGACCGTGTGTAGTAGCACTTCCAACGGGGTTTATGTTTGTGATTAATATGCAAAATATTTGGCTTGAACAGTTATGATGTCACATTTGTAAATAAAAACGCAATATCTTTACTGCAAATTCATACTGGATTATATATATATATATATATATATATATATATATATATATATGACAGCTATTGTCACGTTGTGAAATCTACAAACACTGCACATTCATACCGGATTTACATGATCACAATTATTATTGTCAGACTGTCAAAACTACACACAATGCACAAGTTACTCTCACAAATGTTACTGCTACCTTGTAAAAACTACACATATTGTAGATTCATACTGTATTTAAACTATCACAAGTATTACTACGAGGCTGGTAAATGTACACACTGCAGATTCATGCTGGTTTAAAACTATCACAAACCTCACTACTAGGTTATAACATCTACACAAACTCCCAATTCATACTGGATTAAATCAGAAATATTGCTGAAACTGCTCATGCTCCAGATTCACACTAAATTCATTCTGGATTAAAAATGTCCAGAGGTTCACTCTGGTTTAGGCTCTTGGGTCTAGATTACATATATATTATCACAGCGATTAGAAAGCTGGTGTTTCCTGAGTGTTAGCTGTGTGTGTGTGTGTGTGTGTGTGTGTGTGTGTGTGTGTGTGTGTGTGTGTGTGTGTGTCGCTGCATTGATGCAGCTTGGCTCTGCTGTGTGTGTTCTGAGGTGCGGGACACGGGAAGCAGCTTATCGATTGCCTGCTGCTGCTGGAGAGATTTCACACACACCTCCATTACAGCTAAAACCTGCCTGTGTGTGTGGTGTGTGTGTGTGTGTGTGTGTGTGTGTGTGTGTGTGTGTGTGTGTGTGTGTGTGTGTGTGCTGCTTAGTGCATGTTTCTAACAACGGCTCAAGTCCTTCTCTTTTACACAGGCTTGCACACACCCACCGTGCCAGTCAAAGGGTCGGACCACCTAACTGAATAGATGATAGATGCAACCTCTGTAAACTATGCACACTGCAGATTCATAATACATTCATATCACTCCACAGTTATTAGTGTCAGAGTGTAAAATCTGCACACACTGCAGATTCATACTGGACCAAAATTGGACTGTAGACTGAAACGACACCAACTAATGATTCAAACTGGATTAAAATCCCTCCACAATTATTATAATCAGACTGTAGAAACTAATCACAGATCTTATCAGTTCCCATAAAGCTTAAGCCTTTAGATCCTCACCGTCATTTTGCAACATGGAGCACATAAAAAAGTTGAAACCTCTGACTGGTACTGTGAATACACCCACACACACAGTCCTATTGGGGATGAAAACAGCTCTGTTTTGTCTAGGTGGCATATGCCGTTGAACCACAGGTTCCAGGAAGCCCTTCTGAAGCCAGACCTTCCAGCACAGGATGTTACCATCATGCACGTTTCCCCTCAAGCCCTCTAGGAATTCATGCATGAAGCCTTTAGTCTGCAATTCAATTGACCAGCAGGCTGTCAGTGTGACCCTTTGTATTAAGTTGAGTACTTTAACGCCCCAAAGCTCATTTTGCCTCCTATAGACATATACAACCATTTTCAAAACACAACATAAACCCAGGTCCCCTCGCAATATGGGGTCTTTAGTGGGCCGTCCAATCTCAAGCAAGCTCCTGATCCCTTGATTCATACTGGCGCAATCCCATCAAACAGCACAGGTCTTTTTATATGATGCACTGCGGTGCATTTCCTCCAGTCCCGCGAGAGCCCTCAGCCCACCCCTGTCCAAACCAAGCCTGGACGGTTAATCAGGCCTGGAGAGTCTCTGACACTTAGACGTGTTCAAATGTTCCCTGGAAAAGGCTCAGGCTGGAATTCCAATGGCCGGAATCTGCTGCTGGCTTCAGGTTTCCATTCCTGGAACTAAGAATAATTCAATGACATTGTTTTTATTTTATTTATTTATTGACTGGATAAAACCCTTTACACATACCTATTTAAAATTAACTACATGACACTGATTACATAACTAGTTTTTGGAGGTGTAAATGGCTCAGTGCATTAGGCATCAGTTATATGTACGTTTTACTTGCCCATTAAGGGTAAATCTAAGCATGACCTATTTTCATTGAACATACATTTTTTTTGTCTCCTTAATGCATTTCTGTTGTTTTTTTTTGTTTGTTTTTTTTGTTTTTTTTTTCTCTCAGATTTCACACAGTGATGTCATTGTATGACATTGCCACCCAATCGGTATAACTGGCAACATACTTTATTCAATGAGGGTAATAAGGGCAGACAGATTTTATTTATTTATTTATTTATTTATTTATTTATTTAACAGCAGTTTCATCATGGAAAAGATGCTACCATGTGCAACAATTAATAACTTGAACCTACATTATCTTCCAGCTCTCATCCCGTTTTATAATGCTATTCTACTTTCAATCTGGGCTGCAATGAAAGGCATGACACCTTATTTTGTGGTAAGACAGGTTCCACTTATTCAGAATGGCTTGTGGTTTATTTTCTTTTTTTATAGACTAAAGTAATTCATCCACAGTTTTGAATCAAGCTGATTTGTCTGTGTGAAATTAATGTTTGTTTTGCGAGGGTGGAGAGTTGTTTCGGACATTATTATTATTTCTGGAGAGAACATTGGTCCAGTGTTTGCAAAATTAGTCTACCCCTCCCTGTTCCAATATGAAACAAGCAAATTTCAGATATTAAATATGTTCGGACTGATAGACTGCACTGGCTGATGCATGATGTTTACTTGATTTTTGACCTGAATCTTGCTCTTGATATACTAGTTTTAAAAGGCTGCTGTGTAGAACTGAAAATGGTTCATTGACTCATAACAATAGTGGAACTCTTTTCGTTATTATGCAAAACTTTTTAAAGTTTTCTATAAAGAACCACCTACAAGAGGTTTTTCACTAACATGAAGAACATTCATCCAGTCAAAGGACACAAGTAAGCATCCAGATGGTTCTTTGGTTTATATTATTAAATTAAACAAAATTAAATTATCATATTAAATCATTGCATTTTCTAAAGAAACCTTGAAGAACCAAGAGTTCATAGCTCTGTTCATCATTCTTGATACTTTCACAACCCATTTCTGAGAAGAGCATTTTGGAATTTTCCCATCAAATTGCTCTTTTTTTTTTTTGTGCTACTGAAAATATTGTTTCCAGAATTCCGTGGTACAGAAGTGTACAGTCAGGCCTCTAGTTTTCAGTCTATTTCAACAGGGTAGAGTCATCCCTTTGGTTTCAGTGTCAAAAATGACAAAACATATAAATATGGCAAGGACTGAATTTACACTTTCCACGGAACATTTCCAGTTCTCTCTCTGAGCTACGAGCGAGGAGTAATTCATATCAAATTATATCATGCCTTAATACTGCCAATGGCAACGGCAACTTCTATAAGTTTCTTGGGGCGGAAGTGGTTGTATATGAGCTTGTATGTGGAAGCTTATGGGAAGACATCCTGTTGGGCTATAAGCAGCCATGCCTTAGCCGGGTTTCAGCATGCATGAACAAATGGGTAACTGCATTAGCATCTCTCCGCCTAAGCCTTCTCACAGCTCGGCCACTTTGATGCTCAGGAGGATGGACAGGGAGTGGGAGGGCTGGGGGAGATGTGCGAGGGAGAAAAGGAAAGGTACAGAGAGTGACATGGTGATGAAGGAGAGAAAATTGGCAGAGGAAAAGAAGAAAAGAGCATGTAGGAAAGAAACAGGACAAGCAGAAGGTCCAGTAAAAGTGATGGTAGATGGCGCTCTTGCCACACATCACACCCAGTGCGATGCTGGTCGGCACAGGCAACTGTTAGCCATTGCATTGGAACTGGGGACTTTTGTGCACTTTTGAAGTGTACAGACAGAATGCTCAGCTCTGTATCTGTATGTAGTGCTGAGCATAAATGAGCCTTTAATGTGTTTCCTGATGGTTGCTATGGTATTTCGGTAGGTGACTTAAGTTAGTGTAGAGCCTACCATGGCCTACCGTTGTGAGTGTGTCACATATGGGTGAAATGTGAGTGTGTAATCTTATCTGGAATCGTTGGATGCAAGGCAGGAATCATTGGATGCAAGGTGCCAGTCCATCAATGGGGACCACCTATTCACTCACACATCCACCCATCCATCAACCAATGTTCTTTTCTGCTTCTTAAAGGGTTTTGGTGGGTTTGGTGCCAACCTGTAATCATTGGGCGTAAGGCAGGAATACCCCCTAGACAGGACACCAGTCTGTAGCAGGATACCACACTAGGGGCAGTTTAGTGCAAGCAGTTCACCCAGACTGGGTTTTTGGGAAGGGGAGATAACCGGAGCACTGCATGCTTTTGAAATTGCTGGTTAGAACTCCGAGGTTGAGGCTTCAAATTTGATTTGTCTCATACCAAGACTGTATGAAGGCAAAGAAACAAGCCTTGCACGTTGTAAAGTTTCTGAAATGCAGTAGTGGTGGGGAGTGACGTCTGGATGGTGGTGTCTGTTGCTGTTGTAGTTCATAAAAACTCACACAAAGGCAGCACTGCTATCATTATCCCTTTCTGCCTTGCACAGCAGCCTCCGCTCCGGCCTTTCTATGCAGCACAGTGATAAAGTGAAGCTCGCTGGTGTGCTCCAGATAAGGCATCCAAACAGGATGTCAGAAAAAAGGGAGAGTGACTGATATGCTAACCATCCCTCCCACAGCGAATCCAGGCTCCTGCGGCTTTTGCTTCGCTCCGGAGTGTTTACGGGGCAGCCAACGGAGTGGCAAATTGGATGAAATTCGGCATTGTGTGAGCTGAGTGGAGAACGAGATGGGTTAAAAGGGTGGAGGGGTAGGATATTCCTCAGCTGAGGAATGGAATAACTAGCAGGCTCACTGGTGTAGAGACAATATGAGCGCTCCAATTTTATGGAGAGTGAAGACGAGGATTAGAGACAAAAAAAGCATATTAGCTATTACCATACTCTTAGAATACTGAAAGGGTCTCGTCCCCTGGTCAGGACGTTTCTGTGATTGCATGGTGTGTCTATCTTATTGTTTTTTATCTGCAATATTATGGAGTATCTCTGTGAAGCCCCGTCTCGTCTATAACATTTTTAGAACCCTGCTGTGTCCGACCACCCTTTATTTATTTCACCCTCTCTCCAGGGAGATGTTCTTCTCCACAACTCCAAAGCTCAGTATTTAGACTCTCCGCTTCTCGCCATCCAAGTCATCCCGAACACATTCTGTGATGTTGAGCTTTGGACTCTGGGGAGGTCAGGCCTCTGGTGGTCTGACACAGTAAGAGCTTCTTGATCAGCTCTGCATCCTTTCACACCCTCTGTGTTGAGTCATCTTCTTACAGTGGAAGAATGGAGGAGAGGAACACCTGTTCATGTTCTCAGATCTAAAGCCAGATCTAAAGCCAGATCTAAAGCCGGAATGGAGCTGGATCTTCCTCTCTCTTTCAAAAATGAAAGCTTTAAAGAGCAACACCAGCAACCTTTTAGCCCCACCTCCTTTCTCACACACCTTCTGTGTGACATTTGTCAGGAATTTCACTGCTGTTTCTTTTTAAGTGCTGCTTCTCTGATGGGGACAAGTTTAGTCTACCATGTCTTGCACTGTCCCATTTTCTCTGTTTCTTATAGCTAGAGATTTTTTTTTCCCCCACATTTGTTTTCCTTATGCAAGTGGATTATTCTATATCTGACCCAGAAATATCTCCTAAAAAGTACGTCATGGCACATTTTGACTGGAAATTCAGTCAGTGGTTTAAAAGGCCTTGAAGTCTTTATTCTCTCCTGCTTTAAACTGATGTGGAGTGACAGGTAGGATTGTTTGGAAAGTCTTGGGAATGCACTGTGTGCACTTAACTATGCTCGTATGTCAATTTTCCTTTCGGTTTGGTCCAGAGTCATCAAGTCAAAGCTTATCCCATAGGCTACATCGCAAACAAAGCTCTGCCTACAAACACAAATGAAATACTGTAGAGCTTGCTAGCTTACTCACTGTTGTGTCACTCATTACACAGACTAGTAATGTGCAAAATATAGCAAATGGAAATAACGGAGAACCCCGTTGCTGTACTGCCTGGATGTCGTACTTGAGCCAAGAAATGTTATAGTAGACATTTGAAATCTTCAACCACATTGAATTCAAAATGTGTTACCGAACATTTGTCATCATATACATGTATTGTCATTTACAGCTGACAAATACAGATTTCTACCTTTACGTTTCATTACTTGTGCCCATTTGTGTTGGGGCTGTGGTAGTTTCATCTCTGCCCACACACAAACAGGCTTCCTCGAGATCGTTTGCACCCGTGTTGTCTAAGCCTGGTTCTGGAGGCACCCCTGCCCTGACCTTGATGGAGAACCACAGTCTTAATCATGTGTTTCAGAACAAGGGTACACAAACCCTTGAAGGATCTTGACCTTTGAGACGAATCAGGTTGTGATTGTGTTGAAACAAGCCACCAACATTTTAGAAATGTCAGATATCCAGATATCATCCCATCTCAGTCAAATGTTTGGGCAGCTTATTTGAGCAGAACATCCCCACCTTTCTTACACTGAATGTCAAAGGAGGGATAAAAAGCTGGAGTTTGACCTAATCCTGAAGTTTATTCCCAGTAGGTCAGGAGGTAATGCAGTCTTCCATGCCGTTTAAACCCAAATACTACACTTGGGATACCCATGGGATGTCAGATATCTGTACCTTACACAACAATGCAGCACACTATAAAGTTCATACAGTTGTACATTACAGTTGCTATGCTACCGTTAGACCAGTAGTGTCTAAATAGAGCTTTGATGAAGAATTTAGAAACAGAATGGGGTGGGTTTTAGTGAATTAGTGTAAGAGACAAGCTCTGAGTAACAACACACATGTTCAGCCTAAACCTTACCCTAAGGGTGCTTACAGGCCACATTCACAACCTGGTGAAATGATGTCCTTATGGAGAACAGAATCATCTGGTCTATCTTTGCCAACCTTGTCCAAGTATAAGGTGCTACCAATGTTTCTTTGAAAAAAACACCAGATTTGATAGAGATGTGGGAGTGTGAAGAACCTTTAAATTGGTTAAGAACCTTTGCATCATGTTTCTTCACACGTGGTTCAGAAATGGCTCTTCGGTTTCCAGAAAGGACCTTGTATATAACAGAGATAAGCAAGTTTGAAGAACCTCTAATTTTCACTAATATAAAAGATGTTCTACGATGGTGTTGCTCAAAGAACCATTTGCAGTATCTTTATTTCTAATTTTCCACTGCATGGTCCATTACTACTACCTTCACTACGTAACGGTGTCGTATTGTTGAGCTGCAAACAGATCATCACTATTTGACTCCTAACAGACTCCTAAGAGGCTCACAGGAACCTTATATTTTCTTCATAACAGGATATATTTTGTTCTCGGTATCAGATTAGACAAGCTATGTCTTTAAGCCGTTAAACAAAACATGAGACACAGACAGGAAAACACATTAAAGTGTCTTTTATCAAAATGAAGATGATTTTAAAATAACGAACGACAACGAATTAACATTTTTAATCCAGAAACCTGTTCAGATAATGTCATTTGCAATCGGTCAATCTGTTTTGCAGCCACACCAGCTGCATTTGGTGGTCGCCATTGAAAACAAGCCAGGTACCAAAAAGTGAGTAGTCAGTGGAGTATCGTAGGTACCACTGGAAACCGTAGTTTAGGTGTATTAGAAAAGTGCCCTAACGCTGTAGTTTACGATCATCAATGTTCTCCTTTAAACTTATTTATATTGAGTCCAAGGGTGTAGATTTGGAAGCAAGTTGCAAAGAGAGGCGGAGGTAGGAGTCAATTTGCTGGATATTGGTGGGGACATGTCACCTCCACCCATACAAAAACACCCATGACTGAGTCTTCTCTGTTTGAGCATCAGTCCCTGCTTTCCCAGCTACCTGTTCATGGTTACTGTCCTACAGTGGTATGTTTGTAAGTTGAGTGTTTCGGCTCTAGTTTGAGGTGTGTTCTGAAGTTATGATTGTCTATAACCAAAACAATCTTTGTTTCAAACACCTGGACCTGAAGGTGTCCCAGCGTTGAGTCCGCAGTGTCTCTGGACCTTTGATGTTCAGGGATTTTATTTTACTTTATTTTCTGTCGTTGCTGTTGTTGTTTTTAAAAGAGTCTATATGAATATACATATACTATATATAAATACATACATATATATATATATATATATATATATATAACACTTTATTTTTGTTTTCTTTGTACTATATTGTTGAGAAAATGGAATCGATTGCTTTATTTTGTTGATTCTGTTCATATAATGAAAAAAACAAACAAATGTTGTGCAATAATGAACACTGAAGGGAAAAAAAACCACATCTTGTAATTTAGTGTATATATTTTAGCCTGGTGGCAATAAAGAAATAGTGACTTCCAAACAGAAACTTGCGTTCAGAGTGGAGCGTTTGAGGTTTTTCCTCAGCACTGGCTCTCTTTCTCTCTTTCTCTCCTTTGTACATTCACCACAGCCTCCCCCCAAATAGGATTTCATTGTACAATGTATTGTATGAAATAAAATTTAAGATAATGAGACTTTATGAAAAACACTTGTACTGTTTCTTCTTTATGCAGACCTGTGTGTGTGTGTGTATGTGTGTGTGTGTGTGTGTGTGTGTGTGTGTGTGTGTGTGTGTGTGTGTGTGTGTTTGTGTGTGTGTGTGTGTAGTGAAGAACTGGCCATTGGGAGGGCTGGTTTGGGAAAGCCAGGATTCATTATTTTGACAGAGAGTACTGAGAGGAACCTCAAAAAGAAAATAGGAATATGGGCAGTTTTGGCCTTGGGTTCCATGTTGACCCTACATGTGGATGTCCACCAGGGTCAGTGATGGGACCTGGAGGGTTTAAATGTGAGCCCCATCTGGACTGAACATTGCATATTGGGTCGTAAATGGAGACTATGTTGGGATGTGTAATGATGGTGCCGGTTTTGGCGAGCCCAACTGGGTCCCTGTAACAATGTATTGTACAAATCCATGCCTATATTGAACTCATGTGAAACCCACACGAAAGGAGGGAGGAAACAGGAACATACCCTTTGTAAAATTTGTAAATAGCACTTGAACAGCTAGTGAAGTGCTATTTACAAGTGGAAACCTGGGATTCTAGATGATCTGTGGCACCATGACCTATTGGCACCATGCCTAACACCAGGCATGGGCTAGAGGTGTATAAAGCTCCCCACATTGAGCTGTGGAACAGTGGAACTGTGCTCTCTGAAATGATGCTCCATTCAATACTTTGGGGATGAAGTGGGGATGAAGTGGGGTGGTGGTCCTTCAATATCCTGACCTCTCAGTAATGCTCCAAAATATAGTCGAAAGTCTTCCCTGGACAGTACAGACAGTAGACTAAGTCTGATCTTGTGACACAACATCTAAGAATGAAGCAGCTCATCTATAAGAATTTTGAAAAGTCTTTGGAGTTGCCCTGTAATATAGCAGGAAAGGGTTTGAGGAAATATGTGCAGCAATATTGCGCGCAGTAAGTGGTTGTTAATGAGTTTAGCTCCTGCTGCTTCTCCTGCAGGGTTGTAATGCAGCTGTAATCAGATCCACCTCCTGACTCCCCCCATTCTGATGCTCCTGAAAGCTCAATCAGCTCAATCAGGTGAGATTCATTAGGACGCTCTGAAAATCGTGAAAACTGATCAGTGTATGGCAACGTTATCAGCAGACATTGCATTTCATTTCACACCACAGGATTCCAAAGCAGTGTGCTTTTATATTCCTTAACTATGCAGCATGTTTGGTATGTAGGCAGGAGGTTTCAGGGAATTGCAGTTGATTAAATGAACACCTCAAGAGATTTGAGCTCTCACATAACTTTCTACAAAGCTCTCAATCCTTAATTAGCTTGTTAAACTATGGCTTGTTTACTAGCATCATTAGGAAAAGCCAGAGAATGCAAATTTCAAAGCTTATTGAAGATTGTTTTGGGTGTATTTTTTTTGTGTGACACATAAACCAACCGAGTGATAACCAAAAAGATGTAAACGGGGTCTTTGTTCCAACAATCAGCAGCTATGGGTTCTTCTACGCAGCTGCCTAACAAAGCAGGCTAAGGCGCTGCCACTATGATCCTGGGGTCACTGGTTCAAATCCAGGTTCATGCGGCTCACCATCGGCAGCCGGGGTCCGGAGGGAGAGAAATTGGCTTGCTCTCCCTCGAGGAGTGGGTAGATGGCGCTCTTCCCACGTCTCACAAGTGTGCTGCATTCTCCTCCAAGCGTGATGGCTGCCCGGCAACGATGCAAATGGTGGCAGTTCGAAAATAGGTGGTAGGCTATTGTCACATGACTCAGAGGAAACATGTAGATGATCTCTCCCCCCTGGCGTGGAGAGCAGTGCATGTAATATGGGAGGCTACTTAGGGGGATGGGATTGGCATGTAAAAAATTAATAGGGGCGAAAAATGGCTTAAATTAAATTATTTGACAAAGCAGCAGAACTTCTTCTTTCAGCTGCTCCCTTTAGGGGTCGCCACAGTGGATCATCTGCCTCCATCTTCCCCTATCCCCTACCTCCTCTACTGTTACACCAACCATCTCCATGTCCACCTTCACTACATCCATAAGCCTTCTCTGAGGTCTTCTGACGTCTTATAGCAGAACACTATAAGAAATTTACCAAAAATGTACCCATTTCCATACTGGAGGTCAAGATGAGGAAGACAACGAAAAACGTTCAAAGAGAACAGCTTGTTGGATTGCCAGAAGGGCCAATTAGAAATCCCCATTTGGAGTGGTGGTGCACTGTTCTACTGTGCAACACCATCTACACAAATGAGACCTCTAACATCTCAAGAAAACCTTTGTTGAAGATTTGAAGAGACATCAGAAGGAAACCTTTTTCCACATCCTCACCACAAAACCCAGCATTAAAAGCTTTCAAAGGCACATCAAAACACGTCTGACGTATTTCCCTTGGACTGATGAAGTTCAAATAGAATTTATTCGGCCACAATGAGCAAAGGCGCAGAATAAAAGAACACCTCTCCAACTGTTAAGCACGGGGGTGGATTGATCATGCTTCGGGCTTGTGTTGCCACATAAATAATTGCGCATAGCGGGTAAAGCCTTTGACAAGCCTTAGCCTACTCTTTTCATATCATGCATTCCCAATGAGTGCATAATCCATGCACATGTATTGATGTGTCATGCAGGCAATACCTGGAATGTTGCTCTTTTATAGCTAAGATTGGATTGAAATCTTGCACTGATAGTCGTCGGTCTTTCTTTCTTCTTTCTTTTACTTTTTGGTGCCACTCATGAAGCTCATCCAGCAGTTAATTTCCCCAGACTTCCATCATTGCAGCTCATTTAGCTGTGTCGTCTTCCTTTGAATTCTTTTTTTCAGATGAAATAACTACAGAGATGTTGTCGTGGTTGTTACTAGTGTTTTGGGTCCATTTTAACTGCAGCTGTTTACTGGAGTTTTCAATTTGTGCCAAAGATCTGTTCACTAAGAAAAAGAGTGTTGGAGTTCCAAGGCTGTTATCTCAGCACTTTCAGACCCCTTCATACTGTAGGTTTATAATTACAGACTGTTTCTGATCCTGGACATTTGATCAGCTCTCCTTTGCCCCATTCATCACTGATTGGTTCCTGACCGTAAGGGCACTGTTGACTGTGGACTCCCCACTTTAACACCCGAATCACGTTAAATTAGGTGTTTTTGGAGCACAGAAAGCACCAAAGTGTGCAGGGTGTCCAAGACCAGGGTTGACAAGCAATATTTGCACTGGTTTTTATTCACATCATATTCACTGAGAGGTTAGAGAGTGGTCAGCTATCCAAAAATATCCAGCCAAGAGGGGCTCTTTGGTCAGCAATTGGCTTCTGATGAAGTTCTATAGGATGCTTAAAACATATGCATCAGCAGATGGGCTACAGTATCTAACAGTACAGAAGCAGGGTGGAGCTACAAGGGTGGGGTTTCTAATAAAATTGGCTCGGTATATGTGTTTGTATAATCATATGTCTTTGGGGGAATGTTCAAGGTTTACTAGTGTGTGTGTGTGTGTGTGTGTGTGTGTGTGTGTGTGTGTGTGTGTGTGTGTGTGTGTGCTTGTCAGGTTGCAGGTGTATGCTCACCATGCTGTGTAACAGTATTAATCCTCTTTCCCAGAGGCGTTCTTAGTGTGTGATGCTCAGTGCAGTGCAGAGTGTGTTGCTTTCAGTGCAACATCTGCTCCCTCAAGGTGAAGCCAATCACACACCTGCAGCCAAACAGCCTGAGTGTGTGCATGTGTAAGTATATCTACATACAAGTTTAGACGTCTGTCTGGACATTTTCTTTTGTTTTTTCTTTGGTTTTTTTTTTACATTGGTACATTGCAGTAGTAGTAGTTGTAGTAGTAGTAATAGTAGTAGTAATAGTAGTAGTAATAGTAGTAGTAATAGTAGTAGTAGTAATAATAGTAGTAGTAGTAGTAGTAACAGTAGTAGTAGTAGTAGTAATAGTAGTAGTAGTAATAGTAGTAGTAATAGTAGTAGTAATAGTAGTAGTAGTAGTAGTAATAGTAGTAGTAGTAGTAGTAGTAATAGTAGTATTAATAGTAGTAGTAGTAGTAGTAGTAATAGTAGTAGTAATAGTAGGAGTAGTAGTAGTAGTAGTAGTAATAGTAGTAATAGTAGTAGTAGTAGTAGTAGTAGTAGTAGTAGTAGTGGTAGTAGTAGTAATAGTAGTAGTAGTAATAGTAGTAGTAATAGTAGTAGTAGTAATAGTAGTAGTAATAGTAGTAGTAGTAGTAATAGTAGTAGTAGTAATAGTAGTAGTAGTAGTAGTAATAGTAGTAGTAGTAGTAGTAGTAGTAGTAGTAGAATGCTAAAAATAATAGGATATTATTAAACCAATGGAACAAGAGAAAGTGTGTTATGGGTGATTACACTATGCTGTTGTTTATGATACACCCATCATCTATTGTTCTATTTCTTTAATACAACAGTTCAGGAAAACAAATGTCAGTAATAAACATAAACAAATAAACTGAATCTGCCAAATTATAGTTCCTTACCAGCAGCCCATCCCTACATCACAGTAACAAACACAGACCAGCACATTCAACTCCACTCACTCACTGCACAGCCTGCAGCTCCTTCTCCAGCTCCTTACACACACCAACACATGAAACTCCAATTACTCACTACACAGCCTGCAGCTCCTTCTCCAGCTCCTTACACAAACCAACACATTAAACTCCACCCACTCACTGCACAGCCTGCAGCTCCTTCTCCAGCTCCTTACACACACCAACACATGAAACTCCACTCACTCACTGCACAGCCTGCAGCTCCTTCTCCATCTCCTTACACACACCAACACATGAAACTCCACTCACTCACTGCACAGCCTGCAGCTCCTTCTCCAGCTCCTTACACACACCAACACATGAAACTCCAATTACTCACTGCACAGCCTGTCTATCTGCCTAATACACCATGTTTCTGGTGTCATTTTCAGTATCTGTCTGTTTTACGTCTGTCTGTTTTGTCCTTATTGGTCTAACACTCCACATTTCTATTTTATGCCTGTATATCTCTCTAACTCTCCACGTCCAGTTTTCAGGTTGGTCTGTCTTCCTAACTCATTTCATGCCTGCCTGCATGTTTGGGTGTCTCTTTCCCTGACTGTCTTCCTGTCCATGCATTTATTCTTTCTCCCTGTCCGGCTGTCCTCCAGAATGTCAGACAGCATGCAGCTCGGCCCAGCTGGAATAAGCATTCACACTTTCTTGTGTGTGATTCGCTCTGTTCACACATCATTAGGTCTCCAAATTGTTCTCATGCCAGACCCTTTCCCCATCCCGTGTTTCTGATGGATTCAAGCCGTGACGGCCTCTGGCCTCTATGGTAATACACACTGATTAGAGGCTCTCTACCAAACTGAAACTTAACTGATGCTGGAGCGGCAAGGCTTAGAGGCACGCAGCCTAATAATAATACACTATGTCCAAATGTTTGTGGACACCCCTTCTCATGAACGCCAATTGTATTTGCACCCATTGCCGACACAGGCATGCAAATGCACACACAGTTTGTCCAATCTCCGTGGAGAAGCACTGCCAACAGAACAGGAACCTCTGGGGCAGATAAACATCAACCCCCATCAATCTGGGGGTGTATTCCTATCGTTATATGAGCACTTCCATGGTGTATGTAAATGTGGCCAAGCCCCACCTAATTCATCCCCGCCCCAACCAATGGGATTTGATCACACACACCCCTTTACTTCATTTCATCCCACACCACCATCCCTGCATGCAAACACAATCCACTCAGCTGAGCCTCAGAGAGCCTCAGAGGCAGCAGCCTGAGAGTGAGGGAGATACGCTCTGCTGCCCCGCCAGCCCCCTCTACACCTCATGTGAGGCTAGGAGGCCACAACGCTCCAGCTCAGTGGCATGGAGACGCAGAGCCAGGTGCACTGAGGCCTCTGTCTGCAGTACAGCCCTCTCACCTGTTTCAGAACTATTCATTACATGGCTGGCTGGACAGTGCTCCTCGAATCACTTTCAAATTTCACAGATTTTGGGCTGCTTTAGTTTTTTTCTGTTGAATGACATTTTGCGTCCAGACTTTTATGGACACCTGTCCATCCAGCTCTATATGTTACAGCATTGCTTTGAAATGTTGATTGTATTGGTCTCCATCGCTCCCCAGCCCAATGCTGGTGGGATTTACACCCCTCTATCTAATGCTTCACATTGTGCACAGTAACCAAAACCTCCAACCTGTCCTTAAGCTCACTCAGTACTGTTTGTATTACAATGTTATTGTATATTTTATTGTAAATGTCACAGTGGACATTTAATACGGTCACGGTGGATCCAAAGACTACCTAGAATCACCTGCTCATTCATTGTTTCTTCTGAAACCAAGGGTATTAAAAAGTGAACAAACAAAAAAAACTCTACTGTCCAGGGAAGACATTGCACAAAGTTTCTACCAGAGTGAATAACTCTTTTTAAAACACAGCGTCCACCCAATGTCCACCCAATGTCCACTCTATTAGACACTCCTACCTAGTTGTTCCACCTTGTAGAAGCTCTTCTGTTTCTGCACAGTTTGTGTCTGTTCATCCTCTAGTCCTTCAGTGCACACAGGACGCTGTTGGCTGGATATGTGTTTAGAGGACTTTTCTCAGTCTACCAGGGACACTGAGACATTTAAACACTCCAGCAGCACTACTCTGATCTACTCAAACCAGTGCAACACACACTAACATACCACCACGTCAGTGTCACTGTGTAACGACGTCCGGACACAGGTAGGTGGAGGCGGACGTACACGCTGGGTTGTATTTATTGACAGATACATACAGATAAGGTACAATAAACACTAATATAAGTAGAACAGACAAGTAGTCAAGATGTCACAAAGACCGACAAGGACCAACAGAGACCAGGGACTAATATACACACACTCACATAAGACATGGCTGGGACATGATAACGATGGGGCGGGGTTACAGAGGGAACACAGCTGGGAATGGGAGGAGACATGACATGTGCTCAAAAGCACATGGGACTGAAAACAAAAACAAGACACAAGCTGGACTCTATTGAGAATGACCCACCAACCCACATAATCCCTGCTCTGTGAGGGTGAAAGGAGGCTATTAAAGTATGCAGAGAAACAGATGGACATGGATGGACTTCGTGCTTCAAAGAAATGCTTCAACTTGATGTCGGTTTGAAACCAGGTCATCTTTTACTTGCTTAGCTATTCACAGCTACAGGAACTTTGACCGTTCAATTCTGCATGTCGCTGTAAGACATCACTTTTTCAGTGTGACATTTGAATAGTGCGGTGTGAAATATTATAACTAGGTCTCAGGGTAACGTTAACAGCGAAAGCCGGGGCTGTCTTCTTCCAAGCCTCTTTCTTTCCTTGATCACTTCATCCCCCTTCTTCGGCTGAGAGTAAAACCATCGTAAGCTGCCCTTCCAAGCCTGCCGACTTTCTACAGCTTCATGTGAATTTCATATGTCAGTGGCTTCACGTCAGCTTTTAGAATAGCCAGCTTTCATTTGTGTCAAGAATTATGCTCCTGTCCTCCTCCTCCTCCTGGTGCTCAATGCAGCAGTGTAGATGATTCAGTCTCGTGGCATTAACGTCCCAGCTCCCCTCGCCTTCTCTCCACCTGTCTGCTCCCGCTGCGAATCCCATCCTTGGATGGATGGCTTATTTCCACCATTACATCAAGCTTTCTGACCGGATTCAGTGGGCCGGACAATCTGCTCAAACCTGTAAATCCTCAATAATGCACTGGCCACTTTATTAGAACTGAATATAGCTCCACCTTGTTGGTGTACCGATTCCGCCACCCTCTACCAAGCCGCATAATTGACGGTGCACATTCATATAACAAACTATGCTTCATATGGATTTAAAAGATTCTTCACACACTCAGCCGCACCAACTGTTAAGCATGGTGGTGGGAGTGTCATCTCTGGCTGTTTTGCTGCCAGTGCAACTGAAACATTACATTCGATGGATGGAAAAGTAAAGAATCTCATGTCTAATCCAGCATTTTCCCCTCCGTTAATATTGGCACCTTTTTTATTTTCCCAGAAATCAGCTTTCGACACGTCTTTCTGCTGTAATGTAAAAAAGCAGGGTTAGACTTAGCAATGAAGTGACTGACAGCCTTGGCTGGGAGAGGCAATCTGCTTTGATTCATTCTATTTTTGCATGATTTGGATGAGAGTAAATAACTGTCCTCGCCTTCAACTGACACTTTAAATGTGAGCACCATTGCAGAGGGGACTGCTGAATTGTCTTCTCGATTGTGATCGTCCACACACACACTCACTATACTCTGGGGGTCTTGTTAGATGGTGCAGTTTGCCAGCTCTGGTAACACAGCAACAAGGCAGGAGTTGCAGCTGGAATTGTCACCTTTGGAGTTGGAGGAATACTTCAGGAATTAGCAATAATGCAGCTATTCTGCACCACCTGAACCAAAGCACCAGCACTTAAAACAGAGATAAATCTACAACCATGCAACAGCTCAGTTCATGGTGGATGGGACAAGCACTGCTTACTGATTAATAAATGGCAAACCATTTATTTCGGATTTCGTGAAGCTGGTTGTTTGAATAAAGGAGCTAATGAAGTAGACCAATGGGGTAGATTTCCTCGTAACATTGGTGGGGATGGGGGACACAAGTTGAGAACATGGTAGTGTGGTGAGAACGGGGTGCAGAGGGGGTTTGGTGGGGACAATTCTCTGGACATTGACTCTAATTCTGCGACCAGGAATCATATTATTGGGGGAGACAATTTCAATTGGTGTGGACCCATCACTGCTAGACTTCCAGAAGGCCTATGCTCTACGCTGAACTTGCCATGTTGGCATTTATTTTCCTGGGGGTGGAAAGACTGCTTTCTAAATACTCTGAAATCATTTTAAATCCCTTCTCAGCCTCTTTCTGAAGGCCTCACTTCAACAATCAAGAGCAAACCAAACAAATGTCATTCACACATATAATGTTTCAGACAATTCATTGGTGTGTTATTATTATTAACTAATTATCCATCCATCCATCCATCCATCCATCCATCCATCCCACAAGGCAGGAATTTCACCTCCACAGGAGATATTATATATAATATTTCAGGTGTGATATTTGATTGTCACACTATGAAAACACGGCCATGAGGTAAAATAGATGTTGGCACTCTCCTGTCAAATCTTAGTGAAGGTTAAATGTGTGGGAAACATCAACACATCAACACAAATAAGTTCCGAAATGTGCCGAAACCATAGTTTTATTTTTTCTTGTCTAGTTATTCAGCAGCAAGGAGCATTGACATGCTAATCGTCTTGCAGGGTGTCCTCTTCCACGTCTCCTTTTCGCCAAAATTGATCAATGTTGGATCCATGTTGGATGTTTTTCTGTAACAGCACAAGCGCTCGCAGGTAGTCTGTACGCACCACCGTCTTCACACTGCTGTTGATGACGTGTTCTGTGATGTATCCTCAGTTCCACTAAATCTGATGTAAGCCCGGACTGGTTCGCTGAAAAGCACCAAGGTTCTTATAAGCCCGAATGGAGTCCTTAAAGTGGAAAAGGCCTAGAACGGTGGTAGTACAGTGTAGCTGTTTTTGATTAAGCCTGAAGCAATTTGCCTCCCATATGAATTTTTGTCTCCTGTGTGTGTGTGTGTGTGTGTGTGTGTGTGTGTGTGTGTGTGTGTGTGTGTGTGTGAGTGTGTGTGTGTGTGTGTGTGCATGATCAGTGTTATGTAGCCAGGCTGTTGTGCTGATGAGGATAATTAGTGTGCACAATAGTATGTCATGTCAATGCTCCAGAGAAGAGAAGATAAACTGTGAACATGAAACAATTACCAGTGGTGTGTTTTTGTCACACTGAGCCATTAAGCTGTGTAAGCAATTCATCAGAGTAGCTAGAAATCTTCCCCCCCCTCAGCATAAAAAGCTCTCGCTCACCCTTTCAGCTCTCGCTCACTTGCTCAGCTCTAACTCACTTGCTTAGCTCTCGCTCACCTGTTCAGCTCTCATTCACCTGCTCAGCTCTCGCTCACCCGTTCAGCTCTCGCTCACTTGCTCAGCTCTCGCTAACCCTTTCATCTCTCACTCACTTGTTCAGCTCTCGCTCACCCTTTCATCTCTCACTCACTTGTTCAGCTCTCGCTCACCCTTTCAGCTTTCGCTCACCTGCTCAGCTCTCACTCACCTGTTCAGGTCTCACTCACTCATTCAGCTCTCACTCACCTGCTCAGCTGTAACTCACTTGTTCAGCTCTCACTCACCTGCTCAGCTCTCGCTCACCTGCTCAGCTCTTTCTCACCCTTTCAGCTCTCGCTCACCCGCTCAGGTCTAACTCACCCATTCAGCTCTCACTCACTTGCTCAGCTCTCATTAACACTGTTAATAATTACCTGGTAAGCTTTCACTCGCTACTTAATAATGACTCACTAATAGCACTTTTCACCCCAAAAACTGGTTCTTGAACTGGTTCTATTCAAGCTTATAAGAACCTTGGTGCTTTTCACCAAACCAGCCCGTATTTGGTCCAGTTTTAGTGGAACCGAGCATACGTCACAGACTACATCATCAACAGAGGTACAGATTATAGGCTACCTGCGAGTGCTTGTGTTACAGACATTTATTTTTCCCTTTTGGTGATAAGACTGTCCACTGTCCACACTGTCCCAACCATGGACAGCTGTGGAATCTGTGGATCAATCTTTTTCTGATGACAGTAAGCAAGATTAAAGCAATTATTAAAGCAATGGGAATTTGGGGATTTTGGAGAACTCTCTGGTGAGAATGTGTAATTGCAGCATGCGAAAGACTACTTTTGAAACGTCCATCATGGTGCAAACTGGTCGGTCCATTATGGGCGTGGGCTGCTGAGAGGACGAGAGCACCAGTCACTACTAACCGGTCGACAAAATGAAATCAAATTGGCAGTGAAAGAGCACTGATGGACAAACACAAACACAAAAAAAAGAAGAGAATATTTTAAAAGAAGAGAAAATTTTAATTGTATAATTTTACATAAAGAACGGCTTGTTTAGTGAAGGAGTGAGGCTGAAAGAGACTGCAGATGAAGTGTTTAAAGGCTGAAGGAGTGAATGGCTTAAGGGGGAATCTGACTCTGGGTGTTGTGTGGTTTTGCAGCAGTGTGTGCATTATTGGGCAGATTAAGGGAGGTCAGTTTTGTGGCGTTGCCATGGAGACAGGGCTGAGTCTGAGGGGGGCTGTAATTGTCTCTCGTTTAAATAGAGAAGCAGTACAGCTCAAAGTAACACAGGAGAGAGAGAGAGAGAGAGAGAGAGAGAGAGAGAGAGAGAGAGAGAGAGAGAGTATAGGAGGTGCAGAGAGGACAGAGAGGGACCACATGGAGGCCACACCCTACTGAGGAGCCATCTGCTCAGAGAGAGAGAGAGAGAGCGAGAGAGAGAGAGCCTATAAGGGGAAGAGTCCCTTTCTTTCTCTCTCTCTATCTGTATATTTCTCTCACTCTCAATCGGTCACACTCACTCTTTCACTCTCTCACTCTTTCACTCTCACTCTTTGTCTCAAACTCTCTCTCTCTCTCTCTCTCTCTCTCTCTCTCTCTCTCTCTCTCCCCCCCCAGTTCCATTTCTTTTCATTTACAGGCTTGTTTTACTGGCAGGCCTGCTTTGCTTTCCTCTACTGCCAAAGCAATTATAAGGTGGTAACAAATATATAACACACAAGCGGGCAGTGACTCTGGTCATCCTGCACAGGCTCACACACACTTATCCCTCCCTATGTGTCTTGGCTGTGCTGAGACTGTAACTGACCACAGTGCAGCTCCACAATGCCCCCTGTTGGTGAGCAAATGATTGGCATTGCACTCCAGCACACCCAGTATGCACCCTGGCAGGTGTAGGCCATAAATCTAATGTCCTCACAGTGAGACTGCTGAGAGAATACTAAGATCAGTTCAAGATCTTTCAGCTCATTTCGAAAGCATTTTTACTTATTTTAGGTACGTTTACCAAAACAAAGAACTCACTACATCATTTACTTTTCGCATTACTTCATTGAATAACTACATTACCTGGGTTACCTCCATTGCTTCCATTACAGTCGAAGGAAGTAGTTCGAAGGAGGCATGTGCTTGTCCTCCTAGTGTCAGGAGCTTCATATGTGATGAGGGAGAGTCCTAACAAGGTTTGGTAATTGGCCCTTCCATACTGGAGGGAAGACTGGGACAATAAGCATGATATTTATTTATTTATTTATTTATTTATTTATTTATTTATTTATTTAAATTTCAATCAGCATCCATATGACTCGTTTGGTCACACCGGTTGATGTCATGAGCTGTCCAGTAATATAGCCATGAATAGCAATGAACATTTCATACCTCGACAGGCACAAGACGTATGCCATGTAGAGGTTGCAGAGATTTTGAAGGGGTTAAAAATGAGTTTTTCACAATAAGCTGTGAGTTGATATCCGAATTACGCCCCTCGTTGGCTCCTGTCCATTTTTAACTCGGCGTGGTTCTGCTGATCAATGCCCAGAGAGAGGGAGACCTTTACTCTTCTCCATGGAAACGGGTCACAGTGCTGGAGGACAGAGAGAACAGAAAAAGAGGGAGGAGGTGCAGCATTAGGATCACATGAATATGCAGAGAGAGTGAGATACATAATGCACCCTCATTTGCTCTGCGTGCATCAGTGTGGAGTGCTTCTGTGAAAAGGGCTTCTAATGAAGTGGTCAGTAGATGTGTTTTAAAAGGCACTAAACTGTTTGCGGCCCCCCGTTAACTCTCCTCAGTGCACTTCGCTTTCAGTGAGGGCAGGCTTTGGAGACTGAAGATACAGCTCGTTCTGTAGGCAGTGTCAAGCCCATGTTAGGACACCTGGATCCAAGCTTATTATCTCTATGAAAGTATTGTATGATGGGTTATTTTCTTGTCCCCTGGTTTACTTATGACTGAAAACTTCATTTTAGACTCATTTACCCAAGATCTGCACTTTACGGGCAGTTACATGCCATTCTCAAAGCTTCATATCTCAGGATCAGAGTAACCTATAGACACGATACACATATCATGTCTATAGGACCAGCTATGGATCATTATGTGATGAATTATCATTCAGATCAAATTCACTCATTTCCAATTGAATTTAATCCCAGTTTGAATGTCAAAGGAATCTTCCAGTGCATGTTTACTGCCCGGTCCACATGTATTTCCTCAGCCTGCATGCAGACTCTGACTGATCAGCGAAAGGGGGCGGGGCTAATTACATCACTAACCCAGATACTGGGTTATAAATGAAAGCATGAACGGAGGGGCTGTGTGCTCTCTCTCTTTCTTTGCTTGCAGTGTTCCAATGTCAGAATAAAAGTCCTTTCATAATAAAGGATGACCCATTTCCAAACAGAATTTCTGAGATGTAAAGTATTGTACTGGATGTAATTGAAT
Source organism: Acestrorhynchus altus (assembly GCA_034509495.1). Classification (NCBI taxonomy): domain Eukaryota; kingdom Metazoa; phylum Chordata; class Actinopteri; order Characiformes; family Acestrorhynchidae; genus Acestrorhynchus; species Acestrorhynchus altus. The sequence goes on from CM067520.1 coordinate 5,156,403, forward strand.
GTAAATGTCTAGTACTGACATCACCAATATTGGATGGACAGCAGCAGGATTCTCTGTTCCATTCCTTGCCGATCTGGTTCCCCCTGCAGGCCTGGAGGAGGGTATGTTTTGCCCACCTGGAGTTGAGCCAGCAGCCCTGTTCCACAACGCCACAGGGAGATGCCTTGAGCCCAGTACATTGACCCTGGTGGCTGGCAGCTATTAATTACAGCTGGTGTGGCAAGGCCACACCGTCTGTGTGGGGACCGTATGGGTCATAGACACACACACACACACACACACACACACACACACACACACACACACACCGACATTGAGCTGATTACTCATAAGCTTGAGGAGGCAGTCTGCCAGGGTGGCCATCACCATTAACATTTCACTCTCTTTTTCCTCACTGTCTCTGTTGTCTTACTCATTGAAGGTGGAGACAGTAACATGGTGCCATGGCAACTGACCAGCTTCTGTTAATATCTGCCCGTGTGTGTACACATTGTTCCCACATGTGGCTGGTACAGGATAAAGTACCACGCAAAAGCCACGAACATGGCAGCTATCGGATACATTTTGGACTGACACACCTCCATCTGTTAAGCACGGGGGTGGATGGATCATGCCAGCCCAATGCAACGTTAATGAATCATTTATCTCTCTTATATGAGCGCCCATTCCTGCCACATACAATAAACATTCTTTCATTCCATTAATGCATCTCACTATAATGAGAAACCATCATAACAATGTCACAACAGTGAGAAATCATCTCGGAATATTAATACATTAGATCAAGGTCATCTAAAAAAGTCAGTACAATACAATAATAGCAAATCATCTGAGAGTGAGCGGTATTCTCAAAATACCCAGATATCTTCACCTCAAAATAATGATAAATCATGTCACAATGATGATAAATCATCTCAGAATGATGATAAATCATCTCACTATAATGGGACATTATCTCACAATTTTGAGAAATCACAAGGTGTTGGATTTTATATTGTAATTTGGGAATGGGCTCCCATGCGCTTACTCTCTCTCTCTCTCTCTCTCTCTCTGGCTCTGTAGCAGTTTCCTCTTCCTGACCATCTGCTGCACTCAGGGCTCTCACCTCCTCTCTATTCCAGATAAATCACCATGCTTTTAAAACCACTGTTAGCAAAACATATCAGTGTTAAACAACAAAGAAACAAAGAAACTCGCCTCTGAACCTCAGGCACCGTCATCTCTTCTGTGAGAAAAACAAAGCTGGCAGAACCGTGAACCAGGCCAAATCTAAAAGCCCACTCTAGACTCTGGATGCCATTTGAGGCTAGAGGCAGAACCTACTTCAGGAGACTATGGAAGTGAGACTAAAAAGCTAAAAAGCAGACTGGAGAAGCGAGAAGGGTTGACCAGAGGAAGCACAGGCTGTGCCAAGCTTGGAGACACATACTCAAACACCAGCTTTTCTCTCCCATAGGTAGGGACTGAAGAACCTTGACAACCTGGAAGACTCTGACCTGGACCTCATGGTGGCTTGACTGTGCCCTTCAAGGCTGACTCTGACTAGGTGATGCTCTGTTGCCACCAAGCGAGTGGCAGCTCCAGAGTGCCCTCCAGGACACCAGTGGCACTGGCGAGGCAGACGGCAGCTCAGGGATGCCTTCCAAAACATATGGCATTGCTGTTGAAGCAGACAACAGCTATAGAGTGATTTCCGAGACATGTGGCGGCACTGATGAGGGAGACAGTGGCTATAGCATGCCCTGCGGTTGACGTGTCCATTGGAGCATCCACAGGAGAAGACAGAGCGGAAGTGATGAAGGCAGAGGGGCAAGGCAAGAGGGACACATGGAGGGAGGGAGGGAAGACAAGGACACTTCTCGTTGGGGACCACTAAAGCCTGCAGGGTAGACTTTCATCCAGTCGTATCCTCTCTCCCTTGATGGCAAGAGCTGAGCTTTTCAGCTGCTGATTGCTCATTCTTGAACAAGCTGCTGGTGTCAGTAATCAGACGAGGTGAAGAGCACCCAGTACAAGCTGGGAGGCAAATCTGCGACTCCACCATTCTCCCACCATACCCCAAGGACGGCTTCACACGGTTACAAGTCAGAGAAGTCTTTATTTTTTTATTCAGTACTCTTTTTTGTACTTTTGCTTCGAGTGTATGAAGGGGAATCAAGTATCAAGACCAGAAATGAACCAACAGCATGCTGGTATAGGAGAGATAAGGGTCGTCTTCAACTTTTTTTATGCAAATTTTGAAAATGAAGCCAAAAAAATACTTAAAATACTGAAAGAAATTGGGAAAATGCCTAAATTGCCAGGATTGTTTACCTTGGAAGCACTCACCAGGATTCAGAGGGTGACGGTTGTCTCCGGGCACCTTTCTGCACTTTCTGTACTGCATGAATGAATGTGTATTTTCTACATCCTATTTAGTGTAGTAGTATACACTTTGGGAAGCAGCCAGCAACTTCAACCCTTATAAAGTGGGCCACTGACCGTTCCACCTGGCTACTCTGAACTGTTAGGCCTACAGCCATGTACAGCTGGCAGAGGGCTGTGAAAACCGCAGTGCTGAGATCTCATAAATTATACAATGCCTTTAAACAGTGCAGGAATCTGCTCATAACTGTCGTTGCAGACAAGAAGACGCTGATTCATTCACACTTTCTTTTACTAACATTGATCAAACTTGCAAAACTATTTCATTGTGATAAAACTGATCATTCGTTGTGATATCCCCTTTCAGGACTTTTATTCTGAAATTTGAACGCTGTGTGGGCAAAGAAAGTGAGCAAACAGCCCCTCCACTTTCATTTTTATGTATATTTTTCATTTATAGATTATTGATAAGGAGACAGTATCACCACTATGTATATAAAGTAATGATGTTGATGTTTGATGTGTAAAACAATAAATAAAACATAAATAAAAAATAAGTGTAAACCTCTCTGTGATGGTAGGTGGGCAACTGATCCAAAAGTGGGTGGCTAATACACGTCCAGTAGCAGGAAGTTGGGCACCTGATGTAAGGGTGTGGTAGGGGAGCCTGAGGTCAACCTTTGAAGGGGTGGCAGGGGAGCCTCAGGTCAGTCTCTGAAGGGTTGGTAAGGGAGACTGAGGTCAGCCTCTGAAGGGGTAGGAGCCCAAGGGTGGTAGGGGAGTCCGAGATCAGCCATCAGTCTGAGCATGGTGAGTCTGAGCATGGTGCCAAGGGGTTCATTTTTGTTTGTCTCCTCCAGAGAGTCCTATTCTATTGGTAATACTTCTCTACATGGACTAGTCAAGTGGTGTACGTGCATTTTGACATAGAAAGAATAGGGCATATATTTTATATGTATGTAATGTCTTTTACAGTACATGGGTTATGTGTAATATATGTATAAAGCAATAAATTAATAAAAAATATGTACCTCAGTGTGACATTTTGCAATATATGAATTGGGTGCCAATGGACAGAGTGCCAGTGCTCCACAGAGCACCGGGAAACCAGAGTAGCTGGAGGAAACCCACACAAACTGGGAGAACAAACCCGAGAGGGGATCGAACCCACAACACCATGCCCCTGTAGCCTACCTGTGCTCCCCTGTGCTCCTCCTAAACAAAATGCTTTATGTTAAATTCTATTGGAAGCAAAAAAAATTAAAAAAATTTCACCTCCACTAATGTTGTCATTTTGGGCATTTTGTATATCACAGCAACAGTATGATATGTGTATGGCATGGTTATGTCAGTGTTATGTAGCAGGATTCGAGTAATGTGTTGCCCCAGAAAACAATGTTTGAGCATTTTTGTCTTCCAGCGTTGCTTTCATGTCTTAGCTGACGAGGGCCCGTTTGAAAACGAGGGAAATGCGTAAATGAGATCATCTTAATGTCACGTTTTCCTCATAACATACAAATGAAGGCACTATCTCACAAAGCAGAAGGTCCTGCTGCATCCTCTCTCTCTCTCTCTCTCTCTCTCTCTCTCTCTCTCTCTCTCTCTCTCTCTCTCTCTTTCTTTCTCTCTCTCTCTCTCTCTCTCTATCTCTCTCTCTCTCTCTCTCTCTCTCTCTCTCTCTGCTCTCTGCTCTCTGTTTACTTGGATATATAGTCAGGAAATTACCTCACAGGCCTCGGTGCAGAAGCAGCACATATGAAAGAAGGCTTGGTGTGGTAGGAGAACGTTTCTCATCAGAAGCCGGTCGATGGATTGGCGAAGGACAGCACAGTTCTTCCGGCTCCTGCATCTCACACTCTTCTACTCTTCTAATGCCGAACACTTACTCATCTTTTAATCTGTGAGAAGTATAGTGTTTATTGATTTCTGCCAGACGGCTACACATAAATACTGATACATGCCGCTGTATAGAACCCTGCGGTGGCAATATGGACTGTTTGAAATCAATGTATTAAAGGGCGCATACTGTGGGAAAAATGAATGTGCTGGCTTTTTTGAGGTTTATGTAGTGTACACTCGACGTATCAACAAAAGAGTGCAGTAATGCCCAGCATTAGATGACATAAGCATAAAAGAGGGGCAATACACAACTGTGGATCTAGACCATGTCACCTGGGGTGACCAGTCTAGAGCCAGTGGTTATGTTAGAGGGGCCGACCGGTTTCCAGCCTTTATTTACGTGGCTGCTGCTGTTGGATGATTCTTTCCTTTCCTTTTTTCCACAATTTAGAGATGGCCGCCCATTTCCATCTTCAGTATCGACAGTGGACTGAACCAATCAGGATATAATATAAAACCCCTTCCCTGCACTGTCCCTGTAACTCCTGCTGGTTTCACACAACTGAGCACATGCTTTAAAGAAGTGGATCCACGGAGAACCCAAAGCAAAGGAAAGGGGGTGCAGAGACGTTCATGCAAGAGATGGAAGGATATCACTGTAGATGCTGCAGAATGTGTTAAAATTAGCGACATGTCCATTGGAGGGTCTGCTGCCGGCCTTCACGTCCTCTGTGACGGCGATGCTCCAGCAACAGCAGGGTAAAGGTGAAGACAGCAGCACTTGGCAGGGAGAGATCACAGATTGATTAGTATCAATGTTCATTTGCATTCATTTCTCCCCAAAATCGGTCAGCCACGGCACCTTATTCTGAATAAACAGCCAATGTTCAAGGCTGAGAAGTGGTGGGTGAGCAGCATGTGTCCATTTTAGGCTCCGTCGTATCATTTTAGATATTGAGGTTAAAGGTGCTGAAAGGCTGCATTGTAAGAAAACCCTCCGTGCTGTGCTTAACCATGTGCTTAACTCAAAGAAGGGAAATAACAGATCTAAAAAAATCTGATAAATGAAAAGTAAGCTTTATTAAATTAAGTGTAAAAAATAAAATAAAAGATATGTCCACATTGAATAAGAGTAAGACATGAGTTTATAAAGCAGCCCTGTTTTTATCCACTGATACAAATGCATGTTGTTGCTTTTTAAAGGAGGGAGCAGTTTTTAATCTGAAGATTAGAATTGAGCTGCTACATCAGGACAATTCAGAAAACATTAGATTCATTATTTATATTAGATTTCAATAAAAAGGATAAAATAATCAATTAAACTACAGAGCAGAGCAGAGCAGAAAAAAAAGATGATCCATTGCTTGTTTTAATTAGAGTTGGCTTTAGGATAATAGTGAAACACATTCCTTTGGGGACACATATATAAGTTACTAATCACTTGTGCTCCCCTAATTATGAAGGGTCGGTCTAAGCCAAAAATGCAAAAAATGACATTTTGTCAGTCCAGCCCTGTTTGCAGGTACTAAAACGCTAACATATGTTTTTTTTAATACCATTCAACATTTTATTTATACAGTATTTAGTTACAATTTCAAAATGTACAATTTTGCATTATGTGAATTCTCATGTTTCTCATTTTTCATAAAAACACATCACCTTTAAGTGTCTTTACTCTGATTTAAAATGTTACTTCTTCCTTTTTCCTGTTTCATATTAAACCTCTTTTATATTTGTTTTCTTTCAGAAACCATACAGGTTATTTTCTGACATTTCAGACAAACAGAACGAAAATCACCCTTCAAAGCTTCCGCTGTAATATAATATTATTCACTCGTTTTTCTTTTCCTTATTGAATTTGTTACATCAACTGGTGGATATTGGTGAATACTGGTGGTTTTGGTGGCTATTGTTGGTTATTGGTGTAACTTTCTCTCTCTCTCTCTCTCTCTCTCTCTCTCTCTCGCTCTCTCTTGCTCTCTCTCTCTCATTCTACCTAATATGAGCTGTGTGGCCGCTTTTTATGGCTGTGCTGGAGACAACTGATGAGTTACAATGTGAGTTACATTAGTCAATATGAGAAAAGATAAAATCATGAATTAATGTTTTAACATCACTATCGCAAAGAATATTGTATAATTACGTGAAGCAGTTTTAGTTTCTAAATGGCTGCAACTCAAACCTAAAGAATGCTTGATTAGCCCACGTGCTTAACAGTTGGGAAGGTATTCTTTTCATGAAGCGGAAAACTGCTAGGCAGCTGCTTAGAGGAGCCCCTGGCTGCTGCATAAGATGCAGCAAAGGAGCTGTGAATGAGGGACCAACTTCAGTGTCCCCTCTTTTCGTAGCATCATCAAAAGATATTTAAGCATAACAATAGTAATAGTAATGGGTAATTACAAAACCAAACCAGGCTTCTATTAAAATAAGGGATGTTACTTAAGCACTGGTTTAGAGCAGGAAGCACTGTTGGCTGAGCAATTTGCAAGGTTACACTTTCTCTATGTAAGCACACCAGTGACGAACAGGAGCGAGACACATCAAGACAACAACAAAAAAAAACATACATTTACTTTCAAATATAAAATTTTATTTAAGGTATTTATTTAAGTTTTGAAAGTATAGAAATATGTATATTTTGGTTGAATATATTATAACCATTTGTCCATAGAATCTGTGCTGGCTGCTGTCCATGTTTCCATGACAGCATTATGATTGACATTTATATGACATCATGTAAAAAGCCCCTATGTTTATGTCAGCCACAAAGTGTTCATTAATTATGACACACAAACACAGGAATTAATATACAAAAAAAAAAAAGAACTGGACCACAGTCTAGCCTATCTGTGTCACTGCTGTGTTGAATGTGTGGTCAGCAGCACCCATGAGACCAGAAACTCTCTGATCATAAGACTTAGAACAGGTGTGGCTTCTTCGGTGCTTATCTTTTGCCTGTCTGCTCTTCAGATATAACCCGCTTGATTGAGCGATGTGGTGCAGAAGGCTTCATTTCCGCCCCTGCTGAAGTGCAGGTAGTGCAGGAATGACTGAAAATGAAGATGTGTCTCTAACATTAACGCAGGGGATGCAAACTTGACTGAACCTGAGAACAGCCTTTGTGGTAATTGCACAAACGTGCACTCCACCGTTTTAAACTTCTAATCCCTAACCATGCTTTGTCGGACCTTTTAAATCAATTATTTATTATTTGATCATTTTCTAATTTATTGTAATTTATCTGTAAATGTAATTTATTTGATCTTGTGGTTCATTTTGTAATTAAAGCCTTTTTATTGTTCCTGCAATACTTTTTAATAGCCGCGTACTTCATTTTGAGTCCCGTCTGTTTGCTTGACAAACGAGGGTCACCCTCAATGCTTTCCAAATTAAAAAAAAATTGTAATAAAAAAAGATGTTGGTCTCAGTTAAACTGCAAGGAGCTGCACGTGTGTGTGTGTGTGTGTGTGTGTGTGTGTGTGTGTGTGTATGTGTGTATGTGTGTGCATAAACAGGAAGCTGACTTTATCTGCAGATGCAAGCGGACCGTTTTGGTTGTTTTTGCAGAAAGTTACTCTAATCAGATTATGAATTTGACATATTCTGATGTTTTTGATACTGATATGTGTGTTTGTTGATCTTTGCTAAACCCACCACTCAGCCCATGTCATTATCTAAGATTCTAAATTTGAGTTCCTGGATTTCAGATCTACAGAAGTGCCTTGATGATGAAAGCCACACAAACCCTGATAGCTAAAGGTTAGAGGACCACCGTTTGCCCACTAATGGCGAAGCTGTTTTCTGGGCCGCCTGCAGGTGGTTAAGCATAGAATCAGACCAAATGCCAATTCCTTTTCACTCATTTTCCAGCAGCCATCCGATTTAATTGACCAATCTCTATGTCTCACTTTTATTAATTAGTTAAGTAAATTATTTTCACTTTCGATCATTATATATCGACATAAGCTGTCCAACCTAAATGTCCGAAAGGGTGCCCTGCTCACTGTCCATTACACGTGAAATCCACATCACTATTGCAGACAAGAGAGCACAGGCATGAATTTGGGATGCCTCGATATGACTGTGAGCTCCTGCAGCAGATGACGTTGCATATGTTGGTCTTCCTCAGAGAAGCTAAAACTTTAAACCAAACAACTAAATGAATTATGGGCTTTTCATGTCTAATAGTGTATATAATTTGTACACCAAACATTATGGTGCATCATTATTATTGTTGTCTCTGTTCAATTGTAATGGATTAAAAACGTGTTAGATCTTCTATGTCTGATAATTATCTGGGTGGTCCGAAGGTGGGCCAGCAGCCTTATTAAGCCAGCTGACAGACATGTATATCTGAAAGTGTCTTTTGAAATCATAGAAACAATTAATCTGGTACTTTAATGAATATTTTAAGGTTGATTACAAATAAGATTTGAGTGCAAAAATAATTAAGAATCAATATCAATTTAAATTTGATTGATACATTAAATAAAGTTGATTGAATAAAGTTAAAACTGATACTTCAGTAGGATTTACTGTGGATTCAGTGATTTGTTGCTGTTGGGGAAATAGATTTTAAATAAGTACAATTAACATAAAAGGACAACAGGACAAATAGTATTTTATTTATTTAAAAGTATAAAAAGTAAAAAATAAAGTAAATAAATCATGTCAAGTACAAACAATACTTAAATGTAAAGATTTATTTTTATGTAAAAATGTATTATTGTTTACACTCATTTAACATCACAATAAAACATATATAAATGTGTCTTGTGTCTATGTATTGTTGCTGTCACACAAAAACCTTGAATTTCCAAAATGATAACTTTGCAGGATAATAAAAGAAAACCGACTAAACTTTGAATTGAAGTCAGTGTAAAAAGGTTTTTGGAGCATTCTGTTATCTTCTGTTGGTCCAAAGAGAAACAGCCAGATCCAAGTCATGTGAAAAAATTGGAAAATGGCAAAATGGAAATTATATTATGGGAATTATTTGCTTTCTTTGTTCAATTTTAAGGTTCATTTTAAATGAATACTTAATAAATCATTAATACAACAAGGATTTCATGTGGATTCAGTGATTTATTTCTCCCTGAGAAGTAAGAATATAAACAGACATAAAAGAGTAAATGTGGGTATTTGATGAAGCGCAGGCGGCAGTTGCTCCTATAACATTTCCTGTAATATAATCTGCTAATCGCAAAACTCCAGTTACGGTAAAACACCGTTCTTCCCTCCCTCCTGTTTCCTTGCAGAAATTACAGAGCTGATTCTCAAAAACAAAATCAAAGATCTTTCAGTACTGTGTGAAAGAGACTTTACACCTCGGATGAGCTCAGCTCACCCACAGCACATTCTCAGCTGGCAGAGGACCAGCACTGCAACAAGAAACCTTTGAGTTTTTGAAAGAACAAGAACAACCATAAATCCATCCTGGATTTCATTAGAATATGAGAAACCTTTTTTACTCTTTCATTCAAAATGTCATAACCAAGCAGTAGATTTTCTTTGATTTTCCTTTTTTTATTAATTTTATCAGCAACAGATGAGTATCTTCTTTTAGATGCTGCATAATCCACTAATGCTTAAATCCATTTACAGTTAAAAGGTTTTCTCCATCTGCATAGCAAAACTAAGCATGACATTGCAATTAACATTAGTGCTGACATCCAAAACCCAAGCAAATGATGCAATTTTACAATTCTAAAATGTTTCATTAGCTAATACAGGAAACATTTTTTATTACATTTGGTTTATTAACCTTTTGAATTGCTGGTCAATTTTGTTTTAGGTTTCCATAGTTGGATGTACTTTTATCATCAATAAATAGGACACACTCGACCTATATTTTAATTTTCAGGAGATCCAAGGTTACTCAAACCTTTCTTCATGTGAGATGTAAATATTAAGAGAATTTAAATATTTGTATGAATTTGATCATGTTTTGATGAAAAATTGACTTAATGTCTACAATAATTTTTTTATTATTATATTTTTTTCTTATAAGGACTAAAAATACTTTATATCTCAGCGCTCCTGTTGAAAATTGATCCTCCAGAGTGTTTCTGAGCTGAAAATGGAATAATTGTTGTTTCTAATCATTAGAATCGCAAGGATATTTATAATAATAGGGTTTTCAAAATACTTGACAGTGGTCCAAATAAAATAAAATAAAATAAAAACAACCTTAACATCCTTTAGTATTTTTGTTATGTATCAGTATTATTCCTTTATCACTTTTATTCAGAAATTGTAACACTGAGCGAGAATAAAAAAAAAAAGGTTCCTCCCTTCTCTTATTCTTTTAAAACTCAATATTTGTGTCAGGGATGTCATCAGCCCCGCCCCCTCTCACTGATCAGTCAGCGTCTGCATGCAGGTTGGGAATGTACATGTGGTCAGAGCAGTAAACATGCACTGGAAGGTTGCTCTGGCATTTAAACTGGGATTTAACACATTTGGGAACGAGTGAAGTTGTTTCCGAGCTGCATTACACATTAATGAACCATGGTTAGTTGGGAAAGTCTTGTAGTTTGTTATGATATGTGCATCATGTCTATAGGTTATGCTGATCTTGAGATATGAAGCCTTGGAATTGGCGTAACTGCCTGAAAAGTGTGAATATTGGGTTCTACGGTTTAAATCATTCATATTTATAATGTCTTATTATAAAAGTAAAATATATGATTCTTGCCTTCTAACTCAGTTTGTAAGGCTAGGTTCACAGAGCATGAAAACAAAAAAAAACAAATCAGATGTTTTTCTCGGCTGTTTAATAATCTGAACAGTTCATGATCCCAAACTGATGTGTTCCTTGAGGTTTAGTTCCATTTTTGCCAGCATCATGGGAACTTTCATGCAGCAATTGAAAGCTGTTTTTTTGTTTAAGAAAAAAACTTTTTTGGTTTCTGTTCTTAGTTTCTTTAAACAGTGTCCTTTCACACTGCAGCCGTGCACTTCTGCAGCCATGTTTGACCATTTCATTAGAAACCCAGAGCGGTTGCATTATGTTCTTTCAGCAGAGACCTATTTACTTATGAGGTTTGTTATTTTCTATCCCGTCACTGTTGTCATTCACTTTCTATTCTATTCTGCTCAAATTTATGAAGAATGTACAGGGGTTGGACAATGAAACTGAAACACCTGTCATTTTAGTGTGGGAGGTTTCATGGCTAAATTGCAATTTTGCAAAATTAATTGCACATTGCACCAGTAAGAGCAGAGTGTGATGGTTCAATTAGCAGGTAAGAGCACAGTTTTGCAATGCACACAACATTATGGGGGACATACCAGAGTTCAAAAGAGGACAAATTGTTGGTGCACGTCTTGCTGGCGCATCTGTGACCAAGACAGCAAGTCTTTGTGATGTATCAAGAGCCACGGTATCCAGGGTAATGTCAGCACCACCAAGAAGGACCAACCACATCCAACAGGATTAACTGTGGACGCAAGAGGAAGCTGTCTGAAAGGGATGTTCGGGTGCTAACCCGGCACTGAGAAAACTATCCCAGCATTTAAGCATGGTGGTGGTAGTGTGTATCTACACAATTGCATTGCCCATGGAACTGGTACGCTTCACAATGTGAACAGAATAATGAAGAAAGATGACTTTCTTCAAACCCCTACCTCAGACCTCTACTTCACCCCCCGAACCCTATCTATAAATAAACCAAGCACAAGAAGGTGCTTTAAATGTCAACCTATAATGAAATCGGACCTTGTGTATCTCAGTAATTCCTGACCACGGCCATATTAATAACAGCTCATCATGTTCTCTCATTTAAAAGTCAAAATTACAGTTTCCTTGAATCTTTTTTTATCTTTGTCAGGCATGGTGCACCCCTCCCATCTCCTCCACATATCACTAAATGAAAATGCTGACCTACCTCAAAGACATCCTGATACTCTGAAATATGTCATGGGAGGAAAACCAATCCACCAATGTGGTCTCCAATTCCTGTTAACTTTAAAGGGAAATTCCACCAAGTTTGCATCAATCTACACAATTCAGTTTCTAAACAGGGCCCTTTTAAAACGGCGCAAAGTAACAAACTCACACTCTTTATAAAACATCCTTATATCATCGTGACATTTCTGTCTACAAAGCCTTGAGAGGAAATGTTTCATTTCTAAATTGAAAAAGCTCAAAATTGAGATGAATGGAAGAGTTGCATCAGGGGTGTTGTAATATGTGCTCTGATCTGATTCCAAGATAAAGTGTATAAGTTGTTTTTTTTAAGGTAATCTCAGACCCAGTTAGTGGGTTGCTTCTCCAAATGCATCATCGTATTATAGTTGGGCAGTGGTGGGTCTGCACTTTTGATCATAGGGTTGAGGGTTTTAATACACATGGTCCGTGGGCTGCCATTGTTGAGCCCTTGAGCATGGCACTTAACCCTCTCAAGGGGTACCATGTAATGCAGTCTGACCCTGTGTTCAAACTGAGATATGCATAGGGTTACAGGTTTAATTCCTAGGTTCACTAACTTGCCCCTGTAAGACCCTCAACCCAATTTGCCCAGGGGAACCATTTAGAACAATGGAAAGGCTACTGTGGCAGAAGTATCAGCAGTTTCTGGTCATGGCTATGGGAAGTTAACTTTTTTACCTTTGTTTGCCAACCATTGGTCTTTTTTCAGCATGCACACAAAAAAATGTAGGGTTACAATAACCCAGCACTGGATTGGTATTGGCCAACCAGAGCATTGCGTTGTTATGGCTCAAATTGGGTTATTGTTCTGACCCTGCATTTAAAGTGATAGTCTGGAACCTTTCTGATGAAAACGTATAATTGCACAGAGTAAATGAAAGGGCACTCCTGGATCACTCCACTCTGTTACTTGCAAAAGGCTTCATAGCTCAGGACCATGGTTATGTACAGACGTGATACACACATACCCTATTTACCCAGTGTCATTAAACATGTCATCAGCTATCAGCAAGGAATCCAACTGGGAAAAATGGGTAAATGCCAAATGCATTGCCAAAGTAGTCCATTCGGTCTCCAGTCTGTCCTCAGTGTAGGTCGATCGTTCATAAAAATAAATTAATCTGCTGTTTACTCGTAAAATTCTAGATGAATAAATCTTTTCAGGTCACAGGGCTCTTGTTATCTTTTAGGGAAGCGAGTGTTTATCCTGGGTTTAGGACTCCGTTGGCTTGCCAGCTCTCTTCAGTTGGGATTCTGTACTTTGACCATGCGTAAATGAGCAGGTGATGACTGTTCTCTGCAGTTAGGATTTCTCCATGTTCATAGTAGCTCGTGCATTTCTCAACAGCATTTGCAGCACTGCAGAAGACTGGCCTATCCTCTTTCAGAGGCAATGCATGTGACATAAGTAAGATTATGTCATAAGATTTTTTTTGAAATTGCTGACATGGTCTTGCCAGTTATTAGATCCAGCTATTTTAGTTTACCAACAGATTTAGTGTGTATTAAAATGACATCAACACTAAAATAGTAACACGTAGGGACTTTTCCAGTTCAGATGAAAACCCCTCCAGCACTTTCCACTGTTCGAACATTTCATGATAAATCAGCATAAAATTCAATGGCATCAAACTCAAACCACTAATGACCCAAAACCCTGAAGCGACTCAAGCCAACAGCATATATGCCATTGTGAATGATTGTGGCGATTGTGAACATAGCTGCAGTAGATTTCGACTCTGTGGGGTAAGTGGGTACTAAAAGCTGGTGAGATCAGTTGAATGGGTTGCTTGTTCTGCCTCTCACTTCTGCATTCTGGCTGTAAGGTCGCATTTTGTGCCCTGGAAGGAAGCTTAACTCAACAGGCACTGACATTTGAGGAAGGACGCTGCTGCTGGCTGCTAAGAGGATTCACGAAAACAAGGCTCGGATTCCTATGCAAACCCAACAACACTAGGGTAGGTAATGTATCTCCTTCCTACAAGGTGATGAAGAGCACTTTAAAGAAATTTTGATTAAAACCAGGAGCCAAGACCTCATTATGAGGCTAATTAAACAACTAAATCACACAAGGCATAGACTTCAGTGAGAGTTTTACAACGCTAAGCTGAATAATATTACATGACATTTAGTCATGCAGTGGGCTACAGTTGTGTGTCATTAGGTACCGTGGGTGAATTTCTGTAATTGTGAACAGTTATGTGGGTAGAAGATGCGCTGATCTCCAAAAGGCGTGAAGAGAAAGATCAATCAAGCGTCTCTACATTTTAAGTAAGATTTGTGTTTTATTGTTGTTCTGTAGATTTTAGAGTGAAAAAGCATAAAGAAAGCGTTTACCATGGATTCAGATTTTCATTAGCTTGTTAGTTTCATGGCTTGTTCACAGAAAAGGCCAGATGAGGCCCATTTTTAAGGTCTTCAAACCTCTAAGAAACTGACTGACATTCTGAAAATATTAATATTTTTGACACAAGCAAAGCTGGGGAAGCAAAAAGAATTCAGCTTGCCCTTTCTTTAGTTTGTAATTTCCTAAAGAAACAGCAGTTAAACGTTTGAACGCAAGGCCAATTTTGTATGATGGTTTTAGATTTTTAGATTTTTTGCTTAGAAGGACTAAAACACACTTTACATCTGACAAATTCAGTTGAAAGTTGTTCACCCATATTGTTTCTGAGCTGAAAATGCAAGAACCTTATTTGTAAAAATGGTTAGATTGACACTTGGTTAGACTGATCACAATTATCCAATCTCAGGACTTGTGTTCTGAAATTTAACAGTACGTGAGCAAAGAGAACAACCTGCCCCTCCCTTCATGTTTTCCTCTGAAACCAAATGTTTTGGTCTGTGATGTCATCAGCCCCGCCCCCTTTCACTGATCAGTCAGAGTCTGCTTGCAGGTTGAGCATAAACATGAGGGCAGAGCAGTAAATATGTACTGGAAGCTTCCTTTGACATATAAAATGGGATTTAATTCAGTTGGAAAATAGTGAATTTTAGCTGTTTTCCAGGCACACAATGATGAGCCCTTCATGCAGGGCATCTTAATTCAGCTCGGGTTTTTTTTTTAAATCTTTTTTAATTTTTAATTTTTTTAACCCTCTCATTGGCCCACATCCATAGCAACCCACTGGGATTTTTCCCGGTTCTCCTGATGTCCAGTCCGTCGATTTATAATAGGTGTGTCATGTCTGTAGGTTACTCTGAATTCCAGAAAACGGCATGTAACTGCCCACAAAGTGTGGATCTCGGGTTCTAAGTATTAATAGGATCTGGGGAGGACAGATTGAGGTCTGGAAGACTAACAAAACCAATAGGACTGCCCATCATCATCAACAACAACAACAACAACAACAACAACATCAACAACAAGAACAAAAATATCATTGGAAGTCTTGTGGATGGACCCTAAAAGTACCACAAAATAACCCAAGAATCTCACACAGCCAAAAGCTTTTTGCAAGAAGAATTGCACCCCAAACCGTAGACCACCCACTTCAGAAGGACCAGATATTGGTGTTCCCAGGTCCAGAAAACATGCTAGTGTCAAAACACCCTAAGAAATAATTTGACTGGGGGTGCCCCATCGTTTGCATGCCACCATATTTTAGATGGCAGGTGTGAAGACCTGAGCAACTTTAACAAATCGATTGGGATATAAGATTAGGTCAGAACATCTCAAATGAGGTCTGTGGTCAGCAGTGGTGAGTACCTACTGATACTGGTTTGAGGAAGACACGCATGCCAAAACCTATTGATTGTGAAAGGGTAACCAATCCTCATGTGGGCAAGAACAACTGAAAGGCTGCTGAGGCACAAATCACAGATATTTGTTGTGATGGGTTCAGGAGGAATGTATGACAACACTACTACTACACTATGGGGTTGTATAGCCACAGACTGGTATCCATGCTGACCAATGTCCACCAGATACAAGCACTGGAACAGGCCCAGGCCCTGATGAAGCTCACCTCGTCCAACGATTCCCATTTTCTTTTACATCTTGTGACGACACCAGGATACAGAGAGAGAAGAAGTCAACCTTCAGATGCACGTGGACAACTTGACAGGTGCCACATTCCTGAACATCATTGTGGACCAGGTATGTCCCCTCATGGGAATGGTATTTCCTGATGGAATGGACCTCTTTGTGAAAAATCATGCAACTAGCCACAGTGTTCAAGAATAGTTTGAAGAATGTGTTTCAGAGCTTAAGGTCTTGCCCTGACCTCCACATACCCCAATCCGATTGCTATATCTGGGATGTACTACAAGTTCAATGCATGGTAGCACCACAATGTGACCTCCAGAATTCAAAGGGACCTTACGAGTTTTTGTAGAATCAGTGCCTTGAAGGATGACCACTGTTTCTGAAGCACATGGGAGACCAACCACATATTATTCAGTTCTTAGTTTACACCTAACCAAGGTTAGCTCTCACACTTACAGTATGCAAGGAAGGCAAACTCCACCTCTTTAGTGGGTAACACTACAGCCAAGAGAAGGTATATGGTCAGAAATTGACCATTAATAAAGATCAAGAGGGCAGATAAAACAGGCTTTATTTACATGTACTTTATATTGATTTTGTTCTTTTCAGGAGAGACTGTGTTGAAATTGAACATTGTGTGAGCAAAGAAAGAAAGTGGGCAGCGGCTCTATTCTCAGTTCCCTCTATAACCCAATATCTGGCTTAGTGGTACATTAATCCCACCCCCCACTCGCTGATCAGTCAGAGTCTGTATACAGGTTGGGTATGCCTGCAAACATCTCAGGTTCTAAGAGTTAATGACTTCTTTTGTTATTGATGAGCTCATGTGCAAAGTCACTACTCAAAATGGTCCTGGAGGCA